>JARHVA010003474.1:1160000-1760000 GCA_037957365.1 Torreya grandis | reverse complement strand
AAATTTGGATTAATTAGCTCTTAAGCATGATTAAGCACTTTGTGCACAAATTACTTAATTTGATCATAATGTCTTATTATTGGTTCAAAATTTGACTAGATTAAAATTAAAAGGTGATGTCAGATGTGTTGGATCCATATTTACATTTAGGATATTACCAATAAAAAATAATAGAGGCACGCATCTTGTGTATAAATTTTTATATAAAAGAGCAATCCAGAGCACCCAGTTGTAAAATTAGTAATTTAACTTGAAATGATTTGATCAAAGTTAGCTGGCCCATAAATTATATTACTCCATTTAGGGATACCCTAGCCAAAATTGACACTTGAATATGTCGGTTTCATATCAGTATGTTTTAGCATTTTTAGGCCAAATTATGTGTTTTGGGTAAAAATTGGTCAAAATCTTGATTGGAGATTATCGATGGCTAGATTTAGGTGTTTATAGTTTACCCCTATTGGGAAGGTGTTACAAGCTATAATAAAAGTAACATATTCTCAAAGAATGAAAATTTTGTGTATGTCTACAACTGTAATGATGATAAAGTAACTGTATGATGTCCCCTTGAGGGAATAGTTGGCACAAGTAGGTCAGCAAACAATCCCTTGAAAAGAAAGAAGCGAAATGAGAGGACCAAAGAAAGGAAAGATGATGAGGTGAAAAACACAATGAGACTAAAAAAGTAGTTAAAATCATTGAGAATGCAAGTGGAATGGTGTGTAATGATTTTCCCAAAGATATTTATAAATAGTGTACCTTGATAGTGGCAACATGGTATGATAACACAATGATTTGCCCAAAGATGGTTATAATCATTGAGAAGATGGAGCTATCCCAATTAGGATAGACAAACAAGATAATGACATGTTCCTATATAGGTATAAAAATTAAAGTGGCAACAACATAATGATTTTCCCAAAGGTGGTTATAATCATTGAGAAATGTAGGTGGAATGGTGTGCAATGATTTTCCCATAGGTGGTTATAATCATTAGACTTTGAATATGGCAAATAAGATAAACTTGTTCGAAGAGGATGATAACCTAACACATAGGGTAATGATGAATTGGAACAACCTACTAGTAGGGAGATGCTCATCCAAACTAATAAAGGTTGAAATTCTTTCATGGTTAATTACTTTATTTGGGATATGATTAGGAGTGAATCAAGATGTTGGTGTCAAAGAGATGGGACCATTACTGAATAGAATTCTTAAGCTGAGGTTTGTTGTAGCATGTGTCGATAGGCAACATGTTATAACATCATGAGGACTTGGCCAAAATATGCATGAGGACTGACTCCCATAATCCAATACTCAATAGAAAATAATGCACTGATGATAAAGACCATGATGATGATGTAAACATATAAATATAGATGGATTCAAGAATAAGTGTGGGCAAGGAATCAACCAATAAATACACATAAATCAAATCAAGCAAATAGTGTTGAAAGAAAATAAACAAACAGACAAACAAACAAATAAAATAAGCAGAAACAAACAAATAAATAAACATATTGGGGTATGAATCAGATTAACATGTCATTGACATTTGTCACACTTCTGTACATATGTAGTGGCATATGTGTCTATTATGGGTCTATAATAACCAGTGTACAAAAGATTTTTGGATAAGACTGCCCCGCTAGAATGAGCTCCACATACTCCTTCATGAACTTCTCTTAATGCTAGTGTAGACTATCAAAGTTAAACAATAAAGTAGAGTTCCATCAAAACTATGACGGTAAAGGGTGGATCCAAGTAGAGTATAATGATCAAAATGATGAATGAAGGCTTTGGTTTATTTTTAAGAGATGTTAGGTGGTGAAAATTAGTCATGAAGGTAGTTGTAAAGTTCTGAGTACCAAATAGAATTAGGACCAACAATATCACAAATCATGGCAATGGTTGAAGGTTCATGAGCTATTGTTGATAAATTCTCGATGAGGAACTGATACTCTCTAGCTTTATCTATGTGTCAAATCAGAGAGCCAATAGTATACATGGCATCTGTAGTTTTGTTACTAGCCCTTGGTAGGTGCTCAAAATGAATGTTAGCAATTTGTTGCTTAAAAGTGTCAACCATGGTTTTATATGAAACCAGCTTGTCATCTTTAGTCTGAAAATGATTTGTAACCTAATTGATGATTAACTGAGAATCACCTTAAACTTGAAGATGAGATATATTCTACTCCACTTCTTGTCAAATTCTTGCAATAAGTGCTTCATACTTGACCATGTTGTTTGTACAAAGAAAGCTAATTTTGAATTATTTAGGGATTAGATCCCCCTATGGTGTAATAAGTAATAAGCCTGCCCCTGATCCATGTGCAGCAAATGAACCATCAAAATATAGATTTTAGGGTTGTTTTCCAAGGGGTGTGTCAATGATGGTCATGATAGATTCATCAAGAATTTGAAACGTGAGTGGTTGGGTATCTGTGAGAGGTGCTTCAACAAGTTGATCTATAAGAACTTGTCCTTTGATTGCCCTCTAATTGACATACTCTATGTCAAACTCATTGAGAATCATGATTTATTTATCCATTCTACCTTGAAAATATATTTTAGATAGTAGATACTTGAGTGGAACTACTTTTGAAATGACCATGGTTTTATTATTCAACATGTAATGATGTAGTTTCTAAGCTATAAAAACCATGGCTACACAAGTTTTTTTAGCATGTGCATAGTTATGTTCATATGTAACTAAGGTAAAAAATATGTAGTATATAGTGTGCTCCTTTCCATTGTCATCATGTTGAGCCAAGAGTGCCCCCCAGAGCATGGTCGATAGTTGATAAGTATAACAAGAATGGCTTTCATGGTATAGGAAGTAATAAAACAAGTGGATTGACAAGATAATCTTTGAGCTATTGAAAATTTGTTTGGTCATGATCATCTCAGTGAAATGCAACTCCTTTCTTCAAAAGGTGTGTAAATTGATGGCACTTATATGCTAATTGAGAGATGAAGCATCGGATTGACTAGATATTTTTTTGTAAACTATGGAGTTACTTTAAATTGGTTGGTGGCAACATCTTGTTTATAACATGGAATTTAGCTAGATCAAATTCAATACCTATACAAGACACGATGAGGCCAAGTATTTTACCTAAAGTTACACTAAACACACATTTCTTTGGATTGAGTTTGACTTTTTAATCTCATAGTCTTTCAAATATCTTACACAACACTGCTGGATGGTCAGTCCTAGTTTTGGATTTTCTTAATATGTCATTGACATAGTCTTCAATAATATCATGAATCATATCATGTAATAGGATATTCATGGCCCTTTGATATGTATCTCCAACATTTTTAAAACCAAATGGCATCACCTGATAATAAAATATTCTTGGAGTGGTGAACATTGTTTTATGTTGATCTTTTGGTGCTATTATGATCTGATTATATCATAAAAATCCATCTAAGTGAAATCATTTCATAACTGGCCATGGAGTCGATGATCATATCAATATTAGGCAAGGTAAAATCATCTTTAGGACAAGCTTTTTTTATGTCTCAAAAATCAATACAAATCAATTCAAAGTAGTCAATGGATCGGATACATCCTATTTCTAAGCATTTTTCCAACTCTTTCTTTACTAATACAACAATGCAAAGATGCATCTTACATAGATTTTGTTTTACTAATTTAGCATCATGATTAACCACAAGGTGGTGCAGAACCAAAGTGGGGTCTAAACCTGGCATGTTAGAATAGGTCCATGTAAAGATATCTACAAATTCTCTCAAGAGATCTATAAATATGTCATGTTCCTCCTCAGTGAGGGATGCTCTTAATTTTATCTATTTCAAGTCTGATGGAGTCCTAATATTTACCTCTATTGTATATTTGACTAGAAGGGTTGAACTACCTTATAGGATAGTAGTAAATGACTTAAACTATTGAATTATGTCAGGGTCCTCCATTAGGACTTGCTCTTCAACTTTTCCTAGGCATGATGAATATGAGTCCCTTAATGGAAGATCTGGCCATGTGACAAAAACAATCAAATTTTTCTAGAGAATTTGATCAAATACTTATTGTTGTTCAAATTTGAACTCTGATCCATAGACAAGCCCATCGTTGGTGGTCTCCTGGTCTAAATTTGAAGAAGAATGAACACCCCCATCTAATGGCACCTAAAATAGGTTTTCACCACTAAACTAGCCTTTATCTTTACTTTTTCCCTAGTTAGAAGTGCCTCAAAGATACTTTCACTTTGGGACCTCAATGTTTTGATTATTTGTTTTTAGCTAAGGGTGTTCACTCACTCTCTAAAATTGGCTACAGGATCTAATGTGATTGAGAATCTTGATTTGTGATCTCCCAACGGAACATTGTCTCTAAGGCCCAAAAAGTCATAGAATGCCTCATCATTCTAGAACTCTTTAATCAATAGACTAAATTATTGTTGATCCCAATCTATTAATTGGGGATAATATAATGGAAAATGGTTGTGATGAATGGCCAAGGTAAGGGTACAAATGACATTGTTATCAAATAGATTGGTTTCGGCTAGGTTATCAAAGGTGAGACTATGATCAAACTCTAATTCATTGTCAGCATCATCATCACTAGTCATTGGTGATGGAGTTTGAATAAGATATGTGGGGTCACCCTTAGAAAGTTTAAATCCAATTCCATAAGGTCTTTCATACTTAGTCATCGATAGTTCCTTACTGATTCAGTTTGAGGCCTCTTTATTCATAATTATGACACTCCATGATTCTATTAAGAATGGGCTACTTTGCATTTTTATAATAATCAGCTTGGTCGTCATTGTATAACCATGAATTTTCCCCTTCAAGAGGGTCAAGTCCTAGGCTAGATGCTGGTACAAATGTGACAGGCCCTATATCTTTGTTATTTTGTTACCAATGCATATGCAGGATGACTTTAGGTCATCCAAAGGTTTTTGGATTCTGAGGAAGATTGGCAATATGAAATTTATCATGGGTCACATATTCTCCTAGTCCATTATCAAAAATGGTGAAATGATTAGAAGCTTCAAGAGGTGGCATGTGAGAAAGGGAATCCAAGGTATTAGGATCTATACAATTATCCGATGAAGGATAGGTAAGTACAAATTTTCTTTTATCCTACTTAGAACTTTGATTCATACCATACTGATAATTATAGCTTTGAAATTTGGTCTCAAGATGCTTATAGTGTTCATATGGGTGTAAATATCCTAGAATATTCACTTCCATCCCTAAGTGGGAAAATTTGATACATTGGTGCAGTGTGGATGGGACTGCATGAATCTCATGTAACCAAGGCCTACCTCGAAGCATGTTGTATGATAACTCAAGATCAAGCACATTGCAAAGTGTATCATGAGTCAAAGGCCCAATGATGATAGGCAAATTAATGGTGCCTTTTTATTCTCTTTCCTAATTATCATAAACTTTGATAGTTATTATTTCTAGTTGGAGATCTACCATTGTGTACCCAAGAAGCTTGATGAGCTTTAAACACACTATGTTGAGGCCTAATCCATTATCTATAAGGACACATTTCACTTTATGTCACTTTATAGAAACTTATATGTATATAGATTATTATGGAGTGGGCCAAGGGAAGACATCACTTTGGTTGAATGTGACTTGTTAGGCTGGAGCTAGGTATCCAACCAAAGCTTGAAAGTTATCAAGGGATATGTCACTAGCAATAGTGGATTGGGTCAAAAACTCATTCAAAATATTTTTGTGGATTATTGATGTTTACAGTAAATCTAAAATAGAAATTTTTGCTAGTATCTTTTATAATTGTTCCATAATATCAAACTTTTTGTCTTGGTCAGTAGTGAATAGTTTATTCTAAGGCTGAACGGTTGGTTGGATGATAGGCAAAGTGGTAGATGGTTATGGGCCTGGGATGGTAATATTTGACCTTCGACTTGTGATTTCACAATCAAGATTAAATACTAGACCATTTTTACTAATTGATGTTAGAAATGGTGTGAGAATAGAAAGGATAAGTCCCGATTGCCTATGCACTTGCATGTGGTCACATGGCAAGAACAAGTTATCGATACAAGGTCCAAAAGGGAAAGTCTTAGTTTGTTGGTTTGTCTATGTGCACTCCCAAGTCAAAGAAGGATTATCTATATGATTTGGCTGAATATTTTTATTTAGCAATGGTCTAGGTTGATTAGTGTCTAGTCTAGGATTAATGGAGATGGTATTAATACTACCCCCTGTAAGATGACCTACAACCTTGTTATAGTCGTGTGCAACTGTATGGTAGGTTTTTTGGTTATTACCATTCTAACCTTAGTTTTGTCCATTGTTCTATCATTGTGGGTTTTGTTGGTGATTTTATTGTTTTGACCTTTGATTTTGATATTGTTGATTTTGTTGTTGCGCTGACCGTTATTGTTGTTGATTGTTCTATTACTGTTGATTGTTATGTTGAGAAAAGGGGTTTTGATAGATCTCAAGAGTTTTATTGGAAGTGGAATAACCATTATCTAATTTTATTTCCCCATTCTCCAACATATTTTTAATTAAATGCTTAATTTTAACACATCTTCATAGATTATGCCCATTGACCTGATGATAGTCACAAAATTTATTTTCATGGTATTTAATCAGAATAAAGAATGCCTTGTGGATAATGCTTTGGTATAAGCCAACTAATCATATTAAAAGTATAAATATTTTAATAAATATATTTAATAGGTTTTCCTAGGTCACTAAAGACATATGTGTAGGCACGGTTCTCTTAAGAGGAGGGGTTTGAAATGGTAATGGTTGATGTATTTGTTGTGCAAGTTTTGGTTATTATGCTTATGGAATTAGTTGGAGAGATTGTTGGGTAATATTAAGCTAAATATATGGTGTAGATGATGTTTACACCATTTTCACATGATGAGATTTAGTTACTCCATTTCCCACAACATTCCTATTGTGATTGAATTGCTTTGATCTTTCATAGTTATTGGCCTATGTTGATTATGATGCTTGCACTTAGATGGGATGTTGGTCATTGCCCTTATTGTTACCTTGATTTTGATTAGTTGAATTAAGCTTGATGACTCCTTTATTGATGAGCATTCACTCAATCAACAAACTTTTATCAATGATTTCCTTAAACATATGTATACATTGTAGTTCCAAATGATAAGCTATCTCACTATGAAATTTTTTGGTAAACATAGTGGCTAATTATTTATCTGGTAAACTATGGGTGAAATGAACTGAAAGGGCTCTCCAACACTATAAATAACTTTAAAAAATCTAACTAACTTTTTTATTTTACTTGCATTAATTCCACCAATGAAATCTCATGCTCAAGATTATAGGAAAAGTGTTACACAAATTTATCAAAAAGATCATCAAAATTTGCTACTGAGTTCTTGGGAAACATTAAAAACCACTCCAATGATTGTCCAGCCAAGCTCCTTGGAAATAAAAACAAAAGGTATATGTCACTATATACCACTGGTTGACATGTAATAAAGAATTCAGTCAGGTGAGACTTAGAATCACCTTTCCCTTTATATTTATTGAAATTCAGTGGTTCATATCCTAGAGGAAATGGTATCTGCAAATACTTTATGTTGAATGGATAGGAACACACATAATCTAATTTAAAATTTTTAGTTTATTTACTAGCTTAAATGGTAGTAATTACATCCTTCATCTGTTATAATTCTTGGGATAGAAAACTAGAAAGAATATTGGTTTGAGGGAGAATTTGGGTTTGGATAGATGGTTGGGAGGTCATAAGTGGAATACTTTGATCAAGGTATGATGGAGATACATATTGGGGTACAATGGTTTGGTTGGGGAATGGACCAAGAATACGCATACGTGGATTAGGATGTACTTGAAATTATACATTTGATTGTGTGATATTCTGGTTTAAGTTGGTGATAAAGGTTTGACTTGGAGGATTTTGTGGTTGGGATGGAGGAATATAACTATATTATGTCTGTTATGGTTAAAAAGTGACATGTTATCAACTAATGAAACCTTGTTGTTAAGTGGAAACTTGTAGACCAAGATGTTGTCTCTGGATTTTTTGTACATTTTGAACCAATGATTATCTAGTAGGTACTTGAGAAACATGGGGACCTCTTTGTAGCATGAATCCCTATAAGGAAGTAAAAATGGGTTGTATATTTGGTATCTATCATTGACCAATATTTGCACATTGTTGACTAGTCATCACTTGGTTTTAGATTGGTATATTAGTTTGTGACTGAAGAGGTACACTCATCATTACTTAGCAAGGTGGAACATTTATTTCAACTAATTGAGGTGGCAATGTATTTGTCTTCTATTGCATTAATACACTAAATTATGCCTATTGATGTGGAATACTACTCATTATCTATTGAGGAGTAGGGTTCATCACATTTTATTGTTGAGGCATGATATTGGCCATTGTTTGATTACCTAATCTTGTAGGTGATACACTTGAGGAAGCAGTTAATTGAGGTTGGGGTGTAAAAACTCTCACTCCCTGGTATGATGACCTATTCATAGGATTAACTATAAGCACATGTTGTTGGATATTTGTTTGTACATTAGTACCACTTTGATCAAGACTAGATGTTGTTTTCACATTATCTACTATGTTTGGCTCACTATTCAATGTAGAGGTTGAAGACACTTCTTTAATAATGGGCATATGCATCAAGTTATCTATTGAAATAGTTTATACAAATGGGTCAAAATTTGGGTTCTCTGGTTCAGTTAACTCTATCAATACTCCTATTGAAGGTACTAAGTCAATAAGAGGATTACTCACCATGTTCATTTGATTGAAATCATGTGGTAGATTCAGGTAGGTTTGATATGCTACCTACATTTGGTTAAAGTGTTATTCCATGATGTTTTTGCCTCGATCAGATATATTAATATCTTGGTACATTATTTAGACTAGAGCCATAGGATTTCTAGAAGAAGCCCGTTGATCGTAAATGATATTGTGATGCACTCTTACTAGACTTGGTAAATTTTCATGGGGGAAGTCTGATAGAAACTTGGCCCCTACCTCGATGGCTCTAACCAAAATCTCATCTTTATTCTCTAATTTTTTTTGATCAAATAGAAATGAATCATATGTGGAATCCATATTAGTAGGATATGAATGTTGAAGTAATGGATCATCCACTACAGGTATTATAGCTAGGTATTACGTGATTTATTCTTGATCTTGTTCTGAATAAGGTGGTGTGTTAACTAGATATTTATCTAATGGATCTTGGCTTTGTGTCCCTAATTGAGTATTATAAGAGGGATAAGAATCCATCTCGTAAGTATTATTATTTGCATAGGTGTCTTGTACCATTTCTTCTTGCATAACCACATTACTAATCCCTATATTGTACATGATTCCACTATGAGTGTAGGAATACATGTTGGGATCCATAGTCAATGCTTTTACGACAAAAGGTTAAAGAGTTTTACAAACTCTAAAAAAGACATTGTCTAAAATAGATGATGTTTCAACTTGGTCTAGATTTTTCAAAAGAATCAAAAGGTTTGTGCAAAGTTTTGTGAGGAAATAAACTAGTATGAATTATCTAACATTTCACTGATCATACAAAGATAAACAATTAAATGGTCTTAAAAACAAAAATGCCAAAATCTAAGGTCAAAGTATTTCAAATCAGTCTAATCTAGGAATTTAAAAATTGTTAGGTCTTTTTGCCAAATGCGGTGTCAAAAGCTAGGCTCAAACAAGGCATGTGCTAGTACTCTTGGCCAAACAACATCAAAATCTAGACTTTGAAAATAGATGAAAGTTTTAATCTAATGGATTTGAAACACTTCTAAAAAATACTATGCATTTGAATATTGGACATGAACTTGATTAACTAAGTATAATGTATGAAACAAAAGGAACTTTAACAATAGTTTATTTTCTTTCAAAAATTGGTATAAAACTAGGTTCCTTTTGATAAACAAGCTAGATAAAAGTCAACAGTATAACCATTTTAGATAAAGGATCCCAAGAAGTAGACTTAGATTGATCTATAAAATGTAGGAGAAAATTTGAAACTCTATGCAAGAGGATCTATGAAATAATGTTTGAAATGTTTTAGGCAGCATAATGACACTATACTACCCAAAAGATATGGAAAAAAGGTTTGTTTCAAAAACTTTCTGAGGCAAAGATGCTTTCCTACAATTTCAATAACATAACACTGTATTTATTGACTCAAAATGTCAGGGAGTATAGACTCAAAGTGCAAGTGTTTAGCATGAAATGGCTTAAGTCTATTAAGTAATGACAATTATTATGAGTCTTAAATGGCCTTCAACCCAAATTGGAAATTAAACCTAAGTTCCCTCAAGTTTAGTGCAAATGGTGAATCCACTTAACACATCAACCCTATGAACTTGTAAAGGTGTAATTCCAAATTTAGATTATAAGTGAAGGACTTAAACAACTTTGGTAAAGGTTTAGACTCATTTGGGTAGCATAACTATGCCAAAGTGGATGATATGACTCTAAATCTTTTGATGAACTTTTGAACAAGGCAAATTGATGATCTCACACAGGCAACATAATTCCTCTTTATTCAAAATAAAAGTTGGACTATGTGTTTGGTTTGGATTATTTGTTTACACCAAGTTTTGACTCCAAACAAGACTTTAAACAAGGATAAGACAAACTAATTAATCACCCTTATATCCTAAACTGATAAGGTTGCTTGGTATTGTTGGAATCTATCAATATACATCATTTGAGAGGATTCTAAATGTTCATCCAAAAGTAAATGCACACTATATGTTAGGGTTTTTAAACCCTCCTTCTCTCAAATGATATTACTATGACATGGACCTTGAGGCACACTTTGCACTAATAATAATTTCATGACAAGTGAGGATTTGTCTAAGATCTAACAAGTTTTTGAATGATCTAGGGGAATCAATTGCATAATGACTTTCATGCCAAATAATGCAAAAAATAATACTGGATTTTAGGTCTGTATCACTTGACCTATTGTAAAAAGGTCTAGTCCTTTTTACAACCACTACATCCTACTCTTCGCTCAGTGTAGTGCGATGTCCAAAGTGCCATTAATTCCTGTGTGTAACTCCAAAGGAGTCAAATGAAGTCAATGGCAGGAGATGCAACCTCAGGTAAAAGTTTTCCTAAAGAACTTGTGGGAGGTAATGAAGTCCCCCTTGTAGTCCAAGCTTGCATAAAAATAAAGAAATCATGAAAATAGAAAGACTTTAGAGTCATTTTCAAGGTCACCCAAACTTTAATGAGTTTTTTAAGAATGTTTTAGATGAATTTATTTTTAAACCTTGGACTAGGCTAGTTGCAATAGGAATGGCACTTTTGATTTCAATGGTTCCCTATAGGGTACAAATGGAAGAGCATATACACAACATTATTCATTTTTCCAAACAAATATTTGATTAAACAACTATTGCAAACAAAAATGGACAAGTGTGTTCAATTTTAAGTCCAAAATGAAAGATTTGGTGGTGTTCATTTGACCCCTTGGTTTTAGTTGCAAACTTTGAAAACATTCACCAAAACATCAAAATCTTTGTTAAACACCAAAACAAGGTTCCTAATTGATTTTTAAGCATGCAAAGGTGATTTAAACATGTTTTGAACAAATATCAAGCTTGGTCTTGCAACAAAATTATTAGCATCTCCTTTAGCTTTGAAGCTCTTTTTAGCTTGAAATAATGAACTTTGAAAAAATAGCTTTTGGATCTATGTTTCTAGAAAAACATAGTGACTGACGTCAGTTATTACCACCGACATTGGTTAAGCAGGTAACTGATGTCGATATTCTTGCCAACATTAATTACTATGTAAAATCATGGCAAAATAAAGTTAAAAAATCAACTTGAAAGAGTTTTACAGACTCAAATAAATATTTTAGAGTTGCAAAATGATCTCCTTCAGGTGTGAGATGCATCTTGTCCCACTGGGCATGCCATTATGTGATCTAGGAATTTTACTAAAGAGAGGATGGTTAGTATGGTGTTAGTTCCAAAATGAAAATAAATGAAATAAACACACTAATAGTATAACATCTCTAGGTCTAGACACTAGGGAGAGACTAGTTGACAAAATAAAATAAGAAACACAATTAAAAATTAAGAAATGAAAACATAATCATTCTTTCACCTTCCTTGGATGCTCCAAATGCCTTTGTAGTGGTGGCTTGCTCAGCTTGTGCTCATGAAGTCCTTGGCAATGGAAGCTTGGATACCTCCATCTCTCTTTGGCACCTTTGGCTCATGGCTTGGCTTGGTTTGGAATCAATTTAGCATTATAACTTTGCATTATCAAATCTCTTGAATATATTTGAGCATAATAACTTTTCACCAAAATAGATTGAAAATGATGTTCATGGCCTCTCTATTTATAGATTTTTAAGAATGTCTAATCTTGATATTTGTGGCATTTATGGCCTAGAGATGTCTTCCCAACAAATGAAGTCACTTGATGATGTTGATATTCCATATTCATTTCCAAAAATAAGTTTTCAACAAGTTTTTATGGAATTCTTAATTAGACTCAAATTTAGATTAATTATCTCTTAAACATGATTAATCACTTTATTCACAAATTACTTAATTTGATCATAATTTCTTATTATTGGTCCAAAATTTGACTGGATTAGAATTGGAAGGCAATGTTAGATGTGTTAGATCCATATTCACATTTAAGATGTTACCGACAACAAATAACAAAGGTATGCATCTTGTGTAGAATATTTGATAGGAAAGAGCAATCTAGAGCACCCAAGTGCAAAATTGGCATTTTGACTCAAAATGATCTTATCAAAGTTAGCTAGCCCATAAATTGTATTGACCCATTTAGGGATACCTTGGACAAAATCAGTAGTTGGATATGTCAGTTTCATATCATTTAGTGTGTTTTAGTATTTTTAGGCCAAATTGTGCATTTTAGGTAGAAATTGGTCAAAAACTTGATTGAAGGTTATCGATGGCCAGATTTAGGTGTCTACAAGAATGAGGGACTATTCAAGGATGTCCCTATAGAAAATAAAAGATTATGATTTAGCAATAGTCCTTGATGACCTGGTGGATGAATACTCTAAATTAGACCTAGTCTACCTCACACGGATCATTACAAGACCCCTACCACTAGTTAGGTGGTTAGTACCTGAGTCTTTTTCCCTATTTGATGGAACAACCCTAGTAATTAATAGAACTATTAACTAGTTGAGGGGAAAAGGAGTTCAGATCATAAGGGAGACAATAGGGCTTAAAGAGAAGCTCTTACATCTCAAAGCAGATGGTATTACCTCATCAAAAGAGGGCCTTGGTGAACCTTTAAATGAACCTAAGAAGAAAAAGAAGATAAAGGCGAGGAAAGGAGAATCCAATAGACAAGGAGGAGCTACCAACTAGCGAATTGATCTCTCCATAGAAGACATAATAGTAGTATCATAGAGATATAAAATTTTAGATCCCATAGACTTGACTCCTATTTTCACTACTCCCCCTTCTTCTACCCACATTCTACAATATATTTCAACACCTCTACTAGCTACCTCTACTTTTCTAATATCTCAAGCCCCCATTGTTCCACAAGTTTCAATACATCCACCTCTAGTGTCAACCCCTCCACTTGTCTCCACTCCACCTACCATTCCACCTGCATCAATAGGCCAAGTGCAAATAGAACCAATAAGTCTAATGGCCACTCAGGGTTCCCCTATAGTGCAATCTCAAGTTTCCACTCCACTTTCCCTCCCTTCCACTTCACCTTCCCCATTTGATCTACTCCTATTTTAACTTCCCATTATAATTCCTTCCATTACATCTCCATTAATTCCTAAAACTATCCAATAATACATTGCCATAGAATCAGTCATCTTGACTATAATTTTATAGGCTATCCCAAGCCCTAAGATAAGTATTGTCTCCCCTCAACCTGTTATCTTCACATCACCAACCCTTAGTGGTCCCACTCACTTGATTGACACATTAAGTTCCTTGGATTCCACCCTTCCACCAATTCCCAAGTTTATAACCCCTATTTATTTTGCCTCCACCCTTCCCACTTCCACTATGTCAACTGTACCATCAGTCAAGGTTAGAGAAACCTAGTTACTTGGTGCAAACACTGATTTGTAAACCACTGATGAAAGTGCATCTTCACAGGCACCTCTTGATAAACTAATGATAACATCATCTTGAGAGTTTACCATGGTCACAATATCTTCTAGTATAGCTACATCAACTGTAGAGTCTTTGGTGATAGTGTCAGACTAATAGAAGGCTACCCCCACTTGGTTATCCCAATTAGTGGGTAAGAAGAGGAAACTAATGATTGATCCTAGTACTTTAGACTTTTGCATGTCATAAGTCAATAAGAAATCAAAACCTACTCCCAGGAACATTCAATGCTGAAAATGGAGAGAGGTACATAAAGATTGTAGTGTCTCTGATAGACAAATAAAAATAAGATATTATGGTAGGAGATTACTAGGTTTCTAAAATACACCTTGGTTAGTATATGAGAGAAGGCCTCAAGCATGATGTGTATACTAGTATCAACTATCTCTTCTAGATAATTGATCATGATAAATCCGCCAAAGTTGAGCAAAAAATGAAATTAGACTAGCTTACAAAAGCACTCAACCAGTTCATAAAGCTTAATGAAACATCACAACAACCATAGGCAGTGTAGCCAATCAATCTAGATCAAGCCACAATTGATTATGTACAAGATATTGCTCACATAGGAACGGCTACAAAAGAATGGTCTGAGGGGCTAGTTATGAAAGGCAATAGAGTTCTTGTAGCCATGATGGAACATTATGAAATCATCATGGAGAGGAAAGGTATTTTGAAAGAACAGATCAACAAATATGAAAGATAAATTCAGACTTTGAACTTCTATTATTCCAATTTGATAGCCATAAAATCAATTGGTATGGATACCCTCATTGTAGATAAAATATTGAAAAGTGATGTTAAGTATGAGGAACTTCACAAGGCTACTCAATTTCAGATAAGAATAATGATAGAGTGTATTGAATTTGTTAAGGAGGCTCACAACAAGGCAATTGATGTATTATATGAAATTGAAGGCATGATGAACTCAATGTCATACCAACCAATATATGATGCTAGTAATCTCCTTCAAATAGAGTAGGTACAAAATAACTTGAAGGTAATTGTTGAGAAGAAATATATAAAGGACACAGTCTTTGCCCTGAGTTCCATCCACCATTTCATCCAATATGAAAAATTAATTGATAAGATGATAATGGCAATGCAAGGAATCAGAACCTTCAGAAGAGAATTATTTAAAATTTAGGCAAACTGTGTAGATTCTAACATATATTCTTACAAACCAGATGCAAAATGAATACAAGATATTTTCAAAGCTTTTGATGCATATACAGAGAAGATGTAGGATAAAAAGTATAATAAAGTTGAAGAAGTTTTTAAAATTTATTAATTTTCCCTCTTTATTAAATATTTCAAATGTTAATTTGTAATTTCATTTCAAGACATTGTAATTTGTAATTTCATTACAAGGTACAACTGTTATTTTTATAACTTTTTTTAGAAAGAGAAAAACATATACTTTACACTTTATATTTTTTTATGATGTGAAATTTGAGAGAAGCACAAGTGAAAATCACACTTTCCATTTTTAATAAATGTGAATTGTTAAAAAGGTGCAAAATCATGAAGTGTAAATTGCACGGTTCATTTTGGCAAAAGTGATAAAAGACTTAGAAGTTGTAAAAGTCTCACTTAAGATAAAAGTTATGAATTTTCACATGAAAATTAACTTGAGATTATTTTTAAAAGTTATCTTTTTATTTTAAAAAGACTAGTTCTATTTTGGGTGACCATTTTTTGCACGAAGTAGTTCCAACCACTAAAGATGAAGAAGTAATGCATGGAGAAGTAGCAGTTCTAGCTATACCATACTACACCCTAGATCACACCTAGCTTGTGCATGTTCCATTTCCATCTATTACACCATTATAGGATGATAAAAATAGAATAACTTGCCCTTCTTACATGAGGGTTTCCAGATTTGCATGATTTTTAAACTAAACATTCAAGTTTCAAAAACTACTTGTCTTTTATGACATATTTTGTATAAATATGGGTAGACCCTATGGCCGAATCTATGTTTTTGTTGTTAGTCATATTTTTTATATTTTTAATTTATTTACTACAAGTTGTAACCTTTGGAGAGAAATAAAGTTGAATATTTGCCTTTCTTATCTTGGGAGATCTCTATGTGTGTGCAAGCTGTTTGATTATTTGTGGAATCTTTATCTCTTTTATTTTAGTCTCAAGAAAACTCATTTATGGTATTTTACCCTCTTTATAAAAAAATTTGTAATAAATATCTTTTTCCCTTTTGTGAATTATAGCTAAAATACTACCTTTGATTTCTATTTGCATAAGTTTGTGCTAAAATAGATTTAACACAATTTTTGCTCTTTTGTGTTTATCAAGCAAGCATTTGGATCCACTATAAAATATTTGGTGCAATCACCACATTTTTAATTTTTTTCAAATTTTATTTCTTCACCCTTTTTCTAGTCAAAACCCTAGTTTAGGATTCAAAATCATTAAAGAGCGAGACTTCCACAAAATTGGTATTTTATCAATTTGCATCAAATTTAGTGGAAGGAAGCCAACCTTCTCTTGAGCCTAACCCTAATTCACCAAAGTCCCATGGCTTTGGGGGGTTTTCCATTATATCATTAGGCACATTGCATAAGAAGCTACAGAATCAATATAGGTGCAATCTTATGTGATAACAATTCCTATGGTGCAGGGTTTGTTCCAAAAAGCCACTCATTTTTAGATCCCTTGGGATGAATTCAAAGTGAAATACAAACTTTACTATGGTGATAAAGATTCTATTAAAGAAATTTTGGTAGATGTTCCTATAACTTTCCTATAAAAATCATAGTCAATTCCTGTCATCCTTGGTGGAAATACTAGAAGTGCTATGTGTAATCATACTTCCTGTGACCTTACTCCTCTTGATGATCATATATCAGATCATGTGTAAACTATCAACCTTTTAAATATTATTTGAGACTATTTTCATGCTTAGACACCTCCCTAATTTTTTTTTCATACCTCCAAACATTCTTTGCACTCTGTTGGCCCTTTTGCTCACTACCAGACCGTTATAGTGCTTCCTAGGACACTTCTAGAGACATGTTGACCACTTAGGATGAGTTGTTGACCCAGACCGGGGCTTATGGGTCCAAACTATGACCTAAGCCACATGTTTTTGCCTCTTAAGACTCTACCTAAGCCATATCCTGACTAGAATGCATGCTTTTTGGGCTTATTGGGTACCCAACAGCTAAAAATGAGTAGTTTTTGGCCTTATTGGCTCTTTGGTGCCTTATATCACTCCAAACCATTCCTTTTTATCCAATATTCTTCATCATTTGAGCTATCACACCTTATTTAATCCATCTTTATTCAATTTTGGTAATCTTGAGCTTGTATTGTGATAGGGGATCCCATAAATAGCTACATATTGATTTGGAGACTCCATTTCTACTTCCAATTATTTTTATTTCATTGTGGTTTTCTCCCAAATTCTACAAGTTGTATTGCAACTTATTTTTGCACCTAGCTTAGGCTATCACACCAATGAAAGTTCTCACTTTACCTCCTCTTTTTTGTTTAGACATTGGTTTGAACCTAGTTTTACATTACAACCTTGTCTTCCTCCATTGTTGTCTCAAATTTGGATTCTTGGTTGGTATAACGTCTACACATTTATTTGATCTTGATCTAAGGACACTTTTCTATGCAAAGTGAAGGTCCATTATTTTAGAGTATTGTATTTTCTAGGGTTTACTATTTTCATCCTATTTTATCTCATTTTGAACATGTTTTATAATATAAGTTTATGCATTCTCTTGAACCTGAAAACATCTTCCCTCTTGAAAATGTCTTTTATTGCATATGCTTGCTTGGTTTTGGATCATTGTATTGCTTCGTAGATTCTTTTATGTTTAAATAGTTTAGTTTGTTTAAATCAATTGGAATTCCCTTAACCATTCATATATTATAGATAGTTTCATTTGAACAAAGGCATTAACTTAGGTTTCTGTAAGTGCATGCTCTTTCTCTCCCTCTCACTCTAAAAAATGTTATTTCCCTTCTTGAAATCATCTTTTAGTTAGTAGAGTTTCATGTTTATGAAATACACTTCATGTTTGGTAGTGTTATCTTGTTCAAATAGTTTTTTTTCTCATTCTTTAAGCATTAAATGTCACCCCCTCTTACTCACTTTACTATGTTTGTACCCATTAGAGATACCTACATCCTTTATAAACTTGATTGTGTTAGCCCTAACCTAGTTTATTAGTATGTCTATAGTTTAGTGCAAGCTATGAAAATAGAATAGCCTTTATAGATATAAATTATCCCATAACATCTTTGAGTCTATTATCCTTCTAAGTGTTTACTTAGTACCCTTGGTGCCCCCTACCAAACCCTAGCTTCTCTATTTGGATTCTTGGATCTGCATTCTAGCATGTTCGATGGGACCTCACATACAGTCTCATGTTAGTTCTAACATGATTAAAGTGCTCTTAACCAATTCTCTTCTAATAGATATAAGGATTTGATTTAAGTTTTGTTTTATCTCTCTCTAGTTGTTTGATCTTGCCCTAGTTTTGTGTTCTTCTCCTCACTAGTTATCTAATCATTTTCTTATTATGATGTCTCATATGTTATTCTTGTTTCACTAAATTCATGGATGATCTCCCACCCTTGGGATGCCAATCCCTTCAAATTTAGAGCCTTTTCCTTGAGATCACTCATGAGTATGCTAAGGTTAAAATGGAATTACATAGACATTATAGGACCCAAGAGGTTACCTTGACCCAGCATAGTGACCTTGACCCTCTTATGTTATGTAGGGAACAAGATTCACAAATATATAACCAATGGGTTTGCTCACCTTTCCACCAGTGTAAGATTTACTTGTCTGAGGATACATCCTTGATACTTGAGCCCAATTTTCACTCACTTTTTAAGGGTGAATATGACCCCCTTTCCCAATTGAGGCACAATGAGTTATGCACAAATAAATGATGATTGTTGAAGGTGACTTCATGTGAATGAAGAACACTTTTCTTCCCATAAGAGAAGGTAATGTGCTTCCTCTAGAGATAAAAATTGCACCCAGTCTATTTTGAGTGCCTTGACTAGTTATCTTGTGATTACCTTGCCTCTTTATTAGTAGGAAACTACATGGTAAGAACCACCTAATGTCCATGTTGAGAGAAACAGACATCCTAGTTTGACTAGGCATTCACTTTTCATGGAGTCTTCCCATATTCCTAGCCCTTCCTTTAGGGTCTCAGATGAGAGTGCTAATTTTGAATGCCACTTGTAGACTAAAGACCCTTTGGATGCTTATCTTGAACATCATTTCCCTCATGTAGAACCTCATCTTATGGAATGTGACCACCCCTTCATATGTAATCATATTTCCTATGACCCTACTCCTAATGATTCCATATTAGCTCACATGTAGATTACTAACCTTGTTAATCTAGTTTGAGATTATCCAAATGGTTATATACCTCCCTAATTTATTTTTAACACCTCTAGACATTCCCTACACACTCTTTGTGTAATGTACCTAGATAGGGAAATAACTAGTAGAAATAGTAGCATGTAATAGTAATGCATTAGATGAATAATCCCACATGCATTAAAATAAGGAGATGGGTAGGTAAAAAATAATATAAATAAAGGGGCAGGTGAAGTTGTAGATCATCCAATAAATTAATTGTAATAGAGCCTTTCTCTAAAGGAAGTAGCCTCATTAAAGTGGCCTATGATTCAAAGTTATTCCTTTCATAAAAGGAATATGGTATATGTAATCAACATTTGATTCCAATATATACAGTATGGATTATCATTATGTGAATGTGAATATCAAGCTCTTCTCATCATGTGAACAAACGCATTAACTTAGGTTTTTTAAAGTACATGTTCTCTCTCTCCCTCTTGCTCTAAAAAATGTCAATTCCCTTTCAAAATCATCTTTCAATTAGTAGAGTTGCATGTTTCTAAAACACACTTCATGTTTTATAGTGTTCTCTTATTCAAGTAGTTTTCTTTCTCATTATTTAAACATTGAATTTCACCCCCCTCTTGCTCACTTTACTGTGGTTATACCCATTATATATACCTGCATCCTTTGTGTGTTTGATTGTGGTATCCCTAACCTAGTTTAAAAGTTTGTATATAGTTCAGTGCAAATCAACAAACCAAATATCCTCTATATATATATATATATATATATATATATATATATATATATATATATATATATATATATATATATATATATATATATATATATAAAGTAACCCATAGATTCCTTGAGCCTATTAGCCTTCTAGGTGTTTGATTAGTACCCTTGGTACCTCCTGTCAAATCCTAGTGGATCCATTTGGATTCTTGGATCTACATTTTGGCATGATCGATGGGACCTCACATATGGTCTCATTCTAGTTCTAACTTGTTTAGATCTCTCTCAACCAATTCTACTATGATAGCCATAAGGCTTTGCTTTAAGTTGTGTTTTGGCACTCTAGTTGTTTTATCTTTCCTTGGTTTTGTGTTCTTCTCCCCTTTGGTTCTTTGATTATTTGCATTTTTTATTTTTGTATGTGTTGCTCTTATTTCATTATATCCATGGCTGGTATCTCACACTTGGGAGTTCAATCCCTTTAAATTCAGGGTCTTATCCCTAAGCTCACTCATGAGTAAGATAGGATTGAAATGGAATTCCATAGATACCCTAAGACCTAGGAGGTTACCTCAACCAAACATAGTAACCTTGACCCTATCATGTTTTGTAGAGAATAAGATTGGCAAATCTATAGCCAACAGGCTCACTCACCATTCCACCATTCTAAGTTTTACTCATTTTAGGATACTTCCTTGAGACTTGAGCATAATTTTAATTCACATGTTAGGGGTGAAGATGAACTCATTTAGGATTGAGGCACAATGGGTTAACTCAAAAATCATTGATGATTATTGTAGGTAGCTTCATGTGAATGGAGAACACTTTTCTTCCCCTAGGAGTAGGCAATGTTTCCTCTAGAGATAGAGATCACAACTAGTCTTGTTCAAGTGCCTTAAATAGTTATCATGTGATTCCCCGACCTATTTCTTAGTAGGAGACTCCATGGTGAGAACCCCCTTGTGTTCATGTTGAGAGACACAAGCATCCTAGCTCAACTAGGCATTCACTTCTCATGGAGTCTTCCCATCCTTCTACCCTTCATTTAGGGTCATAGATGAGCATGCTAATTTTGACTGTCACTTATATACTAGAGACCCTTTAGATGCTTATCATGAACATCATTTCCCTCATGTAGATCCTCATCTTGTGGCATGTGCCCACCCCTTCATATGAAATTTTACTTCTTGTGACCCTACTCTTCTCGATGATTACATATCAGTTCACATGTAGACTATCAAAATCATTAATAATATTTGAGATTATTTTCATGCTTGGACACCTCCCTCATTTATTTTTTACCCCTATAGACATTCCATGCACTCTCTTGGCCCTTTCACTCACTATTAGGCCCTTTTAGTGCTTCTTGAGACCCTTTCAAAGACCCATTGACCACTGAGAACAATATACCCAAGACATGGCTTATAGGGCCAATTTATAGCCTACAATACATTTTTTTACCCCCTAAACTATGGCCCAGGCCATTACTTAGACATAATGCACACTTTTTGGAACTGTTGGATCCCAATAGCTAGAAACAGGCAAGTTTTGGTCTTGTCTCTTGGGTGCCCTATATCACTCAAAATCATTCATCTTTCTATAGTATTCTTCCTTATTTGAGATCTCGCACCTTCTTTAATTCATTTTGATTCATTATTGGTTCTCTTGAGCTTGCATTATGATAAAGGATCCCCTACATAGTTTCATGTTGATTTGGAGACTCCATTGCTGCTTCTAATTGTTCCTGCTTCAATGTGGCTTGCTACCATCTTTTACAAGTTGTATTGCACCTAATTTGTGCACCTAGATTGGGCTCCCACACCAATTCAATTTCTTACTTCACCTCCTATTTCTCTTAATTTTTGCTCATTTCTTAATTTTGGAAGAAGATAAGAAACTAGTAATAAGGGTGTAGTAAAAATACCTGGTTGGTGATGCATACATAATCTAAATGAAGATGGAGAACTCCTCTTTAGCTTGGAAGGAATAACTTGTAAATAATAAATCACTAATAAAGGGGTTGTTAGTAAGATAGTTGGGTGGACTACCTATCATGAGCTAGATCCAAGAAGCATAAGCTTGCTAGGAGGCTATCAATCCACATTTAATAACAGTTAAGTTGAAAATGATAAAAGTAAGGTACTTACATAAAGAAAACGAAATACAATACAAGAAGAAAGTAGAATTCTTGTTAAATAAAATGACTAAATATAGCAAAAGTGGGTCAATACTCATGCTAAAGTAGCTAAAGTCATGTTCAAAAAATTAGAAAAGGGTCTATGAATAGGTAAGAACATAGAAAGTTAGGTTTGGTTGGGGTTAAGGGGATAAAAATAACTTGTTGATATTTTTTACCATAGTAACCATCAATGGTTGGGTTAATCATTGGTAGTTAAGCTGATCGTTAGTGGTTGGGTAATCATCAATGGTTGGGGTGACCATTGGTGGTTATACTAACCATTAGTGATTGCCTATGAATTTTTTAAGGTACTCAAAAAAGTGTTATAAAATAAGTGAATGATCTGATAATGGTTTTGTTAAATATCTAGAAGTTGGGAAATAAGGTGTAGACAAGTTTGATCAAGTTAGGGGGTTTAGAAATATAATGAAATAAAGAACAAGTAGAATATACTTCCAGCTTACTAGATGGTTGATGTTTGAAGGCTGGGGAAATTTTGCCAGAGTAACAGTACATTGGCCTCAAAAGCAAATTTAGCAGAGGTTTACATCTCTTTCACTGTTATTGCATTGTTAAAAGAAGACTAGATGTTGGAAAGCTCAAATACATGTATGCAAGAACATTTATGATGATTGATCTATTTCACCTCCTATTCCCCTCCTTTTATAGGCAAAGAGAGATGGAGGATAGAAGGTTCCCTATAGAGTGAAGCTATTGATTTCAATGCTTGGGAATTCATTATCATTGTATAAGGTGAACATATTAAATTGTGCCTTTATAGCTCACACACAATTGGTGATGTGTTAAGAAGGTGAGGACCTAACTGTCAATAGTTAGGATAACCATCAAACATATTAAATTGTGCCTTATTAGCTCATACACAACTGGTGATGTGTTAAGAATTTGAGGACCTGACCATCAACGGTCAAGCTAACCATCAATGGTTTAGTTGATCATCAATGACTGAGTATCTAGATAAAAAGGGGTCAAGGTAAGTTAAAAGGGTTGTGTTAATGTTCAAGTTAGTTAGTGGGTAGAGAAGGGTTAGGTAGTATGGTTTTCTAGTGTCAACATTTTGTCCCTTCTCACTATGCAAATGTGAATTAACAAGCTATAAAATAAAAAATAGATTGCTTGATCAAAGGTCTATTTGCCCTAAGTATGGGAGGAGGTCTTCCCCCTCAAACTGAGAATTGATGAGGTTAAACCAAAATTGAGTTAGGGTTTGATAAGTGGTATATGGTGAGTCATGAGATCAGTGACAAAAAGTATGGTTGGGAATTTGAGATGCAAATATGCACACAAATTATGACTAAGTGTAATAGCCAAGATCACACACAAACTAAGATTTCCAATGTTGGTAAAAATAAGGTTGATTTTAGAAGTAACTGGTTCATAGCATTGGTCATAGTTGATCGAGTCATGTTATAAGTCTTCTAAATAAGGTCAATGTTTTTACAAGTATCTAAGTTAGAAAGTGCTCCTTTGAAAAACATAAATGGTCTAGTTGTGAATGAGGTGGTTCAAATTCAAATGTTCAACATGTAAAGGTTTGTCGATGTGGTCAAAAATACCAATATAAGGTCATCATGAAATATACAATTATGCAAGCCAAAAATGGCCAATCTCAAGGTGGATGTGGTCTAATGGTTGGTTGGAGAAAGGTAATCTCCAAAAGTTTAAGTTATGGTTTGGTGGAGATTAGGTGATCTCCAAAATTTGGCACTTAGGTATAGGTGCTTTAAAAATATAAAAGTGATACCCAAATCATTGATGGTCATGGTTTTTAAGGTCAATTGTTGATGGTCACCCTGACTATCAATGGTTAGGGTGAAACCCTAAAAATATGGAATATAAAAATTTAAAATGAGATTTTTTTTTACTTTTGACATTTTGAGCTTCGTGCTTCCATGCATTCTAGTGATTTATTGTTTGATTTGATTGATCATTTAGGTGAGGTGTTGATTATGGATTGGTTGAGTGTGTGTTTGAAGAGATCAGCTAGGATCAGATATGTAGGGCAAATGAGGATGTGGTCAAGCAGCAGGACATGGGTTTTGACCTTGACAATAATCAAGAAATGAGGTAGGTGATGTCTTAAAATTGTTATTTAGTTAATTTGGTTATTTTTAAAGTTAAATTTGGGTAATTTGTGATTATTTTGGTAGGGTTTTAGGAGGTTTGACCTAGGTTTAGGTTTTGGGTAAAATTGGGAAAATTAACTAGTGAAATGTGAAATGGGAAGAGTATATGGTTTGAGGGTAATGTAAAGGATAAATTTAGGTACTTGTGCTGTTGAATGTGGTTTGTTTTTGTTGAGTTTGAGTAGGTAGGGCAAGGTTTTTATTTTTGAAAGTCACACACAGTGACCATCGGTGGTTTGACCTGACCGTTGATAGTCAAGCTTGATCATCGATGGTCAACCATCGAAGAACAAAGGGTGATTAGACCATTGGTGGTCATAGTGATTGATGATGGTTGAGTTTGTTTGGGGAAAGTGGGTGAATAAAAAGCTTATAAGAAAGGTTTTAAATGGCTAAGAATAATTTTTTTAAAGGTGTTAAATGTGTAAAATGTCAAGTATAGGTAAAGGTAAGATAATGTCTAAGTAGGATGGATATGTTAGAATGGTTGTTGGGTAGAGTTAGTTATTAGTTTGGTAGGTTTAGGAAATATGTTTTAAAATTTTATGGGGTAGGGTAGATGTTTGTGATAGACTCTTTAGGTGATGGTTTTATATATTAAGGTGGATGTTAAAATGTGTGTAGTATTAAAAATAGGCTGATTTAGGTGTTTTTAGGTTAATAAATAAGTGGATGTAGGTAGGAGTGAATGGAAATAAGTAATGGCAATGGAAAAACTAAGTGTGTGTGCTAACTTCATTGTTTTATAGGCACAAGACTAGATTTAGATGAGGGATCAGGTTCTTAGGATCTTCACAGAGATCCATGATGGGATGACTAGGGATGAGTGGATGCACATGAAGGAGGTTGGCCTTGGAGCCATGTTTCACTATCAATATTTTTCGTAAGATGTGACTATGATCATGACCCTCATCAAGAGATGGAACCTAACCACAAACATATTTTTGTTGCTGAGAGGAGAGATTACCATCTTATTAGAGGATGTGTATAGGATTACATAACTACCCATTCAGGGGGAGCTAATTTACCACATTGAGAGCAAGGAGAGGGATTACCATATGGAGTTATTGTATAGAGAGTATTGGGTCCATGAGAAGTGGAATTTTGATGGCTTTATCTATACACCATTACACTAAAGGAATCCAGAGTACCAATGTTTGATGACTATGATGATGATGGTAGTATCCTATTTTGCATTATCAAATATGAGCAATGGTTGATTTCCATATCTGCTATTAGGAGTGTTGGTAGAGATGTTGCTGGGCAAGATAGTTTTTAGGTGGGATCCTATTTTATTGGTCTAGATTTATAGGGAGCTATGGGGATTCTAATCTCACTAATGATATAGGATCAATGTAGGGATTATGCTCCATTACTGGCCATATGAGCATATTAGGGTGCTAAAACCACTAGGGTTACCATGAGAGGGATACACCTAGGCACACTTCATAGTAGGCTTTATTTGGTGGAGGGGAGATTATGCATTGATTGGAGTAGGTGGAAGATCAAGGGACATTGACTAGTTCTAATATGCATTGGAGGGTTTAGTTGTGGGTGATGTGATCTGGAGGCTATATGTGGGTTGGTCTATGTGGGACCTCTATAGCTATCACACTCTATCTTTGTAAAGCTATAGGTGGGTTTATGAGAGGTGAGATGGTGAGACTAGCTCATCCCATTTGATAGATATTGGAGGCAATTTGAACTTATACAAGCGATTCTGGCTCCTTTTTTGAGGTACAAGAGGGAGGATGCAAAGTTTTTATTATCAAAGCCATAGCTATAAAATGTAGAGTTAGATCATGTGGATTTACCAACCACAGTCATGATATATGTTGATGTTTTTGTTGATGGCTATGCAACTTGGTATTAGGACCTATATGTAGCAACCAATTTTGGGTGGGATGATGGGGGCCGATAAGCCATGGATGTGGATCAATTTGGGGCATAGGCATAGGGAGGTGGTTAGGATAGGTAGGTAACGTCAACACTGGTAGCTGCATAGGCGTAGGTTATAGGTTTAAAGAGACAGGTGACCACATTATAGGGCTAGATTATCACTTTATAGGGTTAGGTTTCCACCTTGATAGGAGAGAGAGATCAGGCAAGGACCTCCCTAAGTTTGGTGACCCAAAAGAGGGATACACTAAGGCAATGGGTAGGAGCAGTGATAGCAATAGCAATAGTGCCACCAAGTATGATTGTTATGACATGATACTTGGCCACAATTGAGGAGTTGAGATACTATGAGGCTATAGTGTTGGCATACTATAAAAAGTAGTTGAGATGGGGAGAATATAGGGCCAGTTTAATAAGTGGACCAACTATGGTGACTCTAGGGTAGTGGGCCTCTACAATGAGTAGATATACAGGCATCCCTAAAGGATCAACACTAGATGGTAATGCAAGTGCAGGAGTAGGATTAGGAGGGGCTAGTGGTAGTGGTGCTCCAGGGGTATGATATTATATGTTTGTTATCTTTTATGTACATGATTTTGATACCAACCTATGTGCCAATGATACGAGATGTACATGAGAGAGAGTGATTTATACATTGTTACATGTATTATAGATTTGATGGACATGATGTATATGATGATTATTTTTTATGTTGTTCATGTTTATAGACATGATGTAGAGAGTTATTGTTATGATCATGGTTTATGGTTTATGTTTATGCTTATGAGATGTGGACTCTTTAGCTTAGGCATGTGATGATGTTGGATGATATGGATGGTTTGATTATGGTATGTTGATAAAGTTTTATGATTTAATGTTATACTATGAATTGTTTTGATGTTATGGTAAATGGATAGGATGATACTATAGATAGATAGATGATGTATGATGTGGTTCATGATGTTTTGATTATTTATAGATATATGATATAGTTCATGGTGTCTTGTTCATAATGTTGTGTTCATCATTGATGTTTGTTGTTTATGATCATGGAGATGTAATGTGATTATGGTTAAGGATGTAATGAAAATACATAAAGTTAAATAAAAAACTAAATGTAGAAAAAATAAATGAAAGTCATGAGACACATGTTTGCATGAACCAATGAGAAGAGGGTAAGGAAAAAAAACACGATGCCTTTTCATTACTAAGGACCTAACAAAACCAAATTTAGATTGGCTTAAAGAACATAAACCTTTTGAATGCTTCACATTAGCATGCTTTGGTGGAAAAAGGGTGTCTTGATCACATTGTGTCAATTAAGCTCATAATCCCTTGATTAAAAGATGGTCTAAAAGGGGAGATACGTGGTAGGTGAAAGGTAAATGGGTTGATAGGTAAGGTAACTTTATGTGGGTTAGTTTGCCCCTTATTTAGGTGACCTAAGAACCAAATTAGACAAATTCATGTCATAATGTTAGGTGTAGACTGATCGATGTGGGAAGTCTAATAATGTTATATATGAAAGTTGATTGTAGCTTTCTTACGATAGCTTATTCTAATTTTGATATAGGGTCTTTTTTTTATTTATTTTTTGTTTTTGATAGCTTGTAAAGTTGATCAATGCGAGAAGATTCAAATGATTGCTTTTGACCCATTTGACTTAGCCATCCTTCAAGGGAGTGGTCAAAGTTTGGGATTATATATTTGGTAACTATCCTTCAAGGTAGTAGTATATCATTTAAGCAATTTAGTTTTATGCAATTATCCTTCAAGGGAACAATATTCTATGTTAGAGATATGTGACCCAAGTAATATTTTGATATCCCAATTATTTTGATGCAAGGTTTTAGACATAGATGAGTCTAATTAGGCTTAGATATTTACCTTTATGAGGGCAAAACTTTTATCACAATAAGGTAATGATAGGTAAAAGGGTGGTTTTGAGAGATAAATGACCATGGGATTCCATCTAATTAGAGACAACAAGTATCCATGAGAACCACACCATGGGTAGAGCCATGGTATCCATATTTAAGATTCAGATATGACTATGATAGATACTCACATGGTTCTATGTTTTAATCGATTATACTCAAAGGGAGAGGGATAGGTAGGTGTGAGGGTAAAAATTTCATAAATCAAGGGACAAGCTTAAGCTAGACAAAAAAGTGAGTTTGATCCTTTTTTAACAAAAGAAAGGATGCAGATGTGAATCATTGAGAGTCTCAGGCTCTATTTCGCCTTCAAGAGAGGACTAAATGTAATCTCTTGATCCATACTTATGGGTTATAATGTAGGGTCCAAGCCAATGGAAAGTAAACTTTCCTCTTTTGATTTTCTACATGTTGGTTACATGTTGGTTTTCCTTTAAGATGAGGTCTCTGATATTGAATTATTATTCTTTTAGGTGTTTTTTATAAGCATGATTAATTCACTCTTAGTAGACATGAAGATGATTGTGCACTACAAGGTGATGTTCATCAACAACTCAAGTCATACTAGACATTCTTGATAATAGTCACTCTAAGAAATAATCTCATGTAAAGATATATGAAGAGAGGGAATTTGGACTTTGAGAGGCAAGACTACCTTTGCTCCAAAGACTAAAGAGAAAGAGGTAGCACCTGTAGAGGTTCAAATTCTAGTGTGATAGGCACATAAAGAGAAAGAAATGTGTAATTTTCAATCCCAACCTGAAGCACTGACTACTTTGGTTAATATTTTGTTAAGGGTTTTATTAGAGGCTTCCACCTATCCATTTGCTTGTGAATGGTAAGGTGAGGAAAAACTTAATGCAAAATATGTCACAGAGACCTTGAAATTGTTTTTTCTTAAAATATTTACCATTATCAATGATGATCTTATGGGGAACACTGAAATGACATATGATATGGTGGTTGGTGAATTCAACTATCTTGTCATCTTTGGTTGATATGAGATGAATGGCTTTCATCTACTTGAAATATTCAATGGCAGTTATGATGGATTGGTGGAACTGTGAAGAATGAGGGTTGATTTTCCCAATGAGATCGAGTCCCCGTTATGAGAAGGGCCAATAGTCTTTGGATACTTGTAGGACATGGGTAGGTGTGTGATGTAAATTGGTGTGCTATTGACATTTAACACACTTCTTAACATAATCATAATAGTCTTGGTTGAGGGTGGGAAAATAATAGCCAACATGAAGGATATGTTTAGCGATAGCTAAACCACTAAAGTGTCCCCCACAGATTTTGTCATGCATTTCCTTGATAGCATGGGAACCTTCATGGCTATGTAGACAACAAAGAAAGAGGCCATCTAAATCATGATTTTAAAGGATTCCCCTTAGTATGGTGTAACACAAGGTACTCTGAACACAGGCTCTTTAGGTATTCCAAGAGAGATTGGGAGGAATGATGTCAAGGTTGAGTTAGTTGAAGGTTTGTTCATACCATATCTCAAATGGAGATTTATCTACACTAGAAATAGTAGGAAGGTCAAAATGGATATAAGAAGGTGTGATAAAATGGTGGATGGGAATAAAGAGTTTAGACTCTATAGGTTGAGATAGGATTTGGGAAGCAAGAGAAGCCATTATATCCATGAACTTGTTGGTAGATCATGGAATAGATTGGATAAGGTAATGATCGAATGATGTTAGGAGTGTGTCTAAAAGTTGTTTTTACTTTTGAAAGACATCATTTTTATATTGGTAAGATCAATTAACCTAGTTGAACACAATTTGGGAATCACCAAAGACACTAATGGTCTTAATTCCCAAGGCTAGAGTGGTTTGGAGACCTATGATGAGGGCTTCATATTTAGCCACATTATTGGTACAATAAAAATCAAGTTTAAAGGAGAGAGGAAGAGTTTCACCATGAATGGGAATGAGAATCACTCTAGCACCCCCACCATGTTGGCATTTAGATCCATCAAATAACATGGTCATTTGGTAAGTGGGGTCCTTTTGTGAAAGAGTTGTGATGGACTCGTTAGGAAATGAAATAAAAAGTGGTTGATTGTCTGGTAGAGGAGCTTTAGCCAATTAGTCAACAAAAACTTTCCTTTTAATTGACTTCTACTAAAGGAACTCAAGATCAAACTTAGCTAAAATCATAAGCCACTTAGCCATACATTGGTTTTGGTATAGTTTAAAGTACATGTACTTGAGTGGGTCAGTGTTAGTGATCAAATAGGTTTTGTGATTAAGAAGGTAATGATAAAGTTTAGAATCCATAAATTCTAAGGTGAAGCAAAGTTTCTTGGGATGGGTGTACCGAGTCTCATACTCTATAAGTGTTTGAATTATGTAGTAGATAACTTGCTCTTTGTGTTGTTCATCACGATGAGTGAGCATTTCCCCTAAGGAATGATTAGTGGTAGAGATGTAAATGTAGAAGGGTTGGTCTTATTTAGGTGGGGTAAGAATAGGTGGAGAAATAAGGCATTCTTTTAGTGAATTAAAGGCTTGTTGGAAATCCTTGTTCCACTTAAAAGATGTGTCTTTCTTGAGGAGATGGTGAAAGGGTTGACATCTATTAGATAACTGAGAGATGAAGGGATGAATGGATTGGAGATTCCCCTACATGCTATGGAGTTACTTAAGGTGGGTTAGAGAATGCATATCTAAAATTACTCTAACTTTTGTAGGGTCTACTTTGATTCCATGAAGAGAGATGATAAAGCCAAGAAGCTTTCCAGAAAGGACCCCAAAAATACATTTTTTGGGGTTGAATTTGACGTGGAAATGGATTAAGCATTTGAATATGATGGTGAGAATAGCTAGGTGATCCTTGAGAAGTTTATATTGGCCAAGGAGATCATCCACATAGTCCTCTATGATTTTATGGATCAGATTATGGAAGATGTAGGTTATCACACACTAGTACGTTGTGTCAACATTCTTCAAACCAAATGGCATGACCCTATAGCAAAAGGTTCCCCATGGGGTGATGAAAGAAGTTTTATGATAATCTTTAGGGGAAATCAAGATTTGATTATATCCTAAAAAACCATCCATGAGAGATAACATCTCGTGGCCAACTATAAGATCAACAAGTTGGTCAATGCTAAGCAAACTAAAGTCATCCTTGAGGCAAGTGAGATTAAAGTCATGAAAGTTGATATAAAGTGAATTCCCCTATGGGTTTGTAATGGGAATGATGTTAGAAACCCATTGAGGATATTCATTGGGTTGAATGAAGTTGGTAGACAAGAGGTGTTGAAGCTCCTATTTGACTAGAAGAGTGATGCAAGGATGCATCCTGTGAAGCTTTTACCGAATAGGCTTAGCATCAAGATGGGTGACAATGTTATGGAGGGCTATAAAAGGGTCATTTTTGGGCATATCCTGATAAGACCAAGCAAATGTTATGTTGTGGTCAAGAAGGAAAGAAGGATAATCATTTTGCTTCATAGAATCTAAGAATTTCCAATCTTGACAATACGAGGGTTATCTTGAGTACCCAAGTTGACATTGATGGTGGATTCATTAAACATGGTTTGGTTTTCAGAAGGAATGGAATTATGGATAGTAGAATCCCCCACACTAAGGTAGGTGAGAATAGAATCATCATCCTGATGTTGGATGGTGTTGATAGTAGGAGAATCATTTTCTATCATTTCAGGATGGATGAGAGGAAGAATTTTAGTTCGGCAGTCCTTTGATAACTCAGGGGGGCCAAACTAATCGTATTTATTAAAAATAACATTAGGTGGGATGATATTTAAATCCTCTAAATTTGAAGGAGATAGGGTTGGTGAGGATGGGATATCATCATCAATGGTGGTGATGGGTTTAGGTGAGGTGGTTTCTTTTGGTGGTACGAACCCAAGGCCAAATAGCTCATGAGGTTTTTGGGTTTTGATGTTAGGTAACTCTTGTGGTCCATGCTCATAATGGCCTAGGTTAAAACCCTTGTAGGCACACCTATGGAGGTTTAGCTTGGCAAATGTTAATTTTTCAAGATAAGATAAGTCAGAGGTGAATGGTCAAGTGGTAAAAGTATTGATGGAAGCAAGGAGTGGATAATTAAGTCCCCCATATATTAAGTTGGTTTGATGGTTGGGAGGCCTGAAAGGGAAGATGGTTTTGATGTTGGGGTCATAACTAGGATCAAGGGTGAGGTTACCATACTCTTGATGAGTAGGGAAAGAATCCAAGGCTAGAAATGATATTCACCCAATGAGAGATGTTAGAACGTGGGTTCTAAGGGGTCCTTTAAGAGGATCTAGGAAGAAGGGATAGATGAGCTTGTGGAAGCTTCATCAATGGTAGGGGTGGAGGTGTTGTTGGTTTTTGTTGATGAGGTGGTGTTTTTGCTGATTGGTGGTGAGGTTGATGAAGGAGGAAGAAGAATGTCATTAGCTCTATATGTCATATTGCATGAGGCAAAAGGACTAGGGTCAGTTCTTATGGTAACAAATTGACCTTCATATTCAAATTTGACACATCAGTGTAAGGTAGAAAGGACACAACTCATGGCATAGATTTAAGGGCATCCAAGTAAGATGTTGTATTATAAATCACCTTCTATAATGTAAAAGAGTTTTTGAATGGTGCGAGGTCCCAAGTGGATGTGTAAGATGACTATCCCTAAGGCAGTGACCATAATGTCATTAAAGGAAGGGAGGACTACTAGAGTTCTCAACATGATGTTTTTAGGCAATTGAAGTTAGTCATAGGTATGAGAGGAGATAATATTGATGCTAGCTCCTCCATCAATCATCACCCTTTTGATACAGGTTTGATTGATGTATGTCGTGATGAAGCAAGGAGGATATGGATCTTCAAAATGGATAGAAGGTATTTCTAAATCTTGGAAGGTAATGAAGGTAGAAATTTGAAGGGTTTTGACAAAGGATGCAAGAGGTTAAGGATCTTTTGGTTGAACCTCTATAAATTTCAAGGCCTTTATCAATGTTTGGCAATGATGGGGTGAGGTGTTGATCAGTTCATAAAGGCTCATCTTCACCAGTGTTTGGTGAAGTTGTTTTAACCCTACTCATTGAATGGATTCAGAAGGGTTAGAAGGTGAGGCACCCAAAATGGATATTTTGGGTTTTGTAAAAGGTGAAGGTAGAGGTGAGGGTGATTGGTTTCGATTGGAAGGTTGAGGGGTAGAAGGGTAGGTCCATGGTATGAACACTTTTAATTTTCCCTTATCCTTTTATTGGGCCCTATATTGGGTAACCATATGGATAGTGTGGATAAAGGGAGGTGTTGGGCTAAATGGTTGATTTAGTTCCTCCTTACATTCAAATGAGAGTAGAGGAGTAGGTAAATTTCAGATGGGTTGAGTTGGTGGTTGGATTGGTAATGGCTCAAGGGAGGTTTATCTTATAATAGATCATCCTCATCCCATAAGATATGGACAAGTGTTTGGAGAGCTTTGTAGTTATACATATTTTATCTAGGAGTCTTATGGTATGAGCAAATAAAATTATCATTGAACCATAATGGTTTAAGATGTGAAGGTTCAAAAGGTTTGATGGGTGGTAAGGTTAAACAAGAGGTTTAAAACAACCTTTATAGAATGGTTGAATAAGAATCAATCAAAGGCATTGAGGGTGTTGGGTTTTTGGTTTTAAGAGTGGAAGCCTTCCTAGGAGTAGGCTTCACCATAGAAATTGTAGGTGGTGAAAGGGTTTTGGTAGATGGTTTTGGTTGGGATTACTTAGTCATGGTTGGTTTGGAGGTGGAAGATTTAGAGGTGGAGGGTGAAGGTTTGTTGATAGGTGGGAAGGTAGAGGTAGATATATTAGCTAAGAATGATGGGGAGTTTAATGATTTGGTAGTAGGTGTGAATAAATTAAAAGGAGAAGGTTTACTAAATGAGGAATAGGTAATGGGGATAGTAGAGGGATGAGGTCTTAAGATGGAAGGTAGGTGGGAAGGATGTGGTATAGGTCTAGTTTGAGGTGGGAGTTTAGGTGGTTCCATCTTCCTAGTTGGTTTGGTTGGGGTTTTCTTTAGTGAACTAGAAGGGGTTAAGTCCAACTTAAAAGATGGGTGAGCAAGGTTGGGTGTAGGAAGTATTCCTAAATGTTTGATGGGTTTGGTTAAGGAGGTATAAGCTGATTTGTAAATTTTAGATAGAGGTGGGTTGGATGGTTCTCATATGTTTTTGGAAGAAGTGTTTAAGGATGGGATTGAGGTAATGATAGGTTTGATGGTGGATACAAGTCAAGTTGAAGGTTCAAGTTTGTTTCGATAAGGGAGCCCAAGATGATGCCCAAAAATGGATCTATCTAGGCTGGGTTGAGAAGTAAACTCTATAATTTGGACTAATCTAGAAAAAGGCTTGTAAACAAGGTTAATTCCTTGGTCATTGGTTTCAAAATTTAAGCCAATAGGTGGAGGTGAGGGGTTAGTTTCTTCACCTATGTTCTTGATGGAGGGTGTCAAGGTTTGGGAGGATGTTTCCTTCATGGAAGGTGTAGGTAAGATGATCTCTTCTTTTGGGATGGTTCCCAAAGAGAGAATGGGTAGTTCTAAGGTAGGGGAGGAAGTTTTGATGGCCTCAAGTGAAGAAACAAAGATGGTGTCAGTTGGGTTGGTTGACAGTTGATGGTGGAGTAGTTTTAAGTACAACCAAGTTTGTGGATCCCTTTGATTTGGTATTGGTATGGTTAGGTTGATTGGTGGTCTTGGTTGAGGAAGGGTCATTGGATTTAAAGCTATAATTTTTTTATATAGTTTTAATTTTCCCTCATCAATGGATCAGATTTCTAATTTGTGAGCCATGGTGAAAGCCTCATCAAAGTTTTGAAAAGTTTGAATTTGAAGAGTAGGTGAAATATGTTTGGAACAACCTTGAGATAATATTTCAATCAATTCGAGTTGCGGTAAGGAGAAATAAACTTGGTTGATGAGACCTTTCCATCTAGCTACAAAATTGATAATTGATTTGTCATCAAATTTCCTAATGGGGTAGAGGTCGGTAATAGAGACCTTTTTAGATATGTTGACTGAAAAGTGATCTAAAAAGACTTGGGCAAGTTGAGAAAATGAAAAGATGGAGTGATTTGTGAAATAACTAAACCAATCTAGGGTTGGTCCTAATAAAGACATGGGGAAGGGATGAAGGAGAAGAACATCATCATATGAAATCAAATAGCAAGATTGGTGAAATGTTCTCAAGTGTTGTTGGGGGTCCTCCTTGTTTTAGAACTTGAAAAACATGGGTAGTTCCCATTGAGGAGGATAGGATTGCATAAGAATATATGGATGGATAGGTTCGTTATAGATTTGATCGTAAGATAAAAGGTTATGAACCTCAGAAATAGATGATTCAAGATTGGACATTTTACCCATCAACATCCTAACCAAATATATTTGAGGTTGGGAAGCTCCATAATTGGATGGTAAGTTTGGTTGAGGTTGGGTGGTAGTAACGTATGGATAAGAGGTAGAGGGTTGAGAAGATACCACATATTGGTATGTGGTCATTGTAGGTTGGGATGGTGCCACATAAGGGTTTATGAGCACAAAAAGTTGGGTAGAAGGTGCTATGTATCTTTTTGGACTAGGAACATATTGGTAATATATCATGGGTATTTATTGTGGGATAGATATGGGTTGATTTAGAGGTATGGATGGGTTGGTAGATGGTTAGGGTTGAGAAATAACTCTTGTGCTAATAGGTGGAAGGGTAGGGGGTATGGAAAGTGCCAAATTTTGAAGAGGGGCAAAAATTGATTGGTTGGTGGTGATAGGAGGAATGGTGTAAATAGGAGTAAAAGATACCCCCATGCTGGATGGGGTATAGGTAAGCGGATGTAAGATTTCCCTACATTGGAAGTGTTGGTTGGTGTAGGGAGTGTTTAGTTATTGGTTGGAATGTTGGATTTAGTTTTAGTAGTGGTAGTGGGTGGGATATTAGTAGAAGATGTTTGGGTGATCAAAACTTGGATAGAGGTAACATCAACCATAAGAGGGGGAGGCATACCATAAGGTGGATGCATGGGAGGAACTAAAGAAAAAGGGGTACAGTGAGCTAAGGTGTTAAGGTAATGTTGGAGGGCCATGAGGTTGTTATCAAGGAAGGTAGTGAAATCCACATCACCCTAAATAACTATCTAAGGCATGGTAGGAAGGGGAGAGAGATGAAGAGAACTCTCAACATCTGAAGTATACTCCATGGTAGAAGGGGAAGAGGAAGACAGTGCTTCTTGGTTGGTTTGATTCCTCAATTGTTGTCTAGTAAAGACCATGAGAGGAATAGAAAAAAATGATGAAAACTCACACCTCAAACAAAAAGCAAGCAAAATGAAAATAAACTCAAGGCAATCTTTTTAGATCACTTTTGGCTAATGCCTTAGAAAGTGTGAAGAATAAATTTGGGTTTATAGATCAAGTGTAAAGAGGAAATATAAAGTTGGTTTTAGGTTATGTTTAGGTTCTCAAAAGAATTAATCTATATTGAACTTCAATATGTGGCTTGATATTGGGGCCTACCCCATCACCTCACACACCACAGTGATAAGGGTGTCAGGTGCTTAGCTAAGATATACTAAATTTTAGAGTTTATACTCAACTAGAGAGTTGAGTTGCTTCTCCCCTTGGTAATGACCTCCAAGTAGAAATACTAAGAAAGGGTAAGGTTTATTGTCAGGTGATGAAATCCTATTCAATCCTTGTCTAAAGTTTGTTTTGATGTGTTGATTCTTTATGTGGTTTGGTAAAGTGTGTGATAACAAGAGCGAAACTATGATTAATTACTTTGCTTTTAAGTTACTAAATGAACTAAAACAAGTAAGAAATCAATGTATGCAAGGTTTATTTTAAGCCTAAAAGAAATTCCAAATTTTGTTGTACAAGAAAAGAATAAAGGAAGAAATAAGGGGCACCTAGATGATGTTAGGGTCCCACTGGGTGTGCCAAAATGTTTCTTTTAATTTTTACTCATTTCTTAATTTTTGAAGAAGATAAGAAACTAGTAATAAGGGTGTGGTAGAAATACCTAGTTGGTGATGCACGTGTAATCTAGACAAAAATGGAGAACTCTTCTTTAGCTTGAAAAGAATAACCTACAAATAAGAAAGCACTAACAAAGGGGTTGTTGGAAATATAGTTAGGTGGACTGCCTAATGTGCTAAATCCAAGAAGCATAAGCTTACTAGGAGGTTGTCAATTCACTTTTGATAACAATTAAGTTGAAAATGATAAAATTAAGGTATAAAGAAAATAAAATGCAATACAAGAAAAAAATTATAACGCTTGTTAAAAAAATTACTGAATATAACAAAAGTGAGTCAATACTCATGCCAAAGTGGGTGAAGTCAAGTTCAAAAAATTAGAAAAAGGTCAGTGAATAGATAGGAACACAAAAATTTAGATTTGGTTGGGGTTAAGGGGCTAAAAATAACTTGATATTATTATTTACCATAGTAACTGTTAGTAGTTGGGTTAACCGTTGGCAGTTAAGCTGACCATCAGTGGTTGGATAATCATCGATAGTTGGGATGACCATTGGTGGTTGTACTAATCATCGATTATTGCCTGTGGATTTTTGAAGGTACTCAAAAAAGAGTTGTAGAATGGGTGAATGGTCTGATAATGGTTTTGTTAAGGATCTAGAAGTTGGGAAACAAGGTTGAGATAGGTTTGATCAGGTCAAGGGGGTTATAAATCAAATGAAACAAAGAATAAGTAGAATATACCCATAGCTTTCTAGATGGATGATGTTTGAAGGATGGGGAAATTTTGCTAGAGTAACAATACTTTGGCCTCAAAATAAAATTTAGTAGAGGTTCAAGTCTCTTTTGTTATTGTTGAGTTGATGAAAGAAGATTGGATGTTAAAAAGCTTGAATACTTGTATGCAAGAATGCTTGTGATGATTGATCCATTTCATCTCCTACTCCCCTCTTTTTATAAACAAAGAAAGATGGAAGATAGAAGGTTCCCTAAAGGGTGAGGCTATTGATTTTGATGCTTGGGAGTTTGTTAGCACAGCATAAAAAAAACATATTAAATTATGCCTTATTAGCTCATAGATAGTTGGTGATGTGTTATGAAGGTGAGGACCTAACTATCAATGGTCAGGCTAACCATCGATAATTAAACTAACCATCAATGATCGAGTGTCTAGAGAAAAAAGGGTCAAGGTAATTTAAAAGGGTTGGATTAATGTTCAAGTTATTCAGTGGGTAGAGAAGGGTTAGGTAGTCCTTAGGGGGTTCCAAGTCATTTCGACACCTAATATATCTTTCTAGTGTCTACACCTCCTCCTTGATATTTGGACATTGGTTTGGACTTGATCCTACATTGTAACCTTGTCTTCCTCCATTGTTGTCTCAAACTTGGATTCCTAGTTGGTAAAACATTTGCACATTTCTTTGAGCTTGATCTGAGGTCACTTTTTTATGCAAAGTAAAATGTTGTTGTTTTAGAGTAGTGTATTTTTTAGGATTTACTATTTTCATGCTAATTTAACTCATTTTAAACATGTTTTAGAGTAGTTTCTAAATTTTATGCATTCTCTTGAACCTAGAAACATCTCCCCTCTTGAAAATGTCTTTTATTGCATAAGTTTTCTTAGTTTTCAATTGTTGTATTTCTTGGTAGATTATTTTGTGTTCAAATAGCTTAGTTTTCTTGACTCAAATGGAATTCCCTTAATCATTCATATGCTAGAGATACTTTCATTTGAATAAAGGAATTATCTTAGGTTTTTGAAAGTGCATGCTCTCTCTCTCCGCTTCTTGCTCTCAAAAATGTCATTTCCCTTCCAAAATCATCTTTCAATTAGTAGAGTTTCATGCTTATAAAACACATTTCATGTTTGGTAGTGTTTTATTTTCAAATAGTTTACTTTATAATTCTTTCAGCATTGAATGGGATCCCCCTCTTGCTCAATTTACTATGGTTATACTGGTTAGAGATACATATATCCTTTGTGCACTTGATTGTGTTATCTCTAATTTGGATTACAAGTCTATCTATATTTTGGTGTAAGATAGAAAATTGGATATCCTCTATAGATCTCAAGTAGCCCATAGCATCTCAGAACCTATTAGTCTTCTAGGTGTTTGCTTAGTACCCTTATTACCCCCTACCAAACCCTAGTGGATCTATTTGGATTCTTGGAGCTATATTCTAGCATTCTTAATGGGACCTCACATACAGTCTCAGAGTAGTTATATCCTATTTAGAGCTCTCTCAGCCAATTATCCTATGATATTCATAAGGCTTTGCTTTTATTTTTGTTTTGTTTCTCTTTGGTTGTCTGATCTTGCCTTAGTTTTGTGTTCTCTCCCCATTGGTTCTCCAAACATTTTCCTTTTCTTTTGTCTCACATGTTACTCTTATTTCATTGCATCCATAGATAGTCTCCCACACTTGGGATGCCAATCCCATCAGATTCAAGGTCTTGTACTTGAGCTCACTCATGAGTAAGATGAGGCTAAAATGGGATTCCATATGACCCAAGAGGTTTCCTCAACCCAGCATAGTGACATTGACCCTTCATGTTCTATAGGGAACAAGATTAGAAAATCTATAACCAATAAGTTTTCTCACCTTTCCACTAGTCTGAGTTTTACTTATCTAAGAATACCTACCCAAGACTTGAGCCTGATTTTCATTCACCTATTAGGGGTGAAGATGACCCCATTTCATGATTTAATTTTGATGAGTTATACACAATCATTAATGATTATCATAAGTAGTTTCATGTTAATGAAGAGCACTTTTCTTCCCCCAGGAGTAGGCAATGTGCTTCCTCTAGAGACATAGATCACACCTAGTCAAGTTCAAGTACCTTGAATAATTATCTTGTGAATCCACTACCTCTTTCTTAGTAGGAGACTTCATAGTGAGAACATCCTCAGGTCCATGTTGAGAAACATAGGCATATTGACTCGACTAGGCATCCACTTCCTATGGAGTCTTTCCATCCTCCTAGACCTTATTTTAGGGTCTTAGATGAGTGTGATGATTTTGAATGCCAATCTTATACTAGAGACCCTTAAGATGATTATCCTAAACATCAGTTCCCTCATATATACCCTCATCTTATGGCATGTGACCAGTACTATAGGGAACTAGGTCATCATGATCGTCCCCTATGCATGCCACATTATCTCATCATCCCTATAGGGAATGATGCCTTTACCATGGTCATTATCCACCCTATGATTAGGAGGATCCTTATCATGAGAATCTCCCACATCAATAAATGCCTCGGCATCTTCTCCCTCACAACCATGGTTATGTGTATTCCTACTAGCTTAGGCAACATGATGACCCCAACAGGTCTCCTCAGTGAGTTTATTGCAAACCTGTTATCAACCATGCCTATGAGGATCTCCATAGGAATCCTCTATCCCCTTGGATACATGTTATTCCCCTTTCTAATATAATCCCTAAACTTCCCAAGTTTACTGGGACTTAGAATGCTTGTCCCATGGAGCATATCATGACATTTATGATGGCATGTATAGATTGGGAATATGATGAAGGCATGATGTTGAATATCTTTGCTCACTCCATATAAGCTAAATCTCTCATTTGGTTCTAGAATTTTCCGCTAGATTCTCTTTCTAATTTTTAGTTCCTTCTAAATAACTTCCCTAAATACTTTAATATATCCAAACCATTTAACCTTAGCATCTTATCACTCACCTCCTTGGAGTAAGCTAAGGGTGAGTCAAACTTTGACTTCATACATAGGTGGCATTTAGTTGTCCATACATGTAGGACAAGGTTCTTAGATGATCATCTCTATGACATGTTCACATGAGAATTAAGACAGGAGGTCCATCTTGAGGTCCTCAAGCACGAACCCACCTCTTATAATGAAGTTGTTAATGTGTGTCTAAAGATGTAAGTCTTTGAGGTGCATGCAGGAATTCAATTCATGCCATCTCAAAAGTCATCCTCCTCATGCAATCATAACTATAATGTAACTAGTGATGGTGTCACTAATTCTCCTATCGAGAAGAAGGATAATAAGGATGGCTAGGAATTCAATGATTTAAGTAAGAGTCTAATTGAAAATGTCCATAAAAAGAGTGCAAGAGGGTAGTGGGTATCATATCCTTATGACCCTACCAAATTATAAAACTTTCACCAGATTAAGTATCATTCTAACAAGGAATGTGTCACCTAAAATCTCATGCAAATACCTCATATTCTCCCTAAATCTCCCCAATTTACAAACCCAATCCTAAGTTGGATGTGTTCACAAAGCCTTTCCTAACCATGACAAGGAAAATAAGAGGAAGAAGAAGAAATCCAAGGATAAGGCCCAATCACTCTTCCTCTCATTCTTATACCTTTTCTAACTCTTCATCCTCAATTGACCTAAAATAGAAAGCCAAACATGATATAAGCAATATTTTTTCTAGCATTGACAAATCCTCTATTAGTTATGAGTGTTTTGTTAATACACACCCAGGTTGTACATCTGACCACATTAGAGATACTAGTAATTAAGGCCCCTTAGGTTAGCCCATGTGTATAGGGAATCCCAAATTCATATTTGAATTTTGGCTTAATATCACTCCCCAAGATAGGTATCACCCGTACTCCATCATAGAGGAATTATAGAGACTCTTAGTTATAATTTATTGAGTATTGTCATTAATGTCAAAGGTACATCTTGTGAAGGTTGATGTCAAAGGTGACTAAGCCTAGTTGGTAGATTGTGATGTGACAAGGTGCATTAAGAGAGTGTTTTCATGAGAGAGTGATGTCATGAGAGAAATATAAAGAGAGAATTTGAATTCAACTAATGTCTTATGTTTGCATGAAGGTATAGGTCATTGATGTCAAAGTGCATAAGAAGCTTAGTCATGACATGGAGAGGTATGTGCATGAAAATTAATGAACACAAGCATTTGAAGGTTGTATGGATTTATTTTAACATATATAAAAGTCATTTAATCATTCATGATAGTTTTAGGGTGACCATATAGGGTTAGGACCTTCTATCTAAGACTACACATAGACCACTCATAGACCTTGTCTGGCCTAATGAGGTATGAAGATCATATTTCAAGGAAATTATGCACATGTGATCATGGATAAAGGTGAGATAATTTTTTTTAGGCATGATCACAAATTTTGAAGTCATTTTTTGAAAAGAAAGTGCATGAATCACTATTTTAGGCCTTCTCAAGCTCATAAAATGAGGTCTCAAACCCAAAAAGCATTTTAAAATGTTTGTTGGCATGTGTAACCTCTGCATGGGAGTTTAAGATGTTAATTATATATGGTTAAGGGTCCTAGATAATATATTTAGGCATTAGTTTTAGATTCAAGTGGTAGTCCTTTATGAACAATCATTAACACCAAAACCCTTGTTAAACCTCCCTAAAACGCTAATAAGGACCTGACATGAAACATTTTGTTCAAAATAGATCAATATGGATATAAATGCCTATATAAACTATTGTATCATGTATTAAACTCTCCTAGGTACCTCCAAGTGGTGGTATTTAGTCAGATGAGAGAGAAAATGCATACATACAGGCTTATTTATCAAGCAATTATTATGGCTCTCAAAAGTTGTATTGGTCAAGAAAAGAAAATGGATGGTAGAATAATAGAGAGATTAATTTTAAATGTCCATGATGATTTTTAGATAGTTTATATTCTTCAATTATTCTAATTTGGTCATCTAAGTAAGCCACTCACAGACAAACCTAATGATGTGAATAGTGTAAAACCCTGGCAGTGATGAAGAAATAGTTTTGAGGGTTTATTCCTAATAGATTGATATAAAAAAGTAAATTAAGAGTTTATTTGTGAATTTTAATTCATGGTCATGGCTTTAATAAGTTTTGGAGGTTAGTGTATATGGTGAAAAAATTTCTCACAAAATGGACTATTTGGTTCAAATAAGACTATGAGATATAAGGTCAAGAAATTATTCTACAAGACCAATATTTATCATTAAACCATATAATTTTTCTAAGGATGTTATGGATATATAATAAGACCATTTTTATGCATCAAGAGTCATTATATGTGTCTAAATAGGTGTTGGACGTTTAATTCATCATGACTAATTTTTGAGGTGAATTGATGGTTCTGAGTAAGCAAGTTACAGAGATGTTATTGAGCCTTTATCTCTTGAGTGAAGGTGTTCCAAGAATTTGGTGATGACCTAAGAGTTTGAATGTGTGTTTCCAACCAAGTGGTGTGTGATCATGTGTCTAGTATATATATAAAGTAGTTTAGGCCTATTTGAATATATGCAATATAAGCAAATAAAATGTTACATGGTTGAGCAAAAGTAGGTATTGAAATGAGACCATAGTAGAAGAAAAAAGGTGTGGTTATCAAAATTCATGAGATGACTAAGTTGGTGCTGAGTTACTTAGGGAGTTGGTGCTTCCTTGCAAGTAGGTGCTTGGCTTTATTGGGGTTGGTACTCTAAGTTGATTTGGTGCTCAATAGAATTTAGTCTTTTGTTTTATAAGACTATAGTCCATTTACAGAGATCATAGTATGTTTTATTCCACTTGAGGGTTTCTCACTCATATATGTGTTCTCTTGTTTCATGTTTATGTGAATGGTTCTTTATGCCTTGCTAGATCTCAATGTTGTTTTCACAGTTCATCAATGATTGTGCATGATTAAAATAAAGTTTTTAAAATACTAATTCACCCCCCCCCTTAGTAATTGTGCTTCCATCAATTGGAATTAGAGCCTGGTCCTTTAAATCAGGCCTAATAGCTTAAAGGAGATCCTAGAAACAAAAACATGTCTAGTCATCAAGTACAAGGAGGTTTATTAACCAATAAAACTCCTTTCTTTAGTGGAATAAACTATGCATTTTGGAGCATCAGAATGAAGACCTATCTAATGTCCTTGGGATATGACATATGGAAATCTATTTTTTATGGATTTACTCCATCTTCTACACCACCGACTGATCCAATAGGAAATAAGGCAAGTGAGAATAATTCTAAGGCAATGAATGCCATCATATGCAGTCTTTCAAAGGAATAATTTTTAAATGTCATAAATTATGATATAGCCAAATGGATTTGGAAAAGTTGCAAATAATATATGAAGGAGACACAAAAATAAAGTTGGCAAAGTTGTAGACCCACTGAAGGCAGTTTGAAAGTATGAGAATGAAGGAGGATGAAAACATTGCAGCTTAACTGTTAAGAGTAAATGAAGTGGTAAATGTCAACAGAGGTCTAGGAGAGAAGTTAGAAGAATCAATAGTAGTAAATAAGGTATTAATATCCTTGATATAAAAGTTTGATTCAAAATTTATTATTATGGAAGAGATCAAATATCTTAACATACTACAGATAGATGAGATTCATGGCATCTTGACTACCTATGAAATGATAATAAGTGATGGAAGACCTTCTAAAAAAGAATCTGCTTTCAAAGCTGAGAAAAATCACAAAGTAAAAAGGTCAAGAATGATTTTGATATAGACATTGATGATGATAATATATAATCCATGTTTGTCAAAAAACTAATGAAAAGATTAGGTAAGTATAGGGCAAGCTGTCATTCAAGTGTTTTAACTATGGTACAATTGGTCACTTTGCATCTAAGTGTCCTAACAAGGATAAGAATGAGCATGATGGAGAGCATGATGAACATCATGGTGATGATAAGAAGTTCTATAAGCCTAACAAGAACTAAAATAGTTTCAAAAAGTATGAAGGAAAGAAAGGGTCATTCAAGAACAAGAGAAGTTTCTATATCAAAGAAAAGAGTAGCTCCTCTGATATAAATGACACAAGTACATCTAATAGTGATGATGATAGTAATGATCATGATAGCAATGAAACCTTATTCATGGATATAGAAATAAATAATGAAGATTATTCAAAAAGGAAAAGTCTTATGAAATATGAAGAATTAGATGAAGAGGTTGAAGTGAACCTTGAGGAAAAATTGGTGAGTGATCTAGAGGAGTTGAAGTTTCAAAGAAAGAAGAATCATAAATTGAGATCATTGGTTAAGATTTATGAGAAACAAATCAATATTTTTGAAGAGAGACTAAGTAACAACACCAATGAAGATGAGGAGATCATCAGATAGTTGGAAACTTAGATTGATATTATCATTGCAAGTCTTAAGACAAAGGAGGAAGAATGCATCAAGTTTGGAATAAAAATGGAGTTCTTTAAGGAATAATTGGATCAGACAATAGTCAAGTTGAAGGCACATAAAAAATTTGAAAAGAGCACTGAAGTCCTTTTTGATATTTTGAATAGTCAAAGGTCTTCACATGACAAGATAGTCCTTGGGTTCAAAGAAGACCAAAAATAAAATAAAGAGAGTCATACCTCAAAGGATAATGTACCATCAAGAAATGATGGTACTAACAAAGTAAAGATTTTTTCAAAAACCCTCAAATCTAAGACTACTATTGATCATCAACAAGTCAAGAAGAATGTGACTCTTTTAATAGACAACAAAGGTAGAGGTGCATGATTCAACATTAGACAAATAAGGTATGTGAATCCTTTTAATGGTTATTGTTTCTCATGCAATCAATATAGAAATGGAGATATGGATTGTATACATTATGCAAGAATCAATTCCTCATGGAAGAATAGGATGAATGCCCATTTCAATAGTAGAAGTATAATTCTATGTTATAATTTTGATAAGATAGGACATATTTCAAGGGATTTCAAAATGAGGCATATGAGTAAGATCAATCAAAACAAGAGGTTATATAATCATACCACTGAGAAGAGGATCAATAAGTTAGACACTATGGATAAGGTGAATAAGGAACAAAAGACTAAAGAAGAAGAATTTATGCTAGCTTAGAATGCCTATCACATATAAGATGAAGGCATGAAATGGTATATAGATAGTGGTTTCTCAAGACACATGATAGGGGACAAGAGCAATTCCATTTCATTGAAGAAGAATATTATATGTAAATTAATATTTTAGAGATAACACTACTATTAATATTGTTGGCAAGGGTATCTTGATTTTGGAAAATGGGAAGACCAAGACATAAAATGTGCTATATATGGAAGATTTGAAACATAACTTGCTTAGTGTCAGTCAAATTTGAAACCAATGACACACACAAACCTTTTATGAAAAATGATGTGATATAAGGAGAGCCAAATCAAGAATGCTAATTACCAATGCTAAGAGGACTGAGAATAATCTATATATCTTAAACTATGTCAAGAAGGAGAGATGATTTATGAGCAAAATAGATGAATGTTGACTATGTCATAGAAGTTTATATCACCTAACATTGATAATCTATTAAAGATAAGCTCTAATAAGTCTGTGAAGAATATGCCTAAAACCACCAAACTTACAAACACACTTTATAAAGCACGTCAACACGGTAATCAAATTAGAAGAAGGTTCAAGTCTAAGGAGTACTTTACTACAATACCTTTAGAGTTAATACACATTGATCTTTTTGGACCTAAAAGAATCCAAAGCATTCAAAAAGATAGCTATTTCATGTTACTCATAGATGACTACACAAGAATGACTTGGGTAACATTATTTAAAAAAAGTCAAAGGCTCTTGATAAGTTCAAGGCATTCAAGGCTCTTGTTGAGAATGAGAAGAATGGAAAGATCAAATGCTTAGAATTTGATAGAGGAGGAAATTTTTGGTCCAATGAATTTTCTAACTTCTATGAGGTCCATGGGATAAGGAGATAATTCTTAGTAACTAAGACACCTCAGTATAATGGATTAGTGGAAAGAAAGAATAGGACAATTTGAGAGATGTCAAGAACTATGCTAAATGATTCAAGGTTAGTTGATGCATACTAGAGAGAGGTAGTTAGCACTTTATTATACATTTTAAATAGAGGAAAAATAAGGATAAATGGAAATAAAACCCCTTATAAACTATGGAAATGTAGACATGCTAATACAGAACACTTTAGAGTGTTTGGAAGCAAATGATTCATCAAAAGAGATGAGGAAGACTTAGGTAAGTTTGATTCTAGGTATGATGAAGGAATTCTTGGGATACCCATCAATAAATTCATTCTATAAATGTTATAATAAGAGGTTGCAGAAGATGCTAGAAAGCATCAATTTGAAGATTGATGAGACAAGCTCTAAGAAGTCACACTCATAGTCAAAGGATACATCAGAGAATTTAGACTTTAAGAATGAATAAGAAATAATAGAGATAGATGAGGAAGAAGAAGTTGAGGAAAGACAAGACTTGAAAGGCCCCTCAAGATAGATTTAGAGAGACCATCCTGAATCACAAATCATTGGCAACAAGGATGCAGGTATACAAACAAAAAGAAGAATGGTAAGTAACCTAAATTAAGAGAATGCTACTACAATGTCTAATATTGAACCTAAGAAATTTATAGAATCAAATAAAGACAAGTTTTGGATAGGTGCTATGAATGAAGAGTTAGACCAAATTGAAAAGAATGAGACTTGGGAACTAGTACCTAAGCCTAAAGATAAGAATGTCATTGGCACAAAATGGTTGTTTAGGAACAAGTTGAATAAATATGGACAAGTCACTAGGAATAAGAATAGATAGGTATGCAAGGGGTATGCATAATTTTGAAGGGTACATTTTGAGGAGACCTTTACTCTAGTATAAATATTGGAGGCTATCAGATTATTTATATCTTATGTAGGATTCAAAGGGTTCAAGGTGTATTAGGTAGATGTTAAGTCAGTTTTTTTTAATGGGAATTTGGAAGAGGAGGTGTACATAGAGAAACCTAAGGGTTTTTTATTATCAGGTAACAAGGACTATGTTTATAAATTGAAAAAGGCTCTTTATGGTCTAAATAAAGTTCCTAAATCTTGGTATGCCAAATTGGATGGGTATATATTAGACCAAGGATTCAAAAGAGGAGTTACAAGAAGTAATATGTACATAAAGACATAAGATGACTATTAGTTGATAGTATTTGTCTATGTGAATGACATCATATTTTATAGAAACAATGAGAATATGACTAAGGCCTTTTTATATGTGATGAATAAGGAGTTTTAGATTTCTTTGTTGGGAGAACTATCATTCTTTCCTGGGTTACAAATCAATCAATTAGAAAAAGGTATATTCATTTCACAAGCTAAGTACATAAGAGAGATGTTGAATAAATATGAGATGGAAGATTTCAAGATATTTAGCACACCTATGATCATAGGGTGTAAGTTAACCAAGGAGTACGTATCTCTAAAGGTCAATCAAACATCATATAGGTCAATGATTAGAAGTTTGTTATACACTACTACCTCTAGACCTAACATTATTTAAGTAGTAGGTCTTGTGGGGAGATTTTAAGTAGACCCAAAGGAAAATCATCTACAAGCAGTCAAAAGGATACTTAGGTATCTCAAGGGGAATATGGAGTTTAGGTTTTGGTGTCTTAGGATCAAGGAGTTTAACTTGGCAGCCTATATAGATGCAGATTAGGCAAGGAATATAGATGATAAGAAGAACACTAATGGGGGAACTTTCTTATTAGGAGAATGCTTAGTATGATGGATAATCAAAGAGAATCCATCTATGGCTTTATCTACTTGTAAGGCTGAATACATTGTAGCAGCTTCATGTTGCACTCAAGTCTTATGGATGAGACAGAACTTAAATTACTTTAAGGTGGAGTATAATAGTCATATCCCTATCTATTGTGACAATATAAGTGCCATAAGCATCTCAAAGAAACTTGTCATACACTCAAGAACTAAGCACATTCCCATAAAGTATCATTTCTTAAGAGAGTAGGTAAATGAACAAAGTGTTAAACTTGAATATGTTTCTATAAAGGATCAGATTACACACATATTAACCAAGCCACTTTTAAAGGCAACATTTGAACATATAAGATAGGAATTAGATGTAATTATTTCCCATAGAATTCATTAAGGAAGTCAAGTTCTTTGGGGGAGCTAATCAGGTCATTTATTACTTCCAAAAGCAATTGAGTAATGTTGAGAAGGTACACATAGAGATAGGGGGATCATGTTTATATGATTCTTCATAAATTCATAAATCTTGTGTGTTAAGTGTTTTGGTTGCAAGAGGTATGATCCAAAATTTTGTATGCATTTATTTGTCATCTATGTCAAAGGGCGAAAAATTTTAGAATGAGGAATAAATTTCCTACTGAGATAATTTTCTAAGAGTGTTTACCATTAATGATAAAGGGGGAGATTGGTGAGTATTATCATTGATGTCAAAGGTGCATCTTGTGAAGGTTGATGTCAAAGGTGACTAAGCCTAGTTGGTAGTGTGTGATGTGACAAGGTACACTGAGAGAGTGTTTTTTTGAGAGAGTGATTTCATGAGATAAATATAAATAAATAATTTGAAGGCATCTAAAATCTTATGTTTGCATTAAGTTATAGGTCATTGATGTCAAAATGTAAAGGAAGCCTAGTCATGACATGAAGAGGTATGTGCATGAAAATGATTTAAAACAAGCATGTAAAGGTTGTATGACATTATTTGAGCATAAATAAAATGCATTGAATCATTCATGAGACTTTCAAGGTGAGCCTATAGGGGTAGGACCTTCAGTCCAAGTCTACACCTAAACCACTCTTAGACCTTGCCTGGTCTAATGAAGTATGAAGATAAAATTTCAAGGTAAGCATGCACATGTGAGTATGGAAAAAGGTGAGATAAGTTTTTTTAGGTATGATCACAAATTTTGAGATCATGTTTTGAAATGAAAGTGCATGAATCACTATTTTAAGCCTTCTCGAGATCACAGAATGAGGTATCAAACACAAGAAGCACTTTCAAACATTCATTGGCATATGTAACCTTTACATGGGAGTTTGATTTGTTAAGGAGATATGGGTAAGGGTCATATTTAAGATCTCCAAGTATTAATTTTGGATTCAAGTGGTAATCTTTTATAAACAATCGTTAACACCAAAACCTGTGTTAAACCTCCCTAAAACCCTAACAAGGACCCAATATCAGATATTTTATTCAAAATAGCACAATATGGATTCAAATTCCTATATAAAATATTTTAAAATTTATTTAAATCTCTCAAGTACCTCCATATGGTAGTGGTTAGTTAGATGAGAGAGAAAATACATAGATACAAGTTTATTTGTCAAGAAGTTATTGTAGCTCTCAAAAGTTGTACTAGTCAAGAAAATTAAATAGATGATAGAAGAATCTACAGAATCATTTTACAAGTCCATGATGATTTATGGATATGTTATATTCCTCAAGTGTTGTAATTTGGTCATCCAAATAAGCTATTCACAAACATACCTAATGGTGTGAATAGTGTAAAACCATGGTAGTGATGAAATATAGTTTTGAGGGGTTTTGCCTAATAGATTGGTGAAAAAAAGTGCATTAAGAGGTTAGTTATGAATTGTACGTAATGTTAATGCTTTTAATAATTTTTGGAGGTAAGTTTATATGGTGAAAAAATTACTCACAAAATGGCCTATCTGGTTCAAATTAGACTGTGAGATATAAGGTCAAGAAATTGGTCTGCAAGATCAATATTTATCATTAGACCATATAAATTTTCTATATGAGGATGGTATGGATATATCATAAGACTATTTTTATGCATAAAGAGTCATTACATGTGACTACACAAGCATTGGAGGTCTAATTTATCATGACTAATTTTTTAGGTGAATTGACGATTCTGAGTGAGTTGCAGAGATGTTCTTAAGCGTTTATCTCTTGAGTGAAAGTGTTCCAATAATCTTATGGTGACATTGAGGTCATGTATAATTTATTTAAATGTTTAATTTGTCATATTTTAGTAGATTAAGGGTGTTTAGGCATCATTTTTGTAATACAAACCTTTGAGGTACATAGGGCTAATAGGGCAATTTGTCTTAAAGAAGCTCTCATGGTATGAACAAAGGATACATGTCTAATAAAGCATGGAGGTCAGTATATTTCATTGGATAAGTGATTGAATGGCTTTTTATTGCTGGATAAGTCCATTTGGGCCGAAGAGGATCAAGTTTTGGTAGTAAGAGGATAGACCTAATGCAATTAAGTCTCCATGAGACCTAAAAGAGAAATAAGGCCTAATTGAGTTATTACAAAACAAAAGGGGTTCAAAGTATGTTTGAATCATGTTCATAAGATTTTATGATATCTATTGTGTTTTTGACCTTAGAGGTTGAATGTGTGTGTCCAACCAAGTGGTGTGTGACCATGTGTCCATGTGTCTAGTATATATAAAAGGTAATTTAGGCCTATATGAATATATGCAATATAAGAAAATAAAATATTGCATGGTTGAGCATAAGGAGGTCTTGAAATGAGACCATAAAAAAAGAATAGAGGTGTGGTTATCAAAATTTATGAGGTTATTGAGTTGGATTTGGTGCTTCCTTGCAAGTAGGTTCTTGTTAAAGCCTAGTCAAGTGGGTGATTAACTTTATTGGGATTGGTGCTCAACAAAATTTGGTCTTTTGTTTATAGGATTGTTGTCCATTTATAAAAATCATAGTGGGTTTTATTTACCTTGAGGGTTTCCCACTCATATATGTGTTCTCTCATTTCATGCTTATGTAAATGGTTCTTTATGCTTTGCTAGATCCCAATTTTGTTTTCATAGTTCATGAATGATTGTGCTTAATTGAAAGAAAGTTTTTTAAATACCGATTCACCTCTCCCCTCTCAATGATTGTGCTTCCAATAAAATATCCATTTGAGACCTTATCTATCTTTTACCTAAGCAAAGATTTATCATCTTTGATGAGTTTGGTTTTTCTCATGAGGCACCGTGGGATGATGTTGAGGTGTTATTCAACTTAGACATCACCAATCACCCTCACCTACCTATCCTATATTTTGGCCTTCCTTCTTTACCAGACCCTTTCATTCTAAAAAAGAGGATTAAGATCCCACTCTACATCAATACCTTTGTATATGACTACCACATCAAGAGATGCATTATCAGTGAAGGTATCACATTGAACATCATAACTTTATAGGTGTACAACAATCTGGGTATTAGCTATAAGAAGCTTTATGAATCTCACCACAACTGTGTTGGATTCAATAATGATGTATTTGCACCAGTGGGTAATGGGAATATTCAATTCAATTTTGGACCCAAGACTATCATTTTTGAGTTTTATATGTTAGACCTAGATCTCTCATACAAAATAATTCTTGGTCATCCTTGGACTCTTGCCATGAAAGCCATCACATTGGCAAATTTTTGTATGGTCCAATTTGTGCATGAAGGTGAGGTTCACACTTTGGAGATAGATCCATATCCTTGGGACTTTCTCTATGCTAAGACAAATCCCTTTTATGAGGATTTGGATATCTCTTCATAGGGCCCTATGGGTTCACCTAAGGGTCCTACCTCTAAATATTTTTTTCTCAAGGATGAATGTTTCAAACCTATTGAGTATTGGTCAACATTCACTCCTCTCACACTTTTTATGCAATCCCTGATGCCTCCTAATTCCAAGTGTCTAGTTGGATATTCACTCTTAAGAGACCTATTTTGAGACATATCCCTAGATATTGATCCTCCTCCCCTTTTGTCTTGATTATCCCATTATGGCATTGACACTCTCAATGCATTTCTTAGTTAGGTATATTAAGTTACCAAGGTGGATCTTGAGTTATTTTTCATCAACATTGTAGCATGTGACCTAGTCCATGACAGGAGAGCATAAAAGAATCGTGTGACCATGCAGCATTCATGTTGTCACCCTGTCAATTGTTTGGGTTTAGAGACCTCATTCACCAATAATGGCCCCACCTTTGAAACTCTTGTGTTTCAAGTCATCGGTGGTGAACCTAAGAATATGGATGCTCCATATCCTTCTTTCATCCTTTTCCCTATTTTTTGGCCTCTTCATAAGCTAAGAAGTGACTTCCCTCAAGTTCAGGCCTTTGGTTAGGGTGAAGTGGTGGTCTACCCTGCGGGGCAGGACTAGGCCTAGGCCTATGGTGCTTTGGTGAGCCTTAAATCTTACTAGAACACTCTCCCCAAGCCCTTATTCAGTGGATTTTCCCTCTCATGGCATATACCATCCAACCTTGTGGGTCTTTATGGATGTTTGGCTTGTGCACTCCTCTTTGGATGCACGTTGATATATAAGCAGAGTTTTTGCTTCTTTTAGTTGGTTGTGCTTCTGCTTGCTTGTAGTTAACCCTCTACTGACTCCTTCCCTCCTTTACTATAGTTATTATAGTTGGTGTGGGTTAGTGGTTATGTTTGTTCTAAACTTGTTTTGGCCTTCCCTGACTGGTCTTCATATTTCACAAGCCTCTTACCACCCCTCCTCACCTCTCACTATGGTCGACATTGAGACACTCTTTCCTAGTTGGCCACTACACGACAACAATAGCTCTATTAGTTGACATGCCTCTCCTACCTCTAACATTATGAATCCTCTTCATTTCTATAGTTATTAAAACCAAATTAGGATGTTTGTGTGCAAAAAAATAAGTGAAATAAAAGTGTGCACCTACTATTTATCCTTCCCCCTTTGTAGGCTAGCTTCTTAGCGTGTTTTACCCACTTTTGGTCAAGTTTTCATGCCTTCAAAATCTAGGTTGTGGGTTTGAAGCATAACCTATACCCTGGTAGTAGACCAGGCCACACATTTTATTGTTTGGTAGATCCTTAGGCCATGGATTTTCCTAGGTAGGTCGTATCCTAGGCCAAAGGCCTTCTTTTTGCCCTCTCCTAGCCTCTATTTTATTCCATTATTGCTCATGGAATAGTAAAACCTTCATCTTAGGGGTCTTGGTCTATTTCAGACACAATGATGAAGTTTGTTTTTCATTTGAGGCATCCTTAGGATTGTTTTTTTACCATTATAGTCTATTGTACCCTTGAGTTTTTTGCATGTTAGGCCCATGTTCTTTTTTCTAGATACACCTTAGGATAGAAGTCGATATTTATGTTTCTTTTAGTCAGTAGTTTCTCTACTCATTTGTAGTTGATCCCTATTAAATCCATCATCATATTTCATTATGATTTATGAAGGTGTACAAGTTCATGGTTCTAGTTACTATGGGACTTGCTCTAGTCTTCATTGACTGATTTGCATTTCTTCATGGACATCCTATAACCCTTTATGACCTCATCCCATAATTAGTGTTGGTATTCATCCTTTGATTTAGAATTGATTGTGTTCTTTATCTCCCTTCTGAAATTCACTCATCCTACTCTGTGTCAACATAATCCTTCTATGAAATCCTCTTTTACACCTAAACCCCATCATGGTACACCTCTTAGTGGTGATTCACACTGATGGCAGCAATCAAGGCAACCTAGGACCTGTCATTTTTGTTTGGATTATCAATGACCCATGGGGCCATGAGCTTATTAGAATTGGTTACCTTCCTACAAATAAGATGAATAATGTAATTGAGTATCATGTAATCATTAGTGATTTGATTGATGCTCATGTGTTAGGCATGTGCTATATGTAGTCATTATCTTACTTGATTTTAGTCATGTCTCAACTCACCATTATCTATAACATCCTTAGATCCAAGTTGCTCCCCCTCTTCGAGGTAGTGCACAATTTTATCTCCTCCTTTGGGGACATATAGGTCACCCATATCCCTCATGTGGATAAAACTAGAGTTATCACTCTAGTGTATTTCGATCTAGATTTTATGATCTGATTTGATATCACTTATGTCCCTTCCATGTAGGAGCTAGATTATCCAGCATTTGCACTTCTACATTGGATCACATCACTAACTTCTTATATAGGCATCCCTATCTAGTAAGTGTAGGTAATTTTCTCCTTTATCTTTTTTATTCTTACTTTTCTTTTATTTTGTGTGGCTTTTAGGTACTGCACAACACTCCTTCATTCAAACACTAAATTTTTGTAACTTGGGGGCATATGTAATCATAGTTCCCATGACCCTTCTCCTCCCAATGATTACATATCAACTAATGTACAAATTACCAACCTAGTGAATCTTATTTGAGACTATATGCATTATTGGACACCTCCCTAGTTTGTTTTTCACACCTCCAAATATTCCATGCACTTTTTTGGCCCTTTCACTCACTACTGGACCTTTGTGGTGCTTCTTAAGACCCTTATAGAGACCTATTGACCACCCATGATGAGTTATTAACCTAATGCATGGATTATGGGCCTAAAATTCAGCCTAAGCCACACATTTTGTCCCTTTAATTCATAGCCTAGGCCACAACCTATCAATAATGCACACTTTTTGGGCCTATTGTGTCCCCAATGGCTATAAATGGGCAAGTTTTGGTCATGTTGGCTCTTTGGTTCCTTATATCACTCGAAATAATACCTCTTTATCTAGTATTCTTCATTATTTGAGATCTCACACCTTCTTGAATCCCTCTTGATTCATTCTTGGTGATCTTGAGCTTGAATTATGATAGAGGATCCCCTATACAACTGCATATTGATTTGGAGACTCCATTGTTGCTTCTAATTATTCCTGATTCATTATGGCTTTCTCCCAGATTCTAAAAGTTGCATTGCACTTGATTTGTGCACCTATATTTGGATCTCACACCCATAAAAGTTTTCACTTCACCTCCTCATTATTGTTTAGACATTGGTTTAGACTTGGTTCTACACTACAACCTTGTCTTCCTCCATTGTTGTCTCAAACATGGATTCATGGTTGGTAAAAAATTTGCACATTTTTTTGAGCTTGATCTTATGGTACTTTGTTATCCAAATTTAAACTCCATCATTTTCGAGTAGTGTATTTGTTAGGGTTTACTATTTTCATACTAGTTTAGCTCTTTTTGAACATGTTTTAGAGTAATTTTTGAAGTTTATGCATTCTCTTAAACGTAAAAACATCTTCCATCTTGAAAATGTCTTTCATTCATAAGCTTGATCAGTTTTAGATCATTGCATTGCTTGGTAGATTATCTTGTGTTTAAATAACTTATTTTTCTTGACTAAAGTGGCATTTTCTTAAGCATTCATATGTTTTAGATAGTTTCATTTGAACCAAAGGCATTAGCTTAGGTTTCTAAAAGTGCATGCTCTCTCTCTCCCTTTCACTCTCAAAAATGTCATTTCCCTTCCAAATTCATCTTTCGGTTAGTATAGTTACATGTTTTTGAAACACACTTCATGTTTGGTAGTGTTTTCCTGTTCAAATAGTTTACATTATCATTCTTTGAGCATTGAATTTTACCCCCTCTTGCTTGCTTTATTATGGTTATACCCGTTATAGATACTTGCATCCTTTTTGCACTTGATAATGCTAACTATAATGTGGGTTACAAGTTTTTCTATAGTTTTGTGCAAGTTAGAAACCAAATAGCCTATATATATCAAGTATTCCATAACATCCTTGAGCCTATTTTAATTATAGGTGTTTTCTTAGTACCCTTGGTACCCCTTGCCAAACTCCAGTGGCTCGTTTTGGATTCTTGGAGTTATAGTATATGGACACACCTTTCCAGAACTAAACTACTTATAAAGGTTACAAATGGTGATCTCCCCATCTACCTATAGTGGACAAGCTCAATGATCAATGGAGCATACATTACTCCCTTACTAATTAGGTTAGACACTTCTAAATTGTTTAGTCTACTTATGTGGATCCAAAGCTAGCTCATTTCAATTGGTGTCTTATACACCAAGGGTTTCCTATATACATATGGCTTGTGAAAATGGGGTGGTGAAACACATATGCCATTTTTGTGGGCACTTGGATACCATCATGCACTTTTTATAGTATTTTCTGATGGCCTAATGTGCTTGGTCATGGATACAGGATTTATTCTACCCACATATCTTACCCCCCTTTAATTGATCTCACACCCTATTGGGAGATAACCCAAAAATGAGACCATAATTCACCCAAGACCGGCATGCTTTTAGAATTGAAATTATTTTTTAGATATAGAATAAATGAAATTCATATATATAGAATAAATGAAATTCATATTTAGTTTCAAATAATTCTACTAACATTTAGTTTTCTACTTATAATAAATCTATGATTATGTCTAATGTGCTTCTATATATTCAAGTTCAAAATAATAAGGTGGATATGGAATTGGATTACCTTTAACAGCTTCTCCACCACTAAGGGGATATCATGTGTGTGTTAAGCATGGGATATACTGAGAGCAGGGGGTGAATCAGTATATCATATATCTTATAAATCTTTTACTTAACCAAATTCCACTTAATTAAACATTCAAGATATGTAATAAAACTCAAACAATAAACACCACACAAGATAGAGAGAGACACCAAATATAACGTGGAAACCCAATGTGAGAAAAACCATGGAGAACAATCTCAAGTATATGAATGAGCATCAACCCAAACAATATTTGCAAGCTAAGCTTGCAAGAGCACCAACCCCTTTGTTGAGCACCAATCCACAGGAGCACCAACCGCTTTGCCGAGCACCAACCTAGAAAAAATTCATGAGTACCAACCCATAGGAGCACCAACCCCTTTGTCGAGCACCAACCCCTTTGTGTATACCACACACCTATCTCTCAATGCTGCTATCTCAATAAATGATAAATCAATACAACATCTCTTTCCTCTCTCTCACCTTTGCTCTTCTAAGCTAGATATAACAAATACAAATCATATTCATCTCTCACAATTTCTCTTCTAAGTTAGATATTACAATATCAAATCAACCTCTTTCTCTCATATTACAAATGGCTACTCAAGCCTTTATTTATAGCTTTCCAAATGACCTTGGCCTTCCCACTTTGTGACCCTTCAATCCTCATGGAAAATGGTGCCAAACTTGTATGACCCTTCATATTCAAGCCTTTGAAAAGTCATGTGGTGACCCTTCTTGACCAAAAACGTCCTTCGCTCTTTTCTCTTCATCTTGGTGACTTTTTGTATTCCTTAAAGTGACCCTTCATGAGAAATTGTGCCCTTCCTCTTTTGTCTTCACTTGGTGACTCTTGGAATTCTCCAAGATGACTCTTCATGGAAAAATGCGTCCCATCCTTCTTTTGTCTTTACCCCATGGCTCTTTGACTTCTCCATGGGCCCTTCTTTTGTCTCATATGTAACCAAAAATATATTTGTTAATATTAAATAAATATTAACTCACATTAGCCAAGATAAATCTATTATAAACAATATTAAATGCAATGGGGCCTTTATCACCAATATTGCTAGACCTTTGACATTAATGATAATATTTCTAACAATCTCCCCCTTTGTCATTGATGACAACCTCAATCTTGAAACTGCCACATCCTATCACCTGCACACACTGTCATCTAAAAACATATAGTAACTCCCCCTTACTGTAGTAACCTGTACCTATTTCCTATACCTATTTTCTACACCTTTACTTATAAATATTATTCTCCCCCTTTGACATCAATGGCAAAGGGCTTACCTGGATCTAACACTTAGCTCCCCCTCAACTGATGCTGAACATCAATGGTAGGAAGTAATAGAAATTACTCCCAACTCGTCTCGTCGACCTTTGAATGTATCCTTTGATCGTGTCTTTGAGAAGATATTTGACAAAACATATACATTGTTCCCTATCCTTTGAGCATCTACAATCAACTCATTTGAATCTTTTCTTCTAATCTCACAACCTTCTTTACGAAGCTTTAATGTGTATCCTTGATCACATATTTAACTAACACTCAACAGATTATGCTTAGACCTTTTACATATAAAACATTTTTAGTCTTAGTTCTACCATAATCCAAACTTAAAGTACCTTTTCTAGCTATCCTGGTAGTGGTTTTATCTCTGAATCTCACTGTACCACCATTGATCTTCTTTAGAGTTGTGAACTTACTTTTATCACCTGTCATATGCATCAAACATCCGCTATCAATAAACCATGGCTGATCTTTACCTCTTACATGCAGAACTGTCTGAACCATCATAGAATCTTCAAGTTCTTTCTTCTGCCATGAACATGTTTGAGCCTTCTTCTTAATGAATGGAGCTTTGAAACTTTGATCCTTATTGACTAACTTGAACACGCTTTTACAATACAAATCTATGTGTCTAAAGTTGTTGAACTTGTAGCATACTATGGTCTCTTCATCAAAGCTTGATAGAGGAGCAAAAGAGTTGTGGCTTCTACTTGACTCTCATTGACTTTCCTTCTTATTTTTGAAATTGTTAGCTCTTTTTCTAAATTATAATTTCTTGTGACCATATCCATTACAATAAAAACAATAGCCATAAAAATAAGACCTATCTGTATATCTCTGACCTAATTGTCTTTTGTATCTTTGTTCTCTCCAGCCTTCTTTGTTTGAAATGTCCTTTGTATTTTTCACTTCTCCCCTTTTTGTTTCCTCTTTTGTAAGAGCTTTAGCATAGCTCTTTTTCTTATCAAATCTGATCCCTATCTTATCTGAATTTGCTTTTTGACTTTCCAATATCTTATTCAGCATGTTAGTGCTATCTTCAAATTTTGAATCACTGACTACTTTATCACTGACTGCTTTCTTAATATCTTATTTTAAAGAGGCAATTTCAATAACATTCCTTTGACATTATTTTCTTGTTATTTCCAATTGTGATGTGAAGTATTCTTCATTCTTCTTAGCTTCTTCAAAGTGTGCTTGTAGATCTTCAATCATTTCATTTGACTCTTGTTCATTTTTCTCGATCTGGCACTTTAATCTTTGATTCTTCTTCTGAACAACTTCTAACTCTTCTAAGGCACAAATGAGCTCTACTTCCATATTCACTTCAGCTTCCTACTCCTCTTCTTCTTGATCATCTTCATGTATGGCCATGAATAGAATCTCTTCTTCTTCTGAATCGCTGACTCCACTATCTTCACCTGAGGTAGGATCCTTAGAATACAGGCTCTTCTTCTCGAATCCATTCTTAGATTTGCCTTTGAAATTCTTTTTTTATGTAGGCTTTTCTTCTTCATCATCATTAACCTTATCTGGGCATCTAGCTAAAAAATGTCTAATCTTTCCACAATTAAAACATTTAAAAGGTAATTTTCCTTGATATGTACTTATTCCTCTTTTCGGCTTGCAAATTAAAAGTGCTCCATTTGCATCTTCATCATCACTGGAACTATCACTTGATTCTTGAATCTTAACTTTCTCCTTCTTTGATGTCTTGAAAACCACTTCTCTCTTGGAGGGTTTATCTTGTTTTGTCCACATCTCATATGCCGTGAGAATACCATGAAGCTCATCCATCTTTAGCTTGGCTAAAGTATTCATCTCCTCGATTATTGAAACCTTTGCATCATATCTCATTGGTGGAGATCTCAAAACCTTTTGTACCACCGTTGACTCTTCCAACATTTCTCCAAGACCTTGAATCTGATTTATGATCTAATCAACTCATAAGAGATAACTTGTTATATCTTCTTCTTCTTCCATCTTCAAACTTTCAATCTACCTTCTAAAAGTCTATAGCTTAGCTTGCTGAACCTTTCCATCACCTTTGTAAATATTCTCAAGTTTTACCCAAGTTTCATGAGCAGATTTACATTACATAACTTTAAAAAATTTAGATTCACATAAACCACATAAAATAGCATTTAAAGCTTTAGCATTACATTCACTTGCCTTCTTTTCTGCTAGAGTAATTGCAAATGTATGTGGCTCTTCATATTCCTCCACCACTGATTTCCATATGTCGAATCCAAGGGCCATCAAATAAACCTTCATTCTCATGCTCCAAAAAGCATAATTCATCCCATCAAACAAAGGTGCCTTATTTATAGAAAATCCTTCCTGTGACCCAACTATTGTGCTTTCTCGATCTACCTTCAAGCTGTAAAACTTTTCAAAAAGGAACCCACTCTTATACCAATTGTTAAGCACAAGATATATTAAGAGGGGGGGTGAATCTGTATATCATATATCTTATAAATCTTTTCCTTAACCAAATTCCACTTAATCAAACATTCAAGATATGCAATAAAACTCAAACAATAAACACCACACAAGATAGAGAGAGACACTAGATATAACGTGGAAACCCAATGTGGGAAAAACCATAGAGAACAATCTCAAGCATATGAATGAGAACCAACCTAAACAATATTCGCAAGCCAAGATTATAGGAGCACCAACCCCTTTGCTAAGCACCAACCCAGCAACTATTCATGAGCACCAACCCATAGGAGCACCACACCCTTTGCCGAGCACCAACCCACAGGAGTACCAACCCCTTTGTCAAGCACCAAACCAGCAACAATTCATGAGCACCAACCCATAGGAGCACTAACCCCTTTGTGTATACGACACACCTATCTCTCAATGTTGCTATCTCAACAAATGATAGATCAATACAACATCTCTTTCTTCTCTCTCACCTTTTCTCTTCTAAGCTAGATATAACAAATACAAATCATATTCATCTCTCACAATTGCTCTTCTAAGCTAGATATTACAATATCAAATCAACCTCTTTCTCTCATATTACAAATGGATACTCAAGCCTTTATTTATAGCTTTCCAAATGACCTTTGGCCTTCCCCCTTTGTGACCCTTCAATCTTCATAGAAAATGGCACCAAACTTGTATGACCCTTCATATTCAAGCCTTTGAAAAGTCATGTGGTGACCCTTCATGACCAAAAACATCTTTCCCTCTTTTGTCTTCATCTTGGTGACTTTTCATATTCCTTAAAGTGTCCCTTCATGAGAAATTGTGCCCTTCCTCTTTTGTCTTCACTTGGTGACTCTTGGAATTCCCCAAGATGACTCTTCATGGGAAAATGCGTCCCATCCTTCTTTTGTCTTTACCCTGTGGCTCTTTGACTTCTCCATGGGCCCTTCTTTTGTCTCATATGCAACCAAAAATATATTCGTTAATATTAAATAAATATTAACTCACATTAGCCAAAATAAATCTATTACAAACAACATTAAATGTAATGGGGCCTTTATCACCAATAATGTTAGACCTTTGACATCAATGACAATATTTCCAACAGTGTGTTGTTTCCTTTGTACCACCCTCCCTACCCTAGAACTCTTCTCTTTAGGGAGGAAGTGGACCTCCTCCATGTAGTTATCGATGAATCCACTCCTACATATGGTCTTGTTCTATTGGTTTTCCTTAGAGGCACTACTCTCCCACCTCAACTCAACATGGAGGTTGAGGATCTCCACCCCTTCTTTCGTAATAGGCTCAAGGGTTAGGTTATCTACCTTTAGAAAACTATTTTAGGTGGATTTTTCCTCCTAAGAGTTTATAGGGTGGTAGGATTCAAATCCCACTAGACAAAGGTTTCCCTCAACTCTATATGTTCATCTCACCCAAATATTTTGCACATGATAATGTTGAACAAGAGGAAGGTGATGAGGATGCCATCAACTCTAGATGGGACCCTATTATTGAAGGGAAATATATTAAAGATCTATATGGGGTGATCCTCAAAATCATGACCCTTCTTTGACTAGTCTCTTAGCTACTACTACATAAATGTCTTTTTTTGATGTATTAGAGCTTCTTCTAAGATGGGGCTAGTTTGTTTGTTGGTTTTTTTTGGCTTGTTTCCTCATTTTGCCCAGGTGTGTCCTACTGTGGCACTGTGGCATGTCTTCTATCACATTTTTTTAATAGTATTGTATGTTGATATATTTATATTAATAATAACCTATATTTCACCAAAAATATCATTGTCACATCCCTTGCCTTTCGATAGTCCTTGGTGTTGACACCTCACATATTACTAATTATGTGGAGTTATCATTAGGGGGAGGTTCCCTTGTTCACCTACAACTATCCTTTGGTGATGATCCCATACCTCTTCCTAGTCGCATGAGACTAAGTGTAGGGGGTCACCCAAAAAAGAGTAAATCAATAGAGAATTCAATTAAAAAAGTGTCTAAAAAGAAAATAATAAAATGACCCAAAATACTTGCATATATGTCTATGTCAAAAGAATAATTTTATCCCACTAACTAATTCTATCATGGTTTTCCACTTCTAGATGAAGCCAAAAAAACTAGTGTTTTATGAGTTTAGTAAGAAAAAAAATTACCTTTTACTCATAAGGATTAGGAAACCTCATGTTTCTTGTGAAATTTTGATGTATAGTTTTTTTCTTTCACTATCTCACATGTATCATATCTCCCTTTCATCCCTTTGTTGCAATTTGGAAGTCATATGTTATGTAGATGAAATAACTTGATCATAACCTATAAAACAATCATTAGCACATTTTTAGTTATGTAAAACATTCATTAAATTTTCAAAAATTATGTTTCCACATTTAAAATATATAAGTATTCCTATGACATTATTAAAAAAAGATATACATGGCATTTCATCGTGTGTCTAATCATCTAAATTCCACAAACTAAAAAGTAACATGAAAGTTAAAAGAATAGTACACAATGTCAAGTGACAAAAATAAACCAAAACATCTCTATATATATAGTAAATTTCAAGTTTGTATACATCATTTATCATGTAAAAATCACCTCCATAGATGGAAAGTGAATTTAATATCCCAAGAATCTAAAAAAAGATACAATAGATGACTCTAAGGTCCTGTTGGAGCCTAATGACCCTATCTAGAGGTGAGGATCAAGGAAATTTGTTCCTCCTTTGGTGAGAAGGTCAAGATGTTGAGGATTGAGGTGATTTGTGTTTACTAATCCCATGATGTCTCATGCTTGTGCTTAATTTGAAGGTTTTCCATTGTAGTGTCTATTGACTAGATGAATCTTGACCTCCTCTAACCCCAACAATCTCACTGAGAGTCTTTACCTAAGACTATAAACTAGCTAACTTGGCCTCTAAGCTAGATATCTCTCTCCTTTGATGAATGAACTCCAAATATGTATGATAAGCATTGGAAAAAACATTTGTGTTCCTACCTATGGCCATAGGGAGACTTGTTATGATAAAAAAATGATTGGGTTCAAACCATTTTCACCTTAAATATATTGACTAGAGTGTATTTGATCATGCTCCTCCACTAAGTGGATACCTCCAAAATCACATAAAAAGAGAATAAATTATATCTCCATTCACATAAAATAAAAATAATAATTAAATAATAAACTATAAATTAATGTGGAAAGTAACTAAGAGTAAACCAATGTATTATTTGACCTAGGTTACCCTCCTACTAATTTGGGTTTGAGTCTTCATCAGAGATCATCTTAGCCTCAACCTCCTCACCTTTTGGCTCCTCTCTAGTAGGTTCCTAGGCCTCCCATAGGTGGCCTGGCCTCCAAATTTAGCCTTTACCTATAGCTATTGTTGGGATCCTACTATAGTGGTTTTTATACCTATTGATAGCCTCCTACTAGCACTAAAAATTCCATTGCAACATCTATAGGTATCTATCTCACTTGTCCTCCTCCTTTAAATAACATTTTGTCTACACCCATGATGTGAATCCCTAGTGTTATGGGATTCCACCCAAATCTCCCTAGTCTAGCAATCCTAATCTATTTGTTCCCCTTTAACACTACTTGAAGAATAGGAAATTTGGCTATGTAATGTAGCCCAAATTACTAGGGCACCCTCCCCATAGGGTACACCTATATCTGTATCAATTTTCATCTTATCTTCTTATCACTCTCACAAGCTATGAGAGTGTCCACCTCATATAATCACTTCCCTACCATGCCCTGATATGAAAAAGCCACTAAATATGTTATTGTCAATGTGTCCACCACTCACGGAAAGTCTTTGACTAGTGTCATACCTATCCATATGGAGGTTGTGATGGCCCCCACATCTCTAATTGCTACCCCTCACTCAGAGGGGTCATACACTCATTTATATAGCTCATGATGAGTATAGGGTAGCTGATGGATAGAACTCCCAACCTCACAATCTAATATAAGTATTTTTAGGTCCTATCTGGTACCTCCTGAGCCCATGTGAATAATCATCCCCTCTCTTTAATACCCCTAATAATGAGTGATAAAATGTGAAAATTTTGGTGTATCCTCTTGTATCTCACTAGTCAGGAGGCAAGTATCTATATCATTTCCTTGAGGAGGATTGGTATTACTACATGCTCTACACCTACCATTCTAAACATGTACTTCACACCCACATTGGGTGCATCGATGTCTCCAAAATATTCTACCCAACTAAAATCCTTACCTCTATTTGTGGCCTCTCTCAATGTCATAGTCACGTCTATAGTCAAAAATCCTAATATGCTATATACATCTATGAGATGATAGTCCACTCTCCCAAGGCTTGTGGGAATCAAAAATCATTTTATTATGTATCTAAGTAGGTAAACATATCACAAATCAACATACTCGATGGGGAAATAATCCCCACCTGCATAATCCAAAGTACCCCAATCTATTTATTGTGGCTAACTCATTAGCCCCAATACTATAGAATCCTAGAAATCCATTACTACACCCTTGCTATACTCCATTTAATATACTATCCATGCAAAAAAAAACCTGTTGACAAAATATTTGGTAATTTGTGACAAAATTTTGGATTTTCCAATAGTATGTGAGATGAAAACTCTTTCCTCTATTATGAGGGGAAGTTACCTTTATTAAAAGGAGTAAAAATAATATATTTATATATAATATTTACAAGTTGAATGCGGGGTTTTTATCATTCACCTAAAAAGAAAAATGGAAAGTGGGAAGGTGAAGAATCATAGGTGTATGAAAAAACAAAGATTTAATCCACTTACGTAATGAGAAAACTAAAAGAGAATAAGTTACTTTAGGATATCAAATTCAATTAGTGATTGGAAAAATAAGTTATGCATTAACTAAGAAAAATACATACCCATTAAAAGAAAACAAGACAAAAAGTTTTGGTATTTCCTTGGTTTTTGTATTAAAAAATGAGCATAAAGTTTCCTTCTTCCTCTTCAGGATTCACAAATTGGGGACATCTAAAATCCCTTTTTATAATTATCAATTCTTGTATTTATAAGCAAAGGGAATGGCCTGACCTTTTATATTCCAAAGTGACTCTTAGTATTATATATTTCATCTTATTATATTATTTTACAATTTTGACTTTTATAAAAATGATAGTATTTTTTTCCCAAAATAGACACTTGGACAAAAATAGAAAGGAGTTATATGGACCTTAATAGGATATTTTATGTGAGGTATAAGTGGTTGTAGATGGATTGATAGTAGCTAGAGATTTATTATCTTGTTCCTATTTTAGTGTAGCAATTTATAGAATTTTTTGACTACCACGAGGACTTCATTGATTTTGAGAACCACCATGTGTCAGCAATGAATGAACCATATTTGGGAGATATACATTAGGGTGATTGGGACCCTAGACAATTATGCTAATTGAGTATTTAGCTCTTTTAGTGAAATGTGGATTCATTGAGCATTGTCACTAAATATATGTCAAATTTACTCTCATTAAAAATATATTTTTGGCCACTTTTTGAGATTAAGATTTCAATTCATCCATAATATGTGTAGTGATCCCATCGTATTTATATAGGCCAAAATCAATCTCATCTAAATTGGTAGAGATTTTTGGAGATGTGTAAACATAATGCCTCATTTTATTTTAATGGAAAATCTTGAAACCTATAGTTTGTATGGGCAGCCTATAGAAGAAACCTACAGTGGTTACAGGCAACCTCTAGGTGAACCTGTAATTGCTACAGGCAACTATAGGTGAAGACTACAATTGCTACGAGCAGCTTATAGATGAAACCTATAGTGATTATGGGTAACTTATAGGTGAAACTTGGAGTTGTTATAGGTAACCTATAGGTGAAGACTGTAGTTAATATGGACAGCCTGTAGATAAAATATGTAGTGGCTATGGGCAACCTGTAGGTGAAAACCTACAATTTTTGTGTACAACCTATAGGTGAAGACTGCAATTGTTATGGGAAACCTGTAAGTAGAAATTCTATAGTGTGATTGATGTTACGAGATTCTATATATACGTATTTTTATCAATTGACAAAAGAATTAATGGTCTATATAAGTTTGAAAGTTTTGATTTGTATAAAAGTTTATTTTTGGTCTGTACATAATTAGATCTTACTGTAGAATTATTGTTTCAGATAAGCATTGGATATTCCATATTTGCATATCATTTTAGATCTAAACTCTCTATTTTTTTAAGGAAGCTTTAAAAAATTTGTACATCTTTATTTTTTAAAGAAGTTGTAACATATTGTAACTACAAGAAGTTAGAACAAATTTGTACTTTCTTATTTTTCAAGGAAGTTATAACAGATTGTAACTGTAATAAGTTAGAATAGATTTTGTACTTTCTTATTTTTAGTGATCATCCCTTATAAAGTGGAAAAAGAGGCAGAACAATGATGTAGTTTTGAATTGTAGATAAAAAAAAGGATTAGAATGTAGTTGCGTAGTAATTGACAGAAAGAGAAAACTATCTTCAGACAAAGGTGTTGTCAGAGTGCTCTGATATAGAGACTGAGGGGTAGGAAGTGCTAGGCACTCGTATAAATTCATTTCAAAGTTTGAATAGAAGAATTGTTGAGTTTCTTGGTGGATGTAGCCCAACATTTGGGTGAACCACGTTAAATACTATGTCAGTATTTGTATATATTATTTTTTAGCATCTCTTATTTCTTTATTTTTTGCATGTATTTATTATTCCATATTTATTTGTTTAACTTGCAAGTACACATTTAGATTATTTTTAATATATGGGTTACAAAGAAAATTTTGATACATATTTGTAAACTCAATTATTCTAATCTAGGCAATTGAGTAATATTGTATGTAATAAAATATTGAAACTTTCTATATTTAACCCAACAATCGGTATCAGAGCCATCTTTGTGTGGTTTTGTGTACTATTTTGCAAGTTGTAAATCTCTACAGGATCTTAGACTTATAGTAATATCTCCTTAAGTGGGAAATCTTAAACAATGGTAGATGATGAAAGAAGAGTGATCAATAAGTTTAATAGATAGAATTTCATTCTATGAAAGATGCAGATGATTGACTATCTATATCAAAATGACCTCTATCTATCACTTGATGGAAAGACAAAAGGACAGGGAAAGAGAACTGATGAGGAATGGAATGTCTTGGATAGAAAAGTTGTGGGAGCCATAAAGCTCTACTTGAGAGGAATGTTGCCTCCAATATATCTGAAGAAAAGACTACAAAACTTATGATCACCTTATGCAAGGTTTATGAGATGCCTTTAGTAGAAAACAAGGTGTATCTAATGAAGAGGTTATTCAACCTAGAAATGAATGAGAATTCAAGTGTAGCTAAACATTTGAATGATTAAAATACTATTACAAATCATTTGACTTCTTTAAAAGTGAAACTAGATGAATAATTCAAGGTCTTATTGTTATTATGTTCCCTACCTAAATCCTAGAATAATCTTGTGATGGTTGTAACAACATGTCAGGGAGCAATACTTTTAAAATGGAGGATATTGTTAGTGTCATAATCTCTAAAGAAATGCAAAGGAAGACATCTGGTGAGACTTCAACAAGAAATGCACTAAATGTTGAATCCACAGGGAGACAAAAGAATAGACAGAGGAGCAAGCGCCATGGATCTAAGGGAAGATATTTATCTTCCAAACATAGATCCAAGTCAAAAGGAAGAAGTGTTGTATGCTATAACTATTGAAAGTTTGGCCATATGATAAAGTAGTGTTGGGCTCCTAAAAATAATAAGGAGCAACTAAATAATGATAATAACCAGGAGATAAATATTGCCTCAAGTGATACTACTATTGTGTATCAATATGCTTTAGATTTTTCATATGATACAAAGGTTGAGTCATTTGTGATTGACTCAGGGGCATCATTTCATGCTACTTTCAATATCAAGTATTTTACAAACTATGTAAGTGGCAAGTTTAGCCAGGTTTTTTTTTGGAGACAATGAACCCTGTGATATTATTGGTAAAGGGTCAGTAAAGATCAAGCTATAGAATGTAAATGAATGGATACTCAAAGAATTAAGACATGTGCCAAGTCTTACCAAAAATCTTATTTATGTAGGTCAATTGGTAGAAGATGGATGTATTATTTCTTTCAATGCATAATCTTGGAAGGTAACAAAAGTTAATCTTGTTGTAGCCAGAGGGAAAAAGGAAGGCACACTGTATTTGAGTAATTGCATTATTGATTCTAATACTACATTAGTTTCTACTTTTGATCTAGAAACTAATTTATGGCATTCAAGATTGGGTCATATGAGTCATAAAGGTATGAGTATTTTACATAAGAAAGGGAAGTTATCAGACTTAAAGTCTATTAATTTAGATTTATGTGAACATTGCATTTTTGGTAAACAAAATAAAGTTTCTTTTTTGAAGGTTGGGTGTGAAAAAAAGGAAAATAAATTAGAATTAGTACATTTTGATGTTTGGGGACTAGCCCCTGTACAATCATTGGGAGGCTCAAAGTATTATGTTATGTTGATGGATGATGCAACTCGTAAGTTATGGATTTATTATATTCAAAATAAGTCTGATGTATTTAGAACCTTTAAATTTTCAAGAGACCTTGCAGAAAATGAGTCAGGCATGAAGTTGAAATGCTTAAGATCTAAAAATGGAGGTGAATACACCTCAAAATAATTTTGGAATTATTGTGCACAAAAAGGAATCCAAAAAGAAGTAACAGTGCCTCAGACTCCTTAATAGAATGGGGTAAGTGAGAGAATAAACTGAATAATTATGGAGAGAGCTAGAAGCATGAGAATTCATGCTAGTTTGCCCCTAATTTTTGGGTAGATGTGGTTCATACTATTATTTACTTGACTAACAGAAGACCATTTAGTGCTTTAGATGATGAGATTCCTGAGGAAGCTTGGACAGGTAAAATTGTTTCTTACTCTCATTTAAAAGTTTTTGGCTGTGAAGCATTTATGCACATTGATAAATAAAATATAAATAAGTTGGAAGCTAAATCGATGAGATGCACTTTCATTGGATATGGTGATAGCTCATTTGCTTATCATTTTTGGTGTTTAGAAGATAGAAAGATTGTGAGATCACGTGATGTGATCTTTAATGAAAGTGTGATGTGTAGGGACCAACTTGTAAAAAATAAAGTGGAAAGTCCACTTGGTAAAGAAAATATTGTCATACTTCCAAGTGTATTTAGAGAAAGAAAAGAGAACTTACAGAATACTCCATTTGCGTCTACAAAATTAGACAATGGGAATAGGGTCATTAATGACCCAATGGAGTCTTCTGAGAATATTGGGCCAAGAGAAGCTCAAAGTGAACTAGTCGTACCTATGGTAAGGAGGTCAACAAGAGTAAGTAAACCTCCTGATAGATATTCTCCATATTTATTTTATTTGTTACTAACTGATAGTGGAGAACCTGAATCTTTTGTAGAGCTAAGTAGCACAAAGAATATGTGTAATGGGAAAAGGCCATGAAAGTAGAATTGGATGCCTTGAAACACAATAAAACATAGGAATTAGTGGATTTGCCACCTGATAAGAAAGAACTATAAAATAAATGGGTTTTTCATTTAAAAAAAGATGAAAGTGGGTAGAAAACATACAAAGCAAGGCTTGTTGTTAGAGTATTTGCACAAAAGATTGGAATTGATTACTCAAAAGGTATTTTCTCCTGTTGTCAAAATTACCTCAATAAGAACTATATTAAGTATTGTTGATTCTAATGATCTTCACTTAGAATAGATGGATGTGAAGATAGCACTCTTACATGGAGATTTATAAGATTAAATCAACTTGAAGCAACTAGAAGGTTTTGAGGTAAAGGGGAAAGAAAGAAAGGTTTGTAAATTGTTGAAAAGTTTATATGGTTTGAAATAGGAACCTAGGCAATGGTACCTTAGGTTTGATACTTTCATGTTGGAACATGGATATGATTGTACTCATAGTGATCATTGCGTTTATAGTAAGAAATTTGAAAATGGTGAATTCATTATTCTTCTACTTTATGTTGATGACATGTTGTATGGAGCTAACATGTAGAGAATAAGTGAATTGAAAAAATTGCTTTCTTCAGAGTTTGCCATGAAGGATCTTGGACCAGCCAAGAAAATTCTTAGAATGAGAATTGACAGAGATAAATTGGGTAAGAAACTAACTTTAACTCAATCTTAATATATTTAAAATGCATTGTTAATATTTGGTATGCATAACTGTAAATTTATTTCTACACCTTTAGCTAGCCACTTCAAGTTGAGTAAGACACAGTCTCCTAGGTCACAAGAGGAGAAAGATTATATGGCAAAGGTGCCATATGTTTTAGCTATGGGAATTTTAATGTATGTTATGATTTTCACTCCTCCAGACATATCCCAAGTAGTGGGAGTAGTGAGTAGGTTCATGAGTAACCCTGATAAGCAACACGGGTTAGTAATTTAGTGGATTTTAAAATATCTACGTGGAACCTCTAGTATGTGTTTATGTTTTGAAGGTTCTAATAGTGGTTTGCAAGGTTTTGTGGATAGTGACATGATAGGTGATTTGGATGGTATAAGGTCTACCACTAGTTATATTTTCACAGTTGAAAGAACTGCAGTCTCGTAAGTTTCTAAGCTGCAAAAAGATATTGCACTTTCTACCACTGAAGTTGAATACATTGCTTGAATTGAAACAAGTAAAGAGTTGTTATGGTTAAGCATGTTTCTATAGGAGTTGGGAGTGAAGCAAGATGGGTACACTTTGTATTCTAATATCCAAAGTGCTATTCACCTGGCTAAAAACTCTACTTTTTATAGAAAGACAAAGCATATAGAGTTTCATTACCACTTCATACGTACAGTTTTGGAAAGTGGACAGTTCAAGCTTAAGAAGATTCATTCAAAGAGAATCATGTAGATATGCTTACTCAAGTAATTGAATTAGTGAATTTGAGGGCACACTCAACTTTTGTGGGACTTCAAGCATGAGCTTGAAGAAGAAGAAATCAGTAGTTTTGAGTTTAAGTGGGAGGTTGCAGTAGTTGGTGTTGCGGCCTTATGTATCCAAGTGGGAGATTGTTAGAGATGTGAAAACATAATGCCTCATTTTATTTTAATGGAAAAGCCTAAACTTGTATTTTATATGGATAACCTCTAAAATAAACCTATAGTGGTTGCAGGCAACCTATAGGTGCAAACTTGTAGTTACTATAAGAAACTTGTACGTGAAGACTGCAGTTGTTACAGGCAGCTTGTAGATGAAACCTATAGTGGTTGTGGGTAACTTGTAGGTGAAAACCTAGAGTTGTTGTGGGAAACCTGTAGGTGAAGACTACAATTGCTGTAGGTACCCTATAGATGAAATTTGTAGTGGTTGTAGGCAACCTGTAGGTGAAAACCTATAGTTGTTGGGGGCAACCTATAGGTGAAGATTGTAGTTTCTATGAGCAACCTATAAGTAGAAAGTCTACAGCATGACCGATGTTATGGTATTATATATATAATTGTTATTATCAATTTATAGAAGAATTAATGGTCTATACAAGTTTGAAAGTTCTGATTTGTATAAAAGTTTATTTTTGGTCTATATGTAATTAGATCTTGATGTAGAATTATTGTTTCAGATAAGCATTAGATATTTCATTTTTACATATCATTTCAGATCTAAACTTCCTTATTTGGTAAAGATGTTTTAACCAATTTGTACTTCTTTATTTTGTAAGAAAGTTGTAACATATTGTAACTGCAAGAAGTTAGAACAAATTTGTACTTCCTTATTTTGCAAGGAATTTGTAGCATATTTTAACTATAGGAAGTTAGAATAAATTTTGTACTTCCTTATTTTTAGTGATCATCCCTTTAAAAGTGGGAAAAGAGGCAGAAAAATGTTGTAGTTATGAATTATAGATTAAAAAAAAGGGGGTGAGAATGTAGTTGCTTAGTAATTGACAGAAAGAAAAAACTATCTTCAAACAATGGTGTTGTCAGAGTGCTCTGATATAGAGACTGAGGGACAGGAAGTGCTAGGCACTTGTATAAATTTCTTTGGAAGTTTGAATAGAAGAATTGTTGAGTTTCTTGGTGGACATAGCCCAACATTTGGGTGAACTACGTTAAATACTATGTTAGTATTTTTGTATGTTATTTTTTAGCCTCTCTTATTTCTCTATTTTTTGCATATATTTATTATTTCATATTTATTTATTTAACTTATAAGTACACATTTAGATTATTTTTAATTTGTGGGTTACAAAGTAGATTTTGATATAGATTTATAAACTCAATTATTCTGATCTAGGAAATTGAGTAATACTATATCTAATAAAATCTTGAAACTTTCTATATTTAACCCAACAAAAATTAGCTTGCATTTTTATTCGCTCATGTCTATATCTTCTTTCAGCTCCCTAATAGCTCTATTCAAGACTTCCATTTTATAGAGTATACATTCTGCCCATTTGCAAAAATTTCCATATTATTCTTTTTCAAATACTCCACCTTCCACCATCACTTTAGCCTCAATTATATTAATTTTTTTATATCTCCAATCACTTCTTCCTACACTTTCAAATCAATAGTGTGGGACTTAATTTGTTTTTAGATGTCTGACATGTCATGATCAATAGAAGCATAAAACTTCATGATTTCTTTGATATAGTTCATTCCACTTACAATAAAGTAATCCATCCATGCCTATAAAGTTTTGACATAAGCAAATGCTCGATAGTAGTATAAATAACTTCTTTACATATCCCTAGGAATTGTGTTATAACATCAACCTAGGGGGATATGGGAGTCTCTATGATATTGAGTTGTTAATTAACATAGCCTACCCATTGTTTGACCTATTCTCTAAATTAATTTTGAGTTAATTCATCTTTATCCAAACTTTTGATTATTATTGCAATGTTCTCCCATAGATTATGAATGTTGCTTTCATGTCTCATGTCTCTCAGTGATATCCTGTTGAGATTATAGTCACTCGATGTCAATTCTTCTATGTCCTTTTCAACATTAGGCTCAATGATCTCCATGAAATGTGTAAATGAGGGATCAGATACCAACCTATAGGTGGTTTTTTATTTCTTTGATGTATAGGTCTTTAGAAGGTCAGATACAACATCAAAATATGGAATTTCTGCTTTGACTATCTTTTTCATTTTATTCAACATCATTTTTACCCATTGAAATGAACTATCACTAAAAGAGACTATTTGAGATTTAGAGGAAGATGGAGTGAACTACTTTGGAGGAGTCATTTTAGGATGAGTATGTATTGGTGGAAATCCAAATAAATAATGTGGAACTTATACTTCAACCTCCTTTTGTTATACTTGTTAGACTACTCCCTGAGTGGAGACCATGTGTTATTGCATTATATTAGGGATGAGAAAGTTAGGATCACTAATGGATTTTTTTGAAGACTATCATTTTATATATTCCTTATATTACTTTTATTTCCATACTATTGGACTTTCCTTACATGGATTTTCTGGCTGTATCCTTGGATCAAGATCTTCATCTCCACCATCTTTAGAACTAGATGATCTAGATGTCTTAATTCCCACATTGGTATTAATCCTCAAAGTAAGTGGGGAATATTGCTTTGGGGGAGTCTAATCCTTTCTTCTCTTTGAACCACATGTTGTTTCTTTAGTTAGTTTTTTGTCAAGCCATTTCTTTGTACGAGTTAACACTCTTTGCATTCTTTGTTGTAGGTCAATGGGTTTTAAGATCAACTAGTTTATAGTTGGAAAGGATGCAACAACAATTATATTTGTATATTTAGGATCAATGAGATTTGTATTATATCAATCATCCCTTATGAAACCCATTCATTTATTAACACTTTTATTTACTCAATATTCATTTGACTCTAGTCCCTTTGAATTACTTAAAATTCATATACACAATCAACCCAATAGTCTTCTAGATGAGGTTTGTGCTCATAGGTAGGTCTTATGCTAAGATTATGATTCACATATTCTTTGGTATCAATAGATTCCCTACTAGCATAAGATCGAAGGGTGAACTCAAATATGGCCAATTCAATGTCTTATGCATTAATAACCATTTTATAAAAGAAGTGCCTTAATGTAATGGGGAATGAAACACCTAGTCCATGATTTCCTTTATAGTCTTTGTGAACTACTGCCAATTATTGGCATAGTTCTATGAGAATAAGTATGTTTCTTTCTAGTCTTAGGAGCCTTAGAAGGTATCCTTCATAGATGAAAATTTTGACATACATGAATTTTTAAAATTGGATGTAGTAGCTACCATATTGGTTGATCAAGCTTGTTGCTTTGGTTGAAATATACATTCACCAATCCTATTCAAAGAACTGAACTACTCTCATTGTGAATGCCTCATTGATTCTTGTGTAGTGTTTATTACTTTGTTATAATGTGAGTTGAGGGAAGCATTCAAATACTAAGTTAATTATGTGATAACGCCATGTTGGGAAAGTCCCAGGTATACCCTCTCTGAAGCCAATGATTACACTAGATATGATGTCATGAAAAACTAGTTTGAGGACTATACATTCAGTAATTGATCAAGCAGATTGTTGGTTGAATATTTTGTCAATCAGCATATTGATAAACAAAATAGGTCTGATCAGCCAAAGTAGGAAGATTAGCCATCCAAATGTGTAGGTTTACCACATCAAAAGGGGACTGATCTCTCCTCTCATCAAGGGGAGGTTCCCTAAAGATAGGTTATATATATATATATATATATATATATATAGAAAATAATACTCAAGGGTAGGATAAACCATCCATCTCTCTTTCTTCAGAGATGATGTGTGTGGATCAAAGGAAAAACTCAAGGAAAATGATAGAAAGCACTCCTCTTCTTTCAAAAGTACTATTCAACAAGCCACAAGAATACTCCAGGTAGAAATAGCAAAATGTAACAAAGGATGTAATAACCAACAAATCAAGATGTAGGACAAAGTCTTCACGTAGATTAATCAAGAGTAAGATACAAAGAACAATGAGGGCACAAAGTCGCCCCAAGGTCCTTTACATAGAAATGAAAAGAAAACACACTAAAGGCAATTATGGGAACACAAAGTCTCTCCACAGTTGACTCTTCAGGACACCTTCTTGACTGATGTCACTAATTATAATTATTGAATTAAAGGAACAGAAGATATATTGAAGAAAAATACATAAGACCAGTTTCCTCAACAACAAAGATATTATAGCACAAAGTCTAAAAAACCATTTGCTTTCTTATTCCAATAATAAAATATGATAAACAAACTGAGCTCAAAGTCTCAGAAGTGTCTTTCAATTTGGGCAGAGTTTTGTTCTGATTATTAAAAAAGAGATATATTTACAAAAGAAGAGAGTCCCTTATATAGCCTCCTCAAGAAGGACTCGAGAATAGTAACACATCATGTTACATTGAAATCTATTAAGAAGACAAACTGGAACTTAGGGGCATCTATCCATTTGCTTTTCTTAATGCAGAGAAACAAGTCACGCTATTGAAATTTTACATCTTTCAATGTCCATCTAGCAATCTAATCCTTCTTCATCATTCTTCCTTTTCTAGTTATTTGAATTGGGTCTTAGATTTAATTTGATGCCCTATTCCTTAGTCACTTTTTGTTGGTCTTTAGCAATTGACATGTGGCACATTATGTTGCTAAACAAGTGAAGACACGTGGCAACTTCCATGGGACTCTGAGAAACGTTTATTGATAGAGACTTTGAAACCTATTAGAAACTCATAATCATGGGTGTAAACACTTGTTGCTCTCCATAGATTTATAACAAAAAAGGTGGCAACTTTTGCTTGCCTCTTGAGAATCAAAGGGCACGTGGAAGCTTCCATGGTTCTTAGAAGCAAAGTGAAATGAGACTTGAAAGACGATATATCCTTTGAGAGCCCTACGAAAGATGACACATGATAGTTTCCACTACACTTTAGCAGCCTTTGAAAACACTCTAGACTTATTTTAGATTCACATGGATGATAACACATGGTGGTCTCCGCTATGCTCAAAAAATGTTTAGGATGAGCTTAGAAACTCATTCAAAACTTGAATGCAGACACGTGTCACTCTCCACATAGATATAAATGAATAGGTGGTAGCTTTCACTCATCTTTAGAGAGTCAAGCGGATGATGACACATGGTGCATTTTGCTTTCTTTAGCATCTCACTGGGGGTCCACCACAGTCTTTATGAAAACAAGAAGCAGGAGGGAGAAATTGCAGAGATTGACATTTGTCGGCTTCCACCAAATTTTGCAAGGGACACGTGGCACGGTCTGAATACATTTGTTAGTCATGCAGATGTAGACACTTGGTGCATTCCACTTCATTTAGTCACTCTTCCCTGGGCCCACCATGGTTTTTGCTCAAAATAGTGAAGTTAAGGGAAGAGACTATGGATATTGACACTTAGAGGCTCCCAACAAGCTTCAAGAGGGACACATGACAATATCCACCAATTCACAAAAAAAAAGTATTAGTGGGGCTCAGTCGTTGACACTTGGGAGCATCCATGGGATTCTGTCAGGCTTTTGTCTCGGTCCATTTATTTGCCTTGGTCACTTTTGCCATGGGAATTCCCTTCACAAGGGCACTTGTGTCTTTGACTCTTGGGGCAATCCTTTGAACTTTGTCGCTTGAACCGACCGATTGAACCAACTTTGGTTCAACGATTCAATGGTTCATTCCTTTGTTTTGGCTGAGTCCTTTTGATCTTCGTTGAACCAAACATGTTGAAACATTGATTGAAACAAACATTGAACCACTTCATTAAACCAAGTGTTTGAACCAGAGGATGAACCAAAATGTTGAAACAAAGTGGATGAACCGATTGAACCAAAAGCAGTTCAAGCCTCTTTTACTTGAATGCTTTCCAATAGACATTTTTGATTGAACGAAGGCACTGCAACAATCCAAAATATGACCAAGTGATAGAAACTGATTCTTTTGGTTGAACCTGCCTACAGAAACTGTGAAGCCCGTTGAACTTGTAGAAATGAATTTGCCTGCAGAGTCTGTAGAAATCAAGTATATAGAATTTGTAGATTTTTGATAAGCTTGAAAAATGAGGAATTTGAATGTCTAGGACAATTTTTTAAAAAGGAAAGATACAATTTTGGTCTGTAAGACCAAAATAGTTCAAATGTTGTCCCAAAAATGAGTGATATTTTTGGGGAACAACAACTGGCTCTAATTGGGGAACTTCTGTCAATTGCAAAAAGAATTGAAAGGAGTAGAATCCAAAATCTCCAGTGTCTTCCTGTGTACCATTGGGTTACGGAGTCATGCTACCCAGAAATGAAAGGCATCAAAAATGAAAACAAACAAAACAAAAAAAATCAAAAACTATACAAATGTACATATAGACAGATGTAATGATTTGATACTTCAAGAATTGAAGTATTTCATGTGTTGCTTCTTGAGAGACAATGAAAATAGTGCTCTATTCTGATAAACCAACAAAAAGACATTTTTCCCCCAAAAATGGTGATGGGCGAATGGAGTTCTCCACTAGGAAACCAATTTTTTGCATCTTCCCCTTGGCTTTGTGTTCTTCTTGTCCCATGGCAGGAGGTGGTAACTGGAAACCATAACTCCTTGCTCTCTTGGTGAAGGGTTCCTTTGTCTGATTTTGATTTACAGCAGCATGGTCCATTACCATAATTGGTTGTTCTTCTAGTTTAGTCTAGCACATCATTGGATTGTCCACATCAAACTCCTGACAAACTATCAGCTTAGCATCTCCTTTAATGTGAAGGAGTTTGATTTCTTCATCTTGAACACTCTTCAATCCGAGCAATAGAGATTTGCATCCAACTGTGTTGTTGGTGTTGTTGACTTGCAATTTGCATGAAGGAAGAATATCTCCTTGAGGAGATATCAACACAATCCCGACTCCATCATTGGTGGAAGAATTGTTGCCATTGGATTTCAAGATTGAAGCATCATCAAACACTGATCTCCTATCAGATTTCTCTTCATTAGAGATGGAAGATCCTTCCTTACTTGTACTGCAACCTACCAATTCTCTTAAAGTCTTGTTTGGATCAATTCTTGGATTGTTAGTTACAGAATTTTCATCTATAGAAACATGAACATATTCTGTGGTAAAGAAATAATTACCCCTGCCTGAAGACTCAAACAAAATTTGTGCTACAAGGGCTGATGTTTGAATAACCACATATTTTTCCTCCTTTTCAGGGAGCAATCTCTTCATCACGCCTTGGATAGGGATCCTTGCTTCAGATAGGTCCATGCTTAGTTCTCCTCCCATGTCCTTGCAAAAATTTTGTCCAAGAAAAATGCCATAAGATGCTGGGATGTCAGCTACCAAGACAGTCATCTTGATTCTCTTGTCTAAAAAGGCTGCCAATGCAAATTAGGCATATTTGATTTTCCCCAGTAATGCTACTTACTTTTTCTCCATGGAGAAACATCTCCCAAATGTCTTGGTCAGTGTGAGACCCAGAGACTTGGCTACTTTAGCAGGCATGACATTATCAGATGCGCCTAAGTCAATGATGCAATTGTTGAGCTGATAACCATTTATTAATAGGGAAACATAGAAAGGTTCTATTTTCTTAGGGGTAGTTGGAAGAGTAAAGACAAGATTATTTGGAATGGGCATGTTCTTTAGGGAGTCAGGAATTATTTTCTTAACCTCTTGTTTTGTAAGGATGGTTTGGTTCTTGACACATTGGACCAACCTATCCAATTGATCAAGATTAGCTTGCAAATAATTCAAATTCAAACATTAGTATTTTTGTCTTTTTGACATGATCAATTATGTCAAATGGCTGAATTGGAATAGGAATAGAGGAAAGCATTTCAACCTTTTGGGTTTTAGGAGGGATGGGAGGAGGGCTGGTTTGTGAAATGGGAGTAGAAAGTGAAGGTGAAATTGATGTACTTACATTTTGAGTGATCACTGAATCTTTTGACTGAAAAGAAAGAGGGGTTCTACGCTTAGCAATCGTAATTGTTGGTTGAGGTTGCTCCTCTATCTTCCCTTTATCAGCTTGTTAGACTAATTGGTTCTTAGATCTGGTAAACACTGCATATGATCCATCGATAGCTTCTCCTTTGCTTCTGGGTTCATCCTGGTAGTTCAAGAAACTAATGTGGGAGTTGCTAGCTAATTCTTTTTGATCATCTTTAAGGAGATTAGCATCATTTTCTTGATTCAATTCAGGTTGGAAAAAGAATTCTAATTCTGCTTCAAGATATCCCATTGTTAAACTAGTTGGAGGAGCTTCTAGGTTAAGTTTTCCTTGTGAGGGAGGAAGGCGATTATGTTTCCCTTGATTCCTGACAGCATTGCCCTGATATGACTAATTTGGAAATGTCCTTCTTCGCATATCTCTATATGAAGGAGCAAAAGATATTCCTTGTGCCATTTGTTTTTTCAAGGCTAGCACTTCATTTTCTAGCTTTTGCACCATTGGATCAGTGGTGCCTGTAGATGCATATTTATAAGATGATGAAGGTCTATTTCTATTTGGATCTCTTCTTATCTTCCCTACTAAGATGAGATCATCTTCTACCTTAGTGGCCAAAAGTTGAGCTGCAAAAAGATCTATTTGACCAGCACGTCTCAAGAGAAAACTTACTTCAGGTAGCTAAGAATTAATGAAAAAGCATTTGAGATTCTTAGCTATAGGTCGAGCAATTATAGGGATTCTATTTCTCAATTTGTCAAATTTAGCTATGAAGTCTCTCATAGGCTCATGAGGCTCTTTCTTCATCTGTGGAAGTTGAGCTAGAAGTGTATGTGCATCTTCTGCAAGTTTGAATCTGGCTTCAAACTTAGCTTTGAGAGTATTCCAATCAGTCACTAAACGAGCTTGTAAATGATAAAACCAGTCTACAGTAGCACCTTGTAGTGTCTCCACAAAAATCTTGACTTCTACATCTTCAAATTCTACTCCAATTACTCCACAAGCTATGCTGAAAGCTGCAATGTGCTCATCAGGGTGAACTTTCTCATCACCATATAATTTAGGGAAATTCTTCCTTGAATTGTGTGGAAGCTCATGTAAAGGTGGATTAAGATTGCGAGGACCAAAAACATTACCCTGAGGGCCTTGAACTACCATTGTAGGATTATGAAATGGAGGGATAACAAATCTCAAAGGTATAATTATTGGCAAAGTTTTATTAACAACAGAAGTAGATACTTGGTTTGGCAATGGAGATCTAACTTTAGTAAGAGGAAAAATCTTGGTTCTTTGGAGATGAGATGGTGAAGGAAATAGATCAAAATCACTTTGTTGTACCAACTCGAATACAAGTGCAATGATACCTTTAGTCCTTTGGCTTCGTGCATATCTTGAATCTGCCAGATTGTGAAACAAAAATAGAAAAAAATTGACTTTGCTTTAGTTAAAGCTTGTGGCTTTAAATTGTGCATTATTTTCCAGTTAGTGTGGAGGTGAATGGATAGATTATAAATAGATAATGTATTTTATATCCCCAGTAGAGTCGCCAAAAACTATTGCATGAGGCTGGGAGAAAAATTTTAACAATGGGAAAACACTGGAGCAGTTCACTCTTTCACAGTGGAGTACAATGGATAGGTTATAAAAATAATGGATAAGACAAGTAATGGAGTCGCCAGAATCTGTAATGGATAAGGGTTATAATGATAATGGGTAAGACATAGGTGATGTTTCAATCTAAAACTTGAGGTTCCAAATTGCACAAAATTATGTATATCCCTAGTGGAGTCGCCAAAAACTGTAATGGATAAGGTTATAATGATAATGGTTATAATCAGGTGATGTTTCAATCTGAAACTTGAGGTTTCAGAATGTACATAACTATATTCCCAACGGAGTCACCAAAAATTGTTGGTTGAATATTTTGTCGATCAGTGTATTGATAAACAAAATAGGTCTGATCAGCCAAATTAGGAAGATTAGTCATCCAAATGTGTAGGTTTACCACATCAAAAGGGGACTGATATCTCCTCTCATCAAGGGGAGGTTCCCTAAAGATAGGCTATATATATATATATATATATATATATAGAAAATAATACTCAAGGGTAGGACAAACCATCCATCTCTCTTTCTTCAGAGATGATGTGTGTGGATCAAAGGAAAAACTCAAAAAATTGACAGAAAGCACTCTTCTTTCAGAAGAACTATTCAACAAGCCACAAGAATACTCTAGGTAGAAACAACAAAAAGTAACAAAGGATGTAATAACCAGCAAATCAAGATGCAACACAAAGTCTTCACCTGGATTGCTCAAGAGTAAGATATGAAGAACAATGAGGGCACAAAGTCGCCCCAAGGTCCTTTACATAGAAATGAAAAGAAATCACACTAAAGGCAATTATGGGAGCACAAAGTCTCTCCACAGTTAACTCTTCAAGACACCTTCTTGACTGTTGTCATTAATTTTGCTTGTTAAATTAAAGAAACAGAAGATATATTGAAGAAAAAGACATAAGAACAGTTTCCTCAACAAAAAAGATATTACAGCACAAAGTCTGAAAAACCATTTGCTTTCTTATTCCAATAACAAAATATGATAAAAAACTAAGCTCAAAGTCTCAGAAGTGTCTTTCAATTTGGGCAGAGTTTCATTCTGATTGTCAAAAAAGAGATATATTTACAAAAGAAGAGTCTCCCTTATATAGCCTCTTCAAGAAGGACTCGGGAATAGTAACACATCATGTTACATTGAAATCTATTAAGAAGACAAGCTGGAACTTAGGGGCATCTATCCATTTGCTTTTCTCAATGTAGAGAAACAAGTCACGCTATTGAAATTTTACATCTTTCAATGTCCATCAAGGGATGTGATCCTTCTTCATCATTCTTCCATTTCTAGTTATTTGAATTGGGTCCTAGATTCAATTTGATGCTCTATTCCTTAGTCACTTTCTGTTGGTCTTTAGCAATTGATGCCTGGCACATTTTGCTGCTAAATAGGTGAAGACATATGGCAACTTCCACGAGACTCTAAGAAATGTTTATTGATAGAGGCTTTGAAACTTATTAGAAACTCATAATCATGGGTGCAGACACTTGTCTATCTCTACAAATTTACAATGGAAAAGGTGGCAACTTTTGCTTGCCTCTTGAGAATCAAAGGGCATGTGGCAGCTTCCGCAGTTCTTAGAAGCAAAGTGAAATGAGACTCAGAAGACGACATATCCTTTGAGAGACATATGGAAGATGACACATGACAGTCTCCACTACACTTTAGTGGCCTTTGAAAATAGTCAGGACTTATTTTAGATTCACATGGATGACAACACGTGGTGGTCTCTGTTGTGCTAAAAAAATGCTTAGGATGAGCTTATAAACTCATTCGAAACTCAGACGCAGACACGTGTCGCTCTTTGCATAGTTATAAATGAATAGGTGGCAGCTTCCGCTCATCTTTGGAGAGTCAAGCGGATGATGACACATGGCACGTTCTACTTTCTTTAGCAGCTCACTGGGGGTCCACCACAGTCTTTATGAAAACAAGAAGCAGGAGGGAGAAATTGTGGAGATTGACACTTGTCAGCTTCTGCCAAATTTTGCAAGGGACACGTGGTGTGATCCAAATACATTTTCTAGTCACGTGGATGTAGACACTTGGCATGTTCCACTTCATTTAGTCACTCATCCTTGGGTCCACCATGGTCTTTGCTCAAAATAGTGAAGTTAAGGGAAGATACTGCAGATATTGACACTTGGAGGCTCCCAACAAGCTTCAAGAGGGACACGTGACAATATCTGCCAATTCGTAAAAACAAAGTATTAGTGGGGCTCAACTGTCGACACTTGGTAGCATCCACGAGATTCTATCAGGCTTTTGTCTTGGTCCGTTTATTTGCCTTGGTCACTTTTTCCACAGGAATTCTCTTCACAAGGGCACTTGTGTCTTTGACTCTTGGGGCAATCCTTTAAACTTTGTCGCTTGAACTGACCGATTGAACCAACTTTGGTTCAATGATTCAATGGTTCATTCCCTTGTTTCAACTAAGTCCTTTTGATATTCATTGAACCAAACGTGCTGAAACACTTAATTGAAACAAATGTTGAACCACTTCATTGAACCAAGTGTTTGAACCAAAGGATGAACCAAAATGTTGAAACAAAGCAGACAAACCGATTGAACCAAAAGCAGTTCAAGCCTCTTTTGCTTGAATTTTTGTCGATAGACATTTTTTATTGAACCAAGGCACTGAAACAATCTTGGAAATGACCAACTGATAGAAACTGATTCTTTTGGTTGAACCTGCTTGCGAAAACTGTGAAGCCTGTTGAACTTGTAGAAATGAACCTGCCTGTAGAGTCTGTAGAAATCAAGTCTACAGAATCTATAGATTTTTGAGAAGCTTGAAAAATGAGGAATTTGAATGTCCAAGACAAATTTTTAAAAAGGAAAGATACAATTTTGGTCTGTATGACCAAAATAGTTCAAATGTTGTCCCAAAAATGAGTGATATTTTTGGGGAACAACACAGATAATCACTTATCAACTCACCCTGGTTTATGAACTATTTTTCATGATAAATGATGTTCATTGGCATGAACATCTAGGGGTGAAATCTCTTGGTATCTTCATTCCCTAATATTTGGTTTAATACGATGACCATATCCAAATGTTCTTCATTGAAATATGCCCTAAATATGTTTTTGGGGGCCTTGGAATTTTCTCTCTTTTGCTTCAACCATGAGTTGTTGATAGCATTTAAGCATTTAGTAGGGTTTTTATTTTAATGATCCTTTTCCTGATTGACACTGATGCTGACACATTCATTGTGAAGTGAGATCCTCATTTTCATTATCATAGATACTTCATCCACCTTTACCACAAGCTCTCTAGATATTGATTAGATTTCTCTCTTTTGAGGATCATAGTGTTTTGCACAAATGAGTACCAACTCTGAGCATTGTATAGAGGTGGAGAAGGCACCTACTTTTATTAGGCCACATTTTGAGAGGCATTCAATGAAGAATGTTGGGATTTCAATATTTAGTCTTTTATGGAAATCTTCCAAATCCACATGCCCAATATGGAAATCAAAAATCTTTGGGATTTCGTAATCTAGAACCAACAATGGTTCACACCCCATTTATTTGTGCTTCATCCTTTTAGTTTTTAGTCTTGAAAATGTTATTTTTAAAGTAAGGGCAAGGATGTCCATCATATTTGGGGGTAAGAAATTATAAATTAGCTGGAAAGAATGTAGAGTAGTGTGCATGTGGTGCTTTGGGTTACCATGAAAAAACTTTTAGTATCGAGTTATAAAGAGAGAGAAAAAATTTCAAAGTGGGGGAAAATACCCTAATAACAATGTGAAAATGGTCTAGAAAATTTTCATGATAATTGAGGGGAAAACTAGCAGGGTTTCACAAATAGGAAGAGATTAGGTGGGAAAGATTCATCTTTTCCAAGGCGCAAATTAAAAAATTTGAAATGATTAAAATGAACCTCAATATTGATAATATAGTCTTTCCTAGGAAATCATCTCAAGTAGGATACATGGTAAGATAGACATGGACACATGTTTGAGGAGGACATTAGGGCTGACTGCTATATCCTCATGGAATACATGGGCATGAAGGTTTGAACAATTGCCTAGGCAACCATGTTTATGCATCTACACACAAACAAGGGATAGGTCACTAGTTTCCATGTCCTCAAAACATGTGTAGGCACAAAAGCATGATTGTTTAGGTAGTCGTATCTCCATATTCACCTCTATTGAGTATGGGTTGGCTGGTCATGTCCAATGTGAATGTGTAGAGATGTTTAGGAAAATTTCCAAAAAACACTCTCTAAGTAAAACATTTTTTCCAAATTTTCCATTTTCTTCCAGTTTTTATCGCATAAACTAGAGTTTTATTCCTAACCTTGGGGAAAATTTTGATGAGGGATTTTAGAAATAACAACTAGCTCAGGTTGGGGATGTGACTTTGTAAGGAGACATAAATGGAGCTCTTGAATTTAGGGTTTTATTAGACTAGTACTTATCCATTAGTTAATGAAGTCAATGTGAAAATAATGATACATTAAGGAAATCATGAAACTCAATGAAATAGAAACACACAATAGAAAGGGAAACACACAAACATGATAGAAAAGAAAACACACAACCAAAAGGGAAACACACAGCTAAAGGGAAATGGTAGGGGATATCCTACCCTAAATCTTTATATAATTTCAAATATTTATCATTATATGGTAGTGAGAAGTGAGTGTCATACACTAAATAGTACATGTTTTCATTAAGAAAATGTCAAATTTTGAATGGTCCCATCCATAAGGAGTGAAATTTACCATGAATTCCTCTTGGTTCTCTCCTTTTATCCTAGAGTAAGACCAAGTCACCAATTTAGAAATCATGTTGACGACCTTTCTAATCGAACAATTCTTTAACCATTTCCTAATGAGTTATAATTCTATCAATTAATATGCCTCTCTCTTTTTTTATATTTTCCAATCACATGACTCTCTTCTCCAAAGCATCTTTGAACAATTCATCTTCAATACCTTGTGTTAGCTTCAAAGCAGGAAATTCCAAAGAAATAGGGATCACATCATTTCTCCCATATATTAGATGAAATGAAGACATTAAATTACTCTCTTAGGTGTGATTAGATTGGCCCATAGTGCAATGCCAATCCCTCTCATTTTCATCAACAAACTTACAAATGATGGTAGTTTTATTTTTGTTATTAGATTCCACCCAACCATTACCTTGAGGGTAGAAATATGAATAATGTGAAACTTAGATGTCGTATCCATAAAAAACCAATCATCTCATCAAAGGAAAACTTATAAGTGGTATGCATCATAATATTATAAGGGAAACCAAACCTGGCCTAAATATTCTCCTTTATAAAGTTACATAACTTTAGAAGTGGTGGATTTTACTGGAATTGCTTTCACCCACTTTGTGAAGTAAATAATGGTCATCAAAACATGGGTGTCTCCAACACTAGAATGAGTATTTTATTAATAATTGATGCAGAGGCCTCACTTGTTCTCTGCTTACCAAGATATTTTATAAGCTTTTTCCAATGTTCTATGGCCAATCACACTTCATGAGGGGTTAATCAACTATCTACTTGTCTATCAAGACTGATTAGAATTCATTCAAATGAAGAAAAACATCAACACCTTATTTCTTTCTTACCATCTCTTCAAGCATGCACTAATCAACACAAGACAACTTGTCTTCTTAAGCCATATGAGGCATCAAACACTAAATACCTATTCTCCATGCTTCTATAACTCTAAAACAACCTTAACAATACCAAATCATATAATTGAGCAAGTTATCATACCCTAAAATCTAACTTCTCTATCAAAATGGATCAAATGGCTTCTAGGCCTTGTAACCCTCCAAACAGGAAAATCTTCAAATCTAAAAACATACACTAAATTCTAAATAAAACCAATCACAATTTTAGACACCCTTTATCATTATTCAACTCTTCACCAAGTTTCAAAACCTAACTCAACCTGTAGATGCACTTTCTCTTTGTGTCTCTTTCCAATTATGCCTTCATTAGCCCTATGCAAATCAAGGCCTGATGGTTTGACCAATCTATAATAGATCTTGACCAGGTAATAATTCTTTTAGTTACCCTTTATCTTTTTTATGCTTATCCCAAAGTTTCAAGTCTTCACCATCATTGGAAATATCATTTCCTTCAACCCACTTGACCTCTTCTTGTTTGCCCTTAAGCTCAACTTCTCAGTTTATGAGACAAATACATACTGTACAGATGATACCACTTCCAAAACACCTGAATCATCCATGGTTTCACAAAACAATCATGTTCACCAAGTTTCAGCTTCTTACAAGGGTTATAACTCTATTTTTAGCATTTCCTCCAAAATGAACTAACTTTTGCACAGTCCTAAATGATAGGACCGAAGTTCCCCAAAGCTCTGACACAACTTGTCAGATTTAAGAGCACACATGATTACCAATGTATAAGCAATTAAACATGTAGAATTACAAAGAATAACAAATAACTATCAATGAGAAAACACACAGAATATGAGAGGCAATACACAATTGTATCCAACTCAGTATAGAAGGAAATTACAACAAAGAGGTGGCACTCTTTCTTCCACTTCATGGGCTTATAGTAATCTTCCCTCAAGAGTAATCTTCTCTCACTAGGTCACAACACACAGCTAACACAAACTGTTGTTCACCTCATTGTACATCTATATAATCGAGTACGAACTGGTACTCCAAGTAGATCTCACCATGATCCTGCACCTAATGTATTGTTGTCACATTGGATCCTGCTCCCCCGCCGATCTCTGTTTGACCCTCACATACACACATCCCTGCAGACCAACCTGATCTTACTTATCACATGTAGATCTCCACCATGATACTGTAACACCCTGCATATCAAACCTGATCTTACATACATGGGGAATCCTACTTGATTCCACCATGGGAAGAACTCTCTAAGTTCTACATAGCTCTTCTACAAGTTCTCCACTTAACAATATAGCCCATGAGTCTATTATATAGATCTCATGCATACACTAATTAGACAAGTGGCTCAAAGACTCGAACTGGTCCTTATCATGCAAACTCTGCGTTCACTTAACTGACTATTCGTCAACAACAGTTCTAATCGCCACAGGTGACCAACGTCGGTCCCTGCCTTCCTAGAGGTGACCGACGCCGGCCGATCTCCTGCCAATGTCAATTTATTCTACGCTTCCCCTGACCAACGTCGGTTGTGGCCTGTCGACGCCGGTGACTGTCAAGCTCTAAAAACCTCCCTGTTTGCCTTAAGGTGTAGCTTTTAGCTCCACACCCTAACACTAAACAGGCCTGGAAAGGATAAATTACATATATTGAGCATAAAAATATTTAAAAACATTATTCCAACTTCAAAATTTTTGTTTTTTTATTCTCAAACTTTTATCTTTAGGCACCTAAGATTAATCATGTATGGATTTTCTCATATTACAAAATTTTCTCAAAACTGAATTCTCAAGACAGCAAGCAGGCTGTTTGCAAATAATTTTATAACTTGAACACATTTGCCCTTCAAGCCTGAAATTTAATTTTAAAGATCTATAATAACATCCCTCAACTTTTCTCTTTTGAAACTAATGCTTGATAATTTGTGGTTTGTTCCTGGCTATAACCTTTGCACGATCTCTAGTGTATAGAACCTTGTTTTAGCAAGTTTCAACCAAAGAAAACATTATCATATCTGAGTCTTAAGTATCACAAGGACTAAAATAGTTCCAAATCACCTTTTCCTTATGTTTATTAACCTTATCAATAAGCACAAACTAATTAAACACCCATTAACATCATCCAATGAGGTTATTCTAGCTCAAACACTTAAATTTGCACCAAGAACATGCATTAAAAGATCAATACATACCATTCACACTTAGGCACTCCAGATGGGCAATTCAATGGCTTTGTCCTTTCTTTTATTGCTTTCAAACATCTACTACAAACCCATATGCATTCCAATTCACACCTCTATGTACAAGGACCTAAAAAGGTCTATAATACACCCAAACTTCAAACAATGAACTTGATAGTTCTTGAATCTCACTTGAATCCCTTTAAATGACTCCTAAAGCCTCTATCATATAGATTTAGGCCTCCTAGACCTACTGATTCGAACTCCTCATCAATAGAAACAAACTCTCTTTGTTTAGAATGGTCTTAAAACTGCCCATGATCTTCTCCTTTGACTTCTCAATTTTTAAAAACTTGCCAACTTGCTTCTTTATCTTGACAAATTAGACTTTTCTCCCCCTTCCAACGTGGGGATTAGGTAATGAGATGTTGTTACTAAGGTAGAAACACATTTACAAGTTGTTTTCACTTTCATGAACCCCTTATGTGAGGTTTAGCACGCACTTGCCTCTTTTTAGAATTTGATTTTTCAAATCAATGTTTTTGGAGGGAAATTCTATGATTTGAATTATCTTGCCCCTAAGGACCTTTTGACACCTAGAACACTTTCAAAACACCTAATAGAGACTATTCAAACTACCTAAGACCTCATAGGGTTTTTACAATGCATTACATGCTTCTTAAGACCTCTAGGCCTTTACAAACAACTTGTTGTTTCCCTAAGCCTATTTACATGTTTGAGTGATGCTCCTGCATCAAATTCCTGGGCTTAAACAGTTTCATGAGCTCCTGCTCATGATTTTCATTTGTTTGCCCATTTACAAAGGTAAAAAATTTACAAAACAAATGTCTTCTTCATTCAATTTTTCATACAAATGTGCATGTTCTTGACTACCACACTTGTGTCTTTTTTTGCTTGTTGTCTTTTCCTTCCAAAGTATATCTTGTTGTCTCTTCATCTTCTTTGCAGCCTTCTTATTTACATATTCATCCTCTTGAATGAGGATATCAACTTCCATTCTCTCTTCTTGAGCTCTTAGAAGAGCTCTCTTCTCCAAGTACTTGACCTCCTTATCAAGCAAACCTGTACAATCACCATTCAAAGTAAAATTAGAAGCAAAAATTTGAGACCATTGGGTCTCTCCAAATTTTTGAACCCATACTTGCTACTCAAGTATGACTTCTTGGTCTTTTGTCTTCATTTCTTCTTCACAACAATGTTCTACCTCCTCAAATATTGTTATAGGACAAGTTTTGTTCTTCTCTTCATGGTTAATGGCATATTCTAAGACTGCGAACTCTTCCAACAACTGCTCTTTGTTTTGATAGACAAAAAGTTTGTTTGGTTGCTCAACTAGAAACTCTCCATCAAGGTTTTCTATCTCCTTCAGGATATCTTCTTCAATTGTCAAGGCTACGCATTTAACCTTCTCTCCATCTTCGTCTTGCAGCTATTCTACCCCTTGGTATACAAATACCCATTCTTGTTTCTTATCAAGCAACTCTCCTTCATCTACAAATTCTTGATCAAACTGCCATATTTCTTTTAAGAGATCTTCCTCATTAGTGATTAGTACATTTTGATCAAAATCAACTATATCAACTTTATGCAACTGAAAATTGTCATCTTCAATCTTTTCCAATTTGAATTTTGATCATTATACCTTTGTTCTTCATCAACATGCAGCTCTTCATTTCTTTTGTTCTCTTGAGTAAGGACTTCTTCTTCATGCTTGATCAATTCTTTATGTTGGAGTTCCAACTGATCCTTCTTCATGTCTTCATCACTTGAGGCATTACAACAATCCTCTTCTTCTTGTCTAAGCACTCTCTCATGAGGTGCTTCACCTCCTTGATCCATGAGCATCTTCATTGGATCATATGTTTCTCCTTCCTCCTCAACTTGCTTTCCTGTAAACAAAACATCAAATAAAATGTCAGATACAAAAACATTTGGCCACTTGATCTTTTGAGTGATTACTTGATGTTGGTCTATTTCTTCAATGATGAGATCTGTCTCATCTACCAAGTATTGATCCTCTTCATACTAAAATTCCTCTTCAAACTGAAACTTTTCTCCAATCTCTTCATTCTTGAGCTTATCCTTTTTTTTATACTTCTTCATCTCTCTCCTTAAGGCAACTCTTAGCATTTTTCTTCTTCTTCTCTCCATCACTAATCTAACTGGCCATCTTACTCTTTTCTTCTTCATTACCCATCCTTTCCATGGGTTTTGCATATTTTCTACCATGATTTCTATCATGGCTATCCTTGCTTTTATCTCATTCACTTCTCTTTGGTGCCCTTCCTCTCTTTGTCTCTTTCTTTTTTCTCTTTCTTGTTTCTCTCTCTTTATCTGGTTCATGTTTCTTCTAGGCATTTCCTCTATCACTATTCTCAATTCTTCAAACTCCATCCTTTACCTCACCTAAGTCTATTTCACCTTAGTTTTTTGGCAAACTATCCAAGCTTCTTCTTGGATCTTCTTCTTCTTCTTGAGCAATTCACTATGCTCTTCTTCCAGAGCTTCTCTTGGCTATTCACTAAGCCTTCCTTGGCTTCTTCTCCTCTTAAGCCTCAATGGCTTGACTTCCTTGAACCTGCAACTTCTTCACTGCAACAATAATTAGTCTTTAAAGAGTTTGAAAACAACTTGTCAATAACTTTCTTATTACCTTCTTCACTTGCTTCAATCACTGCAAAAAAAAAATTCTTCTATTTGCAACTTCACAAAGTACATTATCTCTACAAAAACTAATTAGAAGAGTACAAAATTTTCCTTTTTCCAGGAGCTTACTAGCTCTGATACCAATTTGATGTAGGGGCCTCACTTGTTCTCTGCTTACCAAGATATTTTATAAGCTTTTTCCAATGTTCTATGGCCAATCACACTTCATGAGGGGTTAATCAACTATCTACTTGTCTGTCAAGACTGATTAGAATTCATTCAAATCAAGAAAAACATCAACACCTTATTTCTTTTTTACCATCTCTTCAAGCATGCACTAATCAACACAAGGCAACTTGTCTTCTTAAGCCATATGAGGCATCAAACACTAAATACCTATTCTCCATGCTTCTATAACTCTGAAACAACCTTAAAAATACCAAACCATATAATTGAGCAAGTTATCATACCCTAAAATCTGACTTCTCTATCAAAATGGATCAAATGGCTTATAGGCCTTGTAGCCCTCCAAACAGGCAAATCTTCAAATATGAAAACATACACTAAGTTTTAAATAAAACCAATCACAATTTTAGACACCTTTTATCATTATTCAACTCTTCACCAAGTTTCAAGACCTAACTCAACCTGTAGATGCACTTTCTCTTTGTGTCTCTTTCCAATTAGGCCTTCATTAGCCCTATGCCAATCAAGGCCTAATGGTTTATCCCAAAGTTTCAAGTCTTCACCATCACTGGAAATATCATTTCCTTCAACCCACTTGACCTCTTCTTGTTTACCCTTAAGCTCAAATTCTCAGTTTATGAGACAAATCCGTACTGTACGGATGATACCACTTCCAAAACACCTGAATCATCCATGGTTTCACAAAACAATCATTTTCACCAAGTTTCAGCTTCTTACAAGAGTTATAACTCCATTTTTAGCATTTCCTCCAAAATGAACTAACTTTTGCACAGTCCTAGATAGGCCTGGAAAGGATAAATTACATATATTGAGCATAACAGGCTTTAAAAACATTATTCCAACTTCAAAAGTTTTGTTTTTTCATTCTCAAACTTTTATCTTTAGGCACCTAAGATTAATCATGTATGGATTTTCTCATATTACAAAATTTTCTCAAAACTGAATTCTCAAGACAGCAAGCAGGCTGTTTGCAAATAATTTTATAACTTAGAACACATTTGCCCTTCAAGCCTGAAATTTAATTTTACAATTCTATAATAACATCCCTCAACTTTTCTCTTTTGAAACTAATGCTTGATAATTTGTGGTTTGTTCCCGGCTATAACCTTTGCACGATCTCTAGTGCATAGAACCTTGTTTTAGCAAGTTTCAACCAAAGAAAACATTATCAAATTTGAGTCTTAAGTATCACAAGGACTAAAACAGTTCCAAATCACCTTTTCCTTATGTCTATTAACCTTATCAATATGCACAAACTAATCAAACACCCATTAACATCATCCAATGAGGCTATTCTAGCTCAAACACTTAAATTTGCATTAAGAACATGCATTAAAAGATCAATACATACCATTCACACTCAGGCACTCCAGATGGGCAATTCAATGGCTTTGTCCTTTCTTTTATTGCTTTCAAACATCTACTACAAACCCATATGCATTCCAATTCACACCTCTATGTACAAGGACCTAAAAAGGTCTATAATACACCCGAACTTCAAACAATGAACTTGATAGTTCTTGAATCTCACTTGAATCCCTTTAAATGACTCCTAAATCCTCTATCATATAGATTTATGCCTCCTAGACCTACTGATTCGAACTCCTCATCAATAGAAACAAACTCTCTTTGTTTAGAATGGTCTTAAAACTGCCCATGATCTTCTCCTTTGACTTCTCAATTTTTAACAACTTGCCAACTTGCTTCTTTATCTTGACAAATTAGACTTTTCTCCCCCTTCCAACGTGGGGATTAGGTAATGAGATGTTTTTACTAAGGTATAAACACATTTACAAGTTTTCACTTTCATGAACCCCTTATGTGAGGTTTAGCACTTACTTGCCTCTTTTTAGAATTTCATTTTTCAAATCAATGTTTTTGGAGGGAAATCCTATGATTTGAATTCTCTTGCCCAATGGTAACTCTTCCTTTTCTTCCCTCTGAGAATCAACACCTTCAACAATCAACACTTTATTCCCATTATTCCCACTTACTTGATCTCATTTAACACTTTATTCCCATTATAATTCCATTTGAAGGAGTTGCTTCCACTCATCATCTATACAGTATGCCTGGGGATCTCAATAAAGTTGAGAACAAACATTATAAGAAAATTGACTTTACTAAAGAATGAGTGAGTGCCAAGTTGTTTGGTTGGTAGGGATAGATATTGGATGGATTTACTCTTTTTTGGATCAAATTTGTACCCTCTTTATAAATTACATGGACCAATAGCTTAGTCTTCTTTACTACAAAGATATACTTTTTGGGATACAAAGAGATATTGTGAGAGTGACACCTTTCAAAAACCCTTTTTAGGTATTCAAAATGATCTTTTATTTCTTTGAGAATACTATGAGATAATTTAGGTAAATCAAAATGATCTTATTCTTCACATCACTGAATTCCAAATCCATTGCCCATTGAAATTTTTCCCTCATATTAATGAGGCCAAAAGGTATCCTTTTGTAGGTAAATGTTACTCATGGGTTAGTGAAAGCTATTTTGAATTGATATTTTATAGCTACTTCAACCTAATTATATCTTAAGGATTCATATAACATATACATCATTTCATATCCTATGACAACTTATAGGATTTTATCCATGATTAGAAAGGGATATTTATCCTTGAGTGAATCTTGATTGAGATTGTGAAAATCCGCATAGATCTTGACTTCCCCATTCTTATTTGAATAGGTATAATGTTGGTCATCCAAGTTGAGTGTTGGATAGAGAAGATAATTCTCGCATCTAACATCCTCTTTATTTCTTCAAAGATAGTGCCTAATTATTTTAGATTATATTGCCTCAACTTTTGTCTAAACGTATTGACATTAGGTTTCACCAGAATGTTATGTTGCATGGTTTTTGGTCTAAAAGACTTTAGATCAACATAACACCAAGTTAATATATCTCTATATATCTTGAAGAGAGTAATGAACCTTATACATTATTCCTTATAACAACATTTTCTAATATTAACATACCTCATCTCTTCTTCCATGCTAATATTTACCTTCTCATATTTAGGGGATAGAATAGGATTTCCCTAAATCTTTTGTATGATGTGCCTATCACATTTGTCAAACATTTATTCTAAAGATACTATAACTTTAGGAATATTTTTTCCTTTTAACTATATAATGGTGTCTTCTATTTGATTATCCTTCATGTTAGGTGTTGAAATTTTTTTTTCCTCTTTGTTTTCTAGAGTAAAAGATTATCTATATGTAGTGGAGCTTCCATCAAAAAATAGATTTCTAAAATTATCTTTTTGTTCTAAGAAAGTGATGATTTTTTCATCATTATTGAATAATTTATAATGCTCATAGTCATTTAGAACACTGGGTTGATATACCATTTCAATGACATATTGATCTTTGTCAGATTTTGGATGAGGAATCATCAAGGAAATAGATACAACTAAGGTGTTAGCTTTAGAATTTTCTACTCTTGGGTCTGCATTTATAGATAAAAATTGGAAGGTTTCAATACATTTTCAAACCCTATTTCTATAGTGTTTTAGTCTATCATTTTTTACCTAATATTCACTTTGTACCCATTTGAAGATCAATTCTGCATCACCTTGCACTTTGAGGTTATGAATGCCCATCTATTATGCTACTTGTAATCCTAACAACAACACTTCATATTTGGCAGTATTATTTGTGCACTCAAATTGAATTTTGTATGAGAAGGAAAATTATTTTTTATATGGATAAATCAACAATATGCTAGCACCTAAACTAATCACTAAAAAAATTCCATTGATGTCAAAAGTCCAGATATCATTAGAGTCACCTTCTACCAACTCATGAAGTTCTAGATCTTTTTCAACCATCATCTTGTAAGTGACTAGACATGTTTCCCCATATAGGATGTCTTCCCAAGGATCATTAAAATTTTACACTAAGATATTATATTTTGGCTCTAGAAGTAATCTCTCATTAACTTTTTTCAAGAGAATCACTACTTGTGTCCAATCTAGTTGGATTTATCCTTTGAGGTCTCTAAAGAAAGACCTACTCATAAGCATCCCATAGCTGGGAGGGATGTTTTCTACTATTATGGTCATCTCTACTCTCTTTTGGGGAAAAGCAGCAAGGGCAACTTATGCATCCTTTATTTGTAAAATTAATGGAACTTGCATTACTTCCATGCTAACACAATAACCAAATGTTTTAGTGCAAGTCATTCCTAAGGAATGCACAACATTGGCCAACATGACATTTTCTAAATCTCTTAAATCAATTATGTAGTCATTCAATTTATAGCCACTAGCAAAAGGGATACATAAATATAATTAGGCCTTTCATTTCTCAGAGAAGTAATGGCTACATTATTTTTGAATTCAGAATCAACCATCATGATATGTAATCCTTGAGGAGGGGTGTTATAACTTACTCTTTTGATTAACTTGACCGATCTGTCTAAATTTTTAGAGTTGTTCTTGATATATTCAGTTTGACAAATTTGAACCTTAGTTTTGTTCATATGATAAATTATGTCAAAAGAAGAATTTTTAGGCTTTTCATTCATAAACACATGAGGAGATTTTGAATTACTAGAATTTTATGGCTATTTATTCTTTTAATAGATTTGGCAAAGGGTTGAGAAAAATTTGGGAACAAATGAAATTTTAGAGGCCTTTCTTACCTTTTACTTATCAAATTATTTATTCTTTTAAAAATATTTCATCTTCTCATTTTAAGCTCAAGTGAATACTGCATATCAATAATTGTTCATATTATCAACACTTTCATTTTAATCATCAACTTTAGGTTTGTATTCAAAAAAATCTTGAACTTGCAATTGAAGCAACATTGTTATCATTCACTACACATTTTTTCATGCCACCAATGGCCACAAAGGTTGAAATTTCCCAAAAATGGAATCACCATTAGGTTCTTAAATTTAAAGATCAGAGGTGCCCAAAACACCTTCTTTAGGTGGCTCTTCAATATTGAAAGATTGTAACATTTTGGCCATTTTTGGGTAGTTTGAACCCTCATGGTCATTGGTGGCATGAAAAATTCATGCATAGTGAATGACAACAGGAGGTGATTCAATAACAAGTTAAGGATTTGGAGAAGGAAATATAGGGTGAACATTGCCATGATATGGAACAAAGGTTCTCCTAAGTATATCCTTATATGGAGTATTCTATGATTGAGGAATCTATTTCTTAAAAATCAAGATATCAATTGCCAATTTTTGAATCAAAGGATATAATAAACTGTGCTTTTTATTTTTGAAAAATATTTTTTTTTATTTTCCCAGCCATGATCATGTCATCTTCAATTTTTATAGCTTGGGTCTATGTAGCTACCAATATTATAGGGTGATTCCTCTGTAGGAACAAACTTACTTCAAGTTCTTAGACGTTCAAGAATAATTTATTTTATTCTCTACCATAGGCATTACAACAACTAGGATTTTATGTACTAATTTGTTGAATTAGAATATAAAATATATCACACATTTATGGGAGTCTTTATTTATTTGAGATAATTGTGCCAATAATGAGTGTTCATCTTCATCTTAATTAAACTTTTCCTTTTATTTATCCCTCATTTTTTGCCAATCCATAATGGAAGCAGTGGGCAAGTGATGAAATCATTCTATGGCTACATTGGCCAATGTCTCCATTAACAACCTAACTAACACATCTTTGTATTTGACACCAAGAATATTGTAAGTGGACAAGAAATATTTATGTGTTCTTGAGGGTGTTGTCTACCATCACCGGTCAATTTGGATAATTTTTTTATTGAACCTTTTGGGAGTTTATGGATTTGAACACCCAAATATAATGGGCTTATACAAACACCCCATGGTATAATAACAACCATGTTCTAAAAATTAATTACTCTTAGAATAAATGTATTTGGTAGTGAATTTTTTATTCTAGGTTGTACATTTTTATCTATTTATAGGAGAGTCTAAAACTAAACTATACTTTAAGGTCAAAGAACTGATCAAAAATACCTTTCTTCTCAATAGACCTTGTGTACCTTTTATTAGACATGACTCTAAAAATATCTCAAGGAAATCTACGTATTACCTTGATCACTATTATTACAAAAACATGTGCAACAATCCTCTACGAAAAATTAGCATGTTGTTCTTCTTCATCTAAAACAGTTGTAGTTCTTTGAATGTGGGAATTATCCACCCTATTATCCTAGACAAATTGTCATAAATTAAAAGAAATATATGTTTGTGTAGCTTAAGTCCAATCAAGGTTGAGTTGGATAGTTGGATTTCAATTTTCATAGATAGTCATACAAATGATTATAATTGAAATATAATTGGTTGCACAAAAGTATAGAATGTGCCCCATGGTGGGGTGCCAAAAATTATTGGTGAAATATTTAGTATTTTATGACAAATCTAGATTTCACAATAGTATATGAGATGAAAAGTCTCTCCTCATTATAACAAAATGTTACCTTTATTTAAAGTAATAAAAACTAATTAATTTATATACACTATTTACAAGTTGAATGGGGTGGGGGGGTTGTCAACATTATACTAGAAATACAAATGGAAAGAGGGAAGGTGAAGAGTCATGGGCGAATGAACAAACATAAAAAATTTCCACTTGCGTGATGAGAAAATTAAAAGAGAATAAGTTACTTTAGGAGATCAAACACAATTAGTGCTTGGAATAATGAGTTATTCATCAACATAAGAAAAATACATACCCATTAAATAAAATGAGACACAAAATTTTGGTATTTCCTTGGTTCATGGACAAAAAAATAAGCACAAAGTTTCCTTCTTCTTCCTATTCAAGATTCACAAATTATAGACATAAAAAATCCATTTCTACAAACCAAAGGGAAGGGGCTAACCCTTTACATTCCAAAGTGACTCTTCATATTCTATTTTTGTCTTATTCTATTGTTTTACAATTTTTATTTTATAAAAAGGAAAGTATTGATTTTCCTAAAATAAACACTTAGACAAAAATACAAAGGAGTTATATGGGCCTTATTGGGAGGATTTTTTCAAGGTGAAAGTGGTTGTGGATGGGTTGATAGTAGCTAAAGATTTCTTAGCTTGTTCTTTGTATCATGCAACCTTGAATCTATGTAATATTTTGACTACCTTGATGAATTCATTGATTTTGGGAACTACCACATGTCAGGAATGTGTGAACCATATAGGGGAGATAAATGTCGGGGTGATTGGGACCCTAGACAATTTTTTCAACTGAGTATTCATCTCTTCCATTGAGATGTGGATTTCACTAAGTGTTGTCATTAAAGATTTGTTGAATTTTCTCTCATTGAAAAGATATTTTTGACCACTTTCTGGAATTGGGATTTCAATTCATCCATATTATGTGTAGTGATCTCATTGTCTTTATATAGGTCACAATGAAAATCATATAAATTGGTAGAGATCAGCTTATATTTTTCTTTGCTCATGTCTATATTTTCTTTCAGCTTCTTGATTACTCTATGCAAGACTTCCATTCTCTAGAGTATACACTTTGCCCATTTTCAAGAAGTTTCATATTCTTATTTTTAAAATACTTCACCTTTCACCATCACTTTGACCTCAATTAGAATCATTTATTTTATATCTCTAATAACTTCTTCCCACACATTCAAATTAGCAATGTGGGACTTGATTTGTTTGTGGATGTCTAACATCTCTTGATCAATAAAAGCATATAGATTCATTTCATTCTAATTAAAATAAATTCATCCACCCTTGCCTCTATAATTTTCCCATAAGCGTTATGCTTGCTAATAGTAGCAATATATTCTTTGCTTATCCTTGGCAATTGTGTTGGAACATCAACCAATGGGGTTGTGGGAGTCTTTATGGGATTAAGAAGATAATTGGCATAGCCTACTAGTTTTTGACCTATAATATGAGCTACTCTTGAGTCAGTTTATCTTTTTTGACCTTTTGATTATTCTTTCATTGGTTTCCCAAATGTTATGAACTTCACTTTTATGTGTCAATTCTCTTAGTGATATCCTCTTGAGAGAATAGTCTCTCGTTATCATTTTTATAGGTCCTTTTTGACATTGGGATCAGTAATCTCCATGAAATGTGCACCTAAAGGATAAGATACCAACCTAGAGGTGGTTCTTTCTTTGATGCATGGGTATTCAAAAGGTCAACTACAACATCAAAATATATCATTTCTACTTTGACTACTTTTTTCATGTTATTCAACATTGGTCGCACCCATTGAAATGAAAAATCATAGAAAGAGACTAGTTGAGATTCAAAGGAAGAGGGAGTAGACTAATTTGGAGTAGTCATTTTAGGAGGAAGAGGTATTGTGGAGATCTATATGGAGAATGTGAAACTTCTACTTCATCCTCCTTTTGTGATACATGTTGGATTGTTCCCTAAGTGGAGGCCAAGTATATTTGTGTATTATTTGGGATGAGCAAGTTAGGATCACCAAGGGATTATTTTAAAGACCGTAGTTTTATATATTTCCTAGTTTGGTTCTTTTTCCCTATTTTTGGACTCTCCTCACATGGCTTTCTTGGTTGTATCCTTGGATCGGGATCTTTGTCTCTGCCATCTTCAAAACTGGATGAGCTATATGTCTCAATTACTACATTGGTATTACTCTGTATGAATTAGGTGGGGGATCTTGATTCAAGTGATCTGAAGCCTTTCCTTTAATTAAACCACCTACTATTTCTTCATCTAGTTTCTTGTCTATCCATTTCTTTATATGAGTCAAAACTCTCTGTGTTATTTATTACAGGTCAACAGTTTCTTTGATCGACCAATTTATAGTTGGTAAGGGTACAACAACAATTATATTTGTATATTTGAGATCAATTAGGTCCATATTATCATCAATTTTCCCTTTTAGAACACATTCATATATGAACAATCTTATCTGCTTAAGATTCATTTGAATCTAGTCCCTTTGAATTAATTCAAATTCCTTTGGATAATTAGTCTAGTAGTATTTTAGATGAGGTTTGTGCTAGTAAGTAGATCCTATGCCAAGATTATCATTCACATATCCTTTGGTATTAATAGATTCCCTATTAGTTTAGGATCTAATTTAACCTTTTAGATTTTTACTATGTAAATCTTATGTTTGGTTAAGGGGGTTGAAATGCCTAAATCAATCAAATAAATATGCAATAATTATGTATTTATTTGTTATAACCTTTGACCTTATTTGAATTTTTAATAATAGCAATAAATAGGAATAAATAGATACTTAGATAAAAAAAATGATTGTTGTAGATCATTTGGGTTCAAAAATTTGAGATCTAGGTAGTAGTCTATGTTATCAACAAGATTCTATTATTCACTACTCACTGGACAATAGCACCTAGTATGGATAGTAGTACCATCTATGTGTAATGTCCTCAGTGTGGTGCTAATGTCCCCTTTGAAGGATTTTTCATATTTTTTGGGAGTACCTGCACTTATGTACGCATGTCCTATTTTTTCATAACCAAAATCTAGAGCTTTTTGTTATGCATAAAAAACTTGATTTAGTATACAAACCCTAATACTCTTTGTAAGTATGGAATGAGCAATAATTCTGTGTGTGTTAGTAGGATGGATTGGACATCCTCAACACCCTTTTGTGTAGAGAGTTGCCTACATACCAATACCCTAAAGAGGGATTAATCTTAATGTATTTATCCCATCTAGTTCTTGATGTATGTGCAAGTGAATGCTAGAATGAGAATGGCCTTAGATGCCTTGAATGTACTTGAGATTTAAATGCTTGAAAACTGGGCTTAGGGATGCTGTAGATGGTAGTATGCATAAAGTAGGGGAAAATAGGGATCAAATCCCTTGATTTTGGAAAAAAATTCTTTGGTTTGAATAGTGTTTGCATCTCTTTTCTATCTAATGAATAGAGATGGATTAGACTTGTATTTATAGCATTTTATTGCTCATTCAGATAAAAAAATATGCTTAAGTTGACCATAAGAGGGGCACATATTTGAAAAAGTATCCATTGGGAAGAAATAGGGCTAAGGACAATAGTGCTTAATTGGGGACACTAGCACCATGTGGTTGTAGTGCCCCAAATGTGGTGCTAATATCCTCTTTATAGACTACTAAACAATTTGAATTATAATATGACATGGCAGTTTTGGGACTATGTTATGATTGGTTATAGGTGATTGTGATTTGTTGAACAACTAGAAATGTAAGTCTAATGCTCAAGAATAGGACTTATGGCTAGCCTAGGGCTAGGATAAATCAAGCAATACTCTTAGCATCTAATTATCACTTTTAGGTCATTACATTTACGTGCTGCCCCCCCTTTATATTAGTAATGCAACAAAGTGAAATGACTAGTATAATGTAAAAATAAGCATATCTGGACTTATCTTGGAATTGAAGCTCATGTAGTTAAATTTTAATATGTAAATCTGGGTCTATGAATGTGGAACATGATCCAAATCAATGCCTTAGAATAAAACATGCAAAAATTAGTCCTTACTTAAGAGATGATCAAAAGCAAAAGACTATGTTGAAATGAAATAATTGAGTAAAGTTGAGTAAACAGAGGAATGAAATGAATACACCTTGTTAGGTACATGAACCAATGTATGAACCTGGTGATAACCTATGTGTGTGAATGTGCATAGTGATCATATCATTGAATATCTTGAACTGATATGATGGTTTGATCAATCCTCATATGGGTGGCTCAAGTACTCAATCTGGTTTTGACTCCATCATTGCCCACCCCTGCTCGGTGGATCCTGATCTGTATGAATAGCTTGGATAAGACTGTAAGTGTGTCTAACCATCACATGTAGGTGGCTCAAAAACTCAATTAGGCCATGATTTCATCATTGCCCCTTATATGAATTAGATACATCTATAGCTATATTACACAAAGTTTTAAAAGTATTTAACTGAGTATAGTCTAATTGTGTATTTGACTCTAAGTCCACTCAGGTGTATTAGGCAACTCTGGTCCACTTGAAAATGCCAACCATTATAGATGGAGTAAGGCATGAATCTAGTGACAATATGGAATGAGATAACAAGTGTATATAGCATAGATAATGACATGGAGTTTGTCATTTCATCTTATCAACCTATGTAAAGCTAAGTATATGGAAACTATGTGCTATGTACATGCTCTCAATTTGGTATATGAGTATATTGAATCTAAATAAAATATGTAATAGTTGAACTTGTGTAATTGATTTGAATGTATGAGTGACCATTCCATACATGATGCCCCTAAATTTGAGAAATTGGTATGAATATGAGCTAAAATTAATGTATCTTATCTAAATTTGAACATAACTACCAAACTGTGATTGTATATGTGCAAATATGTATTATACCCAATGTACTGGTCTGAATAACCTAAACTATCCTGAAGTTGAGGCTACTTGACAATAGTGCACTGTAGTGGATAGTAGTGCTATGTGGCACTAATGTCCCAATTTGGGCACTAATGACAACTTAGTCTGATTTCTAAGTAATCTAGACTAAATTTTGAATCTGTATTATATTTTATGTCTACGCTAAATCCAATATCTAAAATTGAGCCTATGTTGAAATGTATATTTAAATAGAAAAATAAGAGCCTAATCTATGTGACAAATTCTTGTGAATTCCTCCTCTTTTGAGGGTAGTTATGAACCTTGTATAAGAACTTCCCTCTAAAGAAGTAGCTTTGCAAAATGTGTTAGTCAGAGCATGTGCATGATATTCCAATATAATGTAAAACATAACATCATAATGTAAATGTATCTAAGCATAAGTAAAAACTGTAAGATGTATGTTGTAATTTAACATTACACAAGGATGTCAATATATATGTAAGTAATATATATAGTATTAAATCTAAGTAACTACCTAGGGAGATGGGGCATGATGTCCATCATGACTCCCAAGTAGGAAGGGTAGATGCATGAGATCCTTCATGGCATCGAAAATTGATGTGTGTGTAATAATTAAATACAAGTGTCATGGTGTAGAATCATACAAGGAATCAAGCATACATTCACATGAGGCACATAATAGGTAGGCTAAGGGTCCATAATATAAGGGACATGGGCATATGTTACTAAATATGAGAATGAAGACATACAAGTACATGTTTAAATGTCCACATACAAAAACAATAAGCAATTTGTTGTAGAGCCAAAAAGAAAGACATGTTCAAATGTCTACATATATAAGTATGAAATATCACACATAATGGACATGGGCTCATGTACAAAGCATATAAATATAGAAGTGGAATAGAAGACAAAATAATGGTATATTCAAATACCCTTGAAGATGGAAGAAGCATAGGAAACACAATCAAGTCTAATCAAGTAATTAGAAATAAAATCATGTATAACTATGTAATAAAAATCTATGTAAATGTGAGGATGAATATATACTGAGTCTAACAAAAGATAGTCAGCTAAAAAATATGATCAATGAGGACCAATGATCAATATCAAGATAAATCAATGTGCAAACTAGACTGTTTAGTATGTGAATATAAAACATGGTTATAGCAACTGTGTATGAGATGCCCACAAATGGGTGGGTGTATCAATATATAAACCTAGATTGGTGTAAATGCCCCCAATGGGTAGATGATAGTTGGTCTAGATCAGTGTAGTGGATTGGAGTCCTATATGGAATTTTTAAACACTCGACAAGAACAAGTGAAGCATATGTGTATGATAAAATTGACTATACTAGAATAGATAGTAATATGGAATATGTAGCAAGTATTATAAATGTAAACATATGAATGCATACAATATATAAAAAATTTATATTTTTGACATATTTAAATATTTTTATATATTGATATATTATATTGTTTTTGTGTTTTTTGAGTATAATATATGTACAATCAAATGAAAGTAAACTATGTATAAGGAACAAGAGATAGAAGGAAGTATGTACAAGGATAGGAAACATACTAACCAGTGAGTCTCATGGGAGACTCACCATCACTGTGACCTATGTTAAATAGGAGAATTATGATCACACTGTGATGTGATTGTTATGTTGTATTTGAATGTTGTAGTAGGAATCTAAGTATTTTTCCTCATCAAAATCCTAATATTTTTCAACATCAAATTCATAATAACTTTGAATTTTAGAGGGAATTGTTACATATTGTGAAGTTAACCTTTCTAAATTGTGTTATGGAACATTGATTGTGATCTATCCCTTTGAAACTATGCTTGTTGTAGACATATAATGTTATGGAATCTCTTTTTATACCAAACCTATTTTGAAAATGCTTGTTGGCTGAGCATGATTTAAACTTTGAAACCAAGGATTTTTCTCTTTCTAGAACATTTCTTGTGTATCTAGATGTTTTTCCTTGAAAAATTATATCTATTAATTATGTGCTTTAGGATTTTTGATAAATCCAAAACCCTATTGACCAATATTATCGACTGTTAGAATAGGAGAAGTGATGCCTTGGGCTTGTTTGCCTAAACCTTGACCATGATAATCATACTATTGTAGATACTTTTGACCAAACCCATACCATATTAAACATTTAGCCTCATTTTTTAGAGGTATATTTTCTTGATTTATTTGTGCTTTTGATATTATTGTGTTTTGTGAACCTTGTGTTGTTTTGAGTTATGCTTTGGTAGTTTTTTTGTACTATTTATGAATTTGACCCTTTTTAAATTGGTAGATGTGCCAGTGTATGTTGTTTATATGAAGTGTCATTATGTGAGTCATATGTATCCATGATCTATTTTATTTTCCTTTTTAGTGCTAAACATGAATCGGTGTGGTTCCCATGCATTATATGATATGTATAAAAATATTTAAATCTCTTCATTGGGTGTAGAGGAAGTAGGTTGATCAACTTAGCTTTAATTATTTCCCTTATTGTCTTACTTGAACTCTTATTTGACCTTTGAATGTTTTTTGAATCAATAGTTGTAAATTTACTTTGTTGTGATTTTGTGTTCTAATATGTAACATTGCTTACCACAATTTGACTAGTTGAAGATGTATAAACATGCTTTATATTATTGTGCCCTAGAGGCCTTTGTCTTGTAAAGTGTTTTCTAATGTTGTAATATTTTCATGTAATAATTGATTCTGATTTTGTAAACCTATATTTACCTTGCTCATAATGATAATTTTATCACTTAGAGTCTCACAAGTGCAAACCTTAGTTGTTTCTAAGTGAACATGTAGGCACACATTATGTAGGGAAGAGGTGTGAATAATCTGAGTAAGAGGATTAATGGCAGTGTTATAGGCCACTTCATCTCATGGAGGAATGATAGAATGGACCTGGATAGAGGGGAAGTAGCTAGTTATCACCCTCATGGAGATGAGGAGAAGGAGATTATTTCCTCTAAAAAAGATATGACATTGAAACTTGGAACATAGTTGTTAGCTTATATGCTAAATGATCTATGTGTGTATGGGTTTACTTGTTAATAGAATTCCACATAGAATAAATATAAAATGCTATGAGATATGACATATTACAATTAATAGAAAGCATCATCTATACATGTGTTTATGTCTTTTCTAAGTTCATTCCAAATTTAAGGGAATAAGCATGCAAATGAAAGTATTAAACTTTACAATAAAAAGCGATTGATTTATTTTATCATTACGATCATGATTATATGAATTATAATATATATGAATTTGAAATATGAGTTTGGAAAATAAAATTTAATTATAAATAGAAAAGGATACAAACCCTGAGTGTGTTTAGGGTTAGGGTTTTTTGAATTTAGGATTTATTTGAAATAAATTGAAATTATATTCAAATAAATTGAAACCCTAATATGAAATTGATTTAATTATCTAGGTTGTCTAAAAAAATAGAAAATTAGAAGCATTCATCTCTAATTTATTACATAAAATTTGGATTAATGTAAACTAGGGTTTGAAATAATATTTGAAGTAAGTCAAGTTCACCAAATGATTTAACCTTTTAGAGTTTTATTGTGTAAATCTTATTTTTGATTAAGGGGGCTCAAATGCCTAAATTAGTCAAATACATAAGCAATAATTATGTATTGTTTTTTTATGACCTTTGACCTTGTTTGAATTTTTAATAATAAAAATAAATAGTTATAAATAGAAACTTAGCTGGAAACTGACTGTCATGGATGATATGGGTGCTAAAATTTAAGATATGGTAATAGTCTATAGATTATGTTATTCATCTTCTCACTAGAAAAAAGCTCCCAATATGGATAGTAGTGTCATTTTTGTATAGTGTCCTCAGTATGGAACTAATGTTCCATTTATAAGACTATTCTTATTTTCTAGGATTACCTACACTTATGTCTGTATGACCTATTCCTATGTGATTGAAACCTAGAGCTCTATGTCATGCCTGGAAAACATAATTTAATGTGTAAATCCTAGTCTTTCTTATAAGTATGGCATGATAATAATTTTGTGTGTTATTAAGATGGAATAGACATTCTTAACACCTTGTTGTGTAGAGAGTTGCTTACATACCAATACTCCAAACAGGGATCAAGCCCATTGTAGTTCCTCCACCTAATGTTTGATGTACATGTAACTAAATGTTAGAATGAGAATGGACTAGGATGCCTTGAATGTGCATGAGCTTTGAAATGCTTGAAAAATGGGCTTAGGGTTGTTTTAGATAGTAGTATGTAGAAAGTAGGGTAAAATGGGAATCAAATACCTTGATTTTGCACAAATTTTTATTTGGTTTGAATAGCTTTTGTATCTCTTTTCCATTTAATGAATAGAGGTGAATTAGACTTGTATTTATAGATTTATATTGCTTGTGTGTATAAAAAAATATGATTAAGTTGACCTTAGAAGGGACACACATTTGAAAAAATATCCATTGAAAAGAGCTAAGGCTAAGGAAAGTAGTGCCCAGTTGGGTACACTAACGTCATATGGCTTTAGTGTCCTAAATGTGGTACTAATGTCCTCTTTGTAGACTGCTAATCAATTTGAATTGGGATCTGAGATCACAATTTTGGGACTATGTTATGACTAGTTGTAGGTGATTATGGTCTATTGAATGATTGAAAATATAAGTCTAATGTTAAAGGATAGATCTTATGGCTAGCCTAGGGATAGGGTAACTCAAGCGACACCCTTATCACCATTTGTAAAGTGCCTCTCATGTAATGAGGAATGAAATACTAAGTATGTGCTTCCCTCTATAGTGTTTGTGAACTGCTACCAGTTATCAACATAATTCTATGAGAATAATTTTATTGCTTACCAAATTTGGGAACCTTAGAGGGTGTCCTTCTTAGCCAATAACTCTAATATACATGAATTTTTGAAATTAGATGTAATAAATGCCATATTGGTTGACCAAGCTTGTTACTTTAGTTTAGATCCTCATTTCCCAATCCTCTTTAAGGCACTACACTACTCTCATTATGAACACATCATTGATTCTAGTGTAGTATTTATTACTTTATCACAATGTGAGTTGATGAAAGCATTCAAATACCTATGTTGATTATGTGGTGATCTCATGTTGGTAAATTCCCAGGTATACCCTTTGTGAATTAAATGAGTACACTAGATAGGATGTCATGAAAACCTATTTTGAAGCTTGTACATTTAGTAACTGATAAGGTAAAGAATCACTTATCAACTCACCCTAGTCTATGAATTATTTTTTGTGACAAATGATGTTCATTGGCATGAACATCTAGTTCTTAAAGCTCTTGGTATCTTCATTCCCTACTATTTGACTCAATAGGGTGACCATATCTAAAATTTATTCATTAAAATCATCCCTAAATATGTTCTTAAGCACCTTGGAGGCTATTTATCTCGTTTAGTTCAACCATGATTTTTTGATCATAGTTAATCATTTCATAGGGTTTTTTTCCAATGCTCCTTTGCTTCCTCATGAAGTGGGATCCTCATCATGAAGTGGGATCCTCATTGTCATGACCATAGATACTCCATCCATCTTTGCCATGAGTTCTCTAGATCTCAACCTGATATCTCTTGTTTGAGTATCATAGTGTTTTGTACAAGCGAGTACCAACTCTGAGCATTGTATTGAGGTGGGAAAGGTAGTTTCTTATTGTAGGCCACTTAATAAGAGGGATTCAACGAGAAATTTTGCTCTTTAAATATTCATTTTTCTATGAAAATATTCCAAATCCACATGCCCAATCTAGAAAATCAAAAATCTTTGGGATGTCACAATCTAGAGCCAATAGTGGTTCATACCCCATGTATTTTCACTTTATCCTATTAGTTTTTAGATTTGTGAATGTTGTTTTTCAAGTACGGGAAATGATGTCTCGCAGGTGTAGGGTTATAAATTTTAAATTTGTTGAAAATAATGTAAATTAGTAGACTATAGAGCTTTGGGTTACCATGCAAAATCTCTTAGAATGGGATTATAGAGGGGTAAATCTTTGCAAAGTGGGTAAAAATACCCTGATAACAATGTGAAAATGGTCTAAAAATTTTAACAAGGATAGAGGGAAAACCCATAAGGGATTTGTCAATGGGAAGAGCTTGGGGGTTAGGATTCAACTTTTTCAAAGCATATATCACAAACTTGAAATGAGTAAAATGACCTTTGGTCTTGATAATATAGCCTCCCCTAGGAAAGCACCATGTGGTGGGATACATGGAAGCATCCACATCCACGTATGTTTGGGGAGTACATCAGGGTTGACCACCACATCATCACAACATGTGTAGGCATGAAGGCATGACTATTTGGGTATCCATATCCATTCATCTACATGTCCTGAGTGTGAAGGCATGACAATCTAAGTAGTCGTGTCTCTGCATATTTTCATCCATGGAGGATGGATCGATCAACTGCATCTAACACAAAGGCACAAAAATTAAGAAACTTTATTTTAAAAAACTTTATAAATAAATTATTTTTTCCAAATTTTCCATTTTTATTTTATTTTTGGCACATAAATCGAAGTATTATTCATGACCTTGGTAAAAAAATTGACATGAAAAAATTTAAGAACAACACAACCCTAATCACATTTTTAGCCTTGAAATTTCATATGATCTCTTCTTTATTTCTTCATCATGAAATTATCACCTTTTGCAAGTGAAGGTTACAAAACCACCATTATTTTTGATTGGTGGTTACATAACCATTGCATGTTAGTTACATAATCACCATGGAGGAATCATTTTTTACATGGTAGTTTTCATAATTTATGTATGTGGAAATAAAACCTTGGTGATGGAAATGTAACCATTGATCTGCAAAGACCCATGATTTCATCCAAACATCGATGATTTCATCTGCTAGCCATGACTATCTCCAAAACCTTGAAAATAGCTTAAATTTTGACCAAAACACAAAAATATTAAAAAATTTCTAATCTAACCCTCCCCCAATTCCATCCATGTATTTTAATTTAATTTTCACTAGATTTAATCTCATTTTGAATATTTTTTTCAAAATTAGGGTAAAAATAAAAATGTGAGTATAATTCACCCATCCCTAACATATGCATCCATGCTATTGGAATGCTTTCCATCCTATCATCACACTCGTAGATTTGATTGATTTCTAGCACAAATCCATAATAGAAAATCTAGAGTTTCAATTTTCTCAAAAACTCAATTGCACAAATGATTTATATTTCTAGAAAATTTTCATATAAACAGTCTATTTTACTAGTCATTATGTTTTGAAAACCTTATATTTTTAGTAATTTTACTTCAAAAATTGAATTTTATCTCATATTAAAATGTAATTCATGCCTAACTAATCCAAAACACATCAAACACTAACAATTTTTAATGTCTTATTCTCCATGAGATTGTTGTAAGGTATGTTGTTTTCTGTTTTTGTTTTACAAGTTGACATCACTTAACACTAAACTCAGTTATATGATGGGATGATTCAGGTAGTATATTTATTACCACATAAATTTTAAGCAAAAATATGTATGTTTTGATTAGATATCATGTTTTCCTCTCTCTCATTAAACTACACTTGATTTATGTTCTTTGATCACAAGTCATGGGAGTATCTCGACTAGCTTCATTGTGACATGTAGATAAGTAAGGTAAGTTTAATAACCCTCATTTTATTTTCAAAGTTCCACCCCTTATGAAAATAACCTCACCAATTCATGATGGTGTGTCTCCTTAAGGGGTAAATATACATGCACCCAAATTTTACATAGTGCAATAATTCATGATAAATCTAATAATGATGCAAGGATCTCCATCAAAATATGCTTGGACTTCGTTATCTCTCTTTTTGTTGGATTTATCCATTTTATTATGTTTTACATCTATCAAATTATCATTTTTTATGAGTGTTTTGATTCAAAATTTAAAAATTATGACTCTATAATGAAATCACCATGGTAAAATCATAATCATCGTGGCAGTGGTGTAAATTACCATGATGGAATTGTAACTTCTACAAAAATTTCATCTTTCACCATGATGATTTTGGAAGACAAAATAGTGGTTTTTAAAACCAATGTAGAGATTCCATCTCTGGATACACCAATAGTTCAGTCATGCTATGCACATTTTTGAAATTAGCATAGGAAACATCAATTTTCACTTATTTTGCATGTTTTTAGTTGTTTTACTTGGTCTTCAACTTCAAAATTACCCAGATCAATATTAATCTTATTTGTATCAATAATTATCAAGTTAAATTGACCAATATGATATTTAATCTTAAGTTGACTCCTACATGGAACCTCCCCTCCTTCCTTGCAAGCATCTCACTCTTCCTAGTTTTTCAAATCCAAAAAATTAACTGAAGATTAAAGCTTTCAAGTTTTAAAAATACCTAACCTACCTAAATTAATGTTATAAAGGTTTTACCTAGATATATAGTTAGATTTTAATCACTCAACACAAGTTTGGAAAAGGGAATTCACCAAATTTGTAACCGGTTCTTTGTTGTTCTTGAATTAGTCCAACTTCTCTATTTTTTTAGAATTGTGTCGTTATTGATTATATTCTTATATCATCCTTTTTTGGAGAGTTACCAAGGTAAATTTTGAGAAAAATTATCTATTTACTGTGGACCATATACACATAACAATTATTTATTCACCTTTGCTTGGTCTCACCATTGATCAAGTTGGGGGATTTATTTTCATTGTAGTTTTGTTTATTGAAATAGACTATATTAGTTTATTTATTCATAAAATAGGTTCATATTCATAAAATAATAAATTAAATAAATTAAATCATGATTATCTCTCTTGTTTTATACAAAATGGGTAGTTTTATTTTCTCTATTTTGTAATTGCATACATCAAAGCTTCAAAGAACGTAGTTTTGCATTCCATTTAGTGTAAATTATGTGAACTTTATCATTAGATACAGCCACAAAAAATTATTATCTTTTTTTAGTTTTATATTAACACATGCATCAAACAAGCTCGCACGCGTACACACACACACACACACACACACACACACACACACACACACACACACACACACACACACACACACACACACACACACATACAAAAGTTAGAAAATCCAAAATTTGCACATTATATCTACTTTGTCTCTTTTGCATGTACAAGGAAACTTATGTAAATTAAAAAAAAAAAAAAAAAATCTAAAAATTCATCATCAAACCATTTATAGCTTCATAAAATCATCAAAAAGATTTAAAAAATTGGCATTTTAGCTTGCGTACTAGACTAGATCACAAGAAAAACTAGGAATTACATAACATTAAATAAACATTAGCTTCAAATTTTGGTTCTTCATTTTCATGTTCAAAAACATAAATTGAATAATATATATATATATATATATATATATATAATTTATTTACATTCAAAAATAAAATTAAAAAATCAATTTGTTTAGTGCATGTAGGTAAAACTTTACAATCAAACTAGGAAAAAATAAAATAAGCACTTGCATCATTCATCTAGAATTCAGTTTTAGTACTTATATTCATAGAAATCCTAGAAAGAAGAAAAATACAAGCATTATCCTTTAATTTTATTTCAACTATTCACTATATCATTTCAAGTACTTTATTTTTAGCAATAGTGTATTTTTACTTTCCTTACAAAATATTACCAAAAATGTTAAAAACTAAATGAAACAAAGCTTTGTCAAGACACGTAAAAGCCTAAAACCTTGATTTCAAACATTCAAAATAGAGAGTAAAATCTTCCAAAGCATAATCAAGACAAGATATATTATTTAAACATTCAAAAATATATTTCCTTTCCTCCTGGATGATGCTTCCAAAGTGACCATACCTCCATAGAGTGAGCAACTTTCCTAGAGTTAGATCTCTTGTTTACACTAGTAATGTCCAAAGTGATACTAATGCTGAGCTCAAAATTTATGTTTCCATTCTACTCCCATTCTAAACCCTATTTTTATCCAATTTAAGTCTCTAGATGATCGATATCATTTAGTAGTACCACTAATAGTTAGACCCCCTCATTTGTTACTCCATCAGTTTAATGATCTCTAAGTCTGAATCTCCCCCCCTAATTTTCTTCATCCTTGGGTCTAGCTTCATCATATTTTCATTTGATTTGTGTATGACATTGATTAGACATAGTAAACTCAATATAGTTAACCAATTCTATAGGTTTATCTAACCTAATTACACCCAATTCCCTATAACAAGTATTGACCAAGAGCTTTAATATCTCGTATTCATTCACATTGAGGTTTCTTGGAGTTTTGTTTCTTCTCAATTTAATGCGCTCAATAAGAAACATGACACAAGTGAGATATTTTGGTACCATCATGAGAAAATTTTATGATCTATAATCCAAAACCCCATCTTTGCACTTCAACTTAACAACCCAAACCCATATACCTATTATCCTATCATCTTTTCATCGATTGTCTCGGTTAGACCTTGGGAAGGTAAGTTCATGAAGGTCAGCATGTTGATTTTACATGTAAAACCCCATAATATGTTGTGATTGAGAAGTTTATTTAGGTATTTCACAAAAGTACCCATGGTTCTAAAATCCACCAAAGGTGTACTAGGATAGGATTACGGGAGAGGATTTAGATAAGAAGCAAGTACAAAACTACCAGGGGGAAAGATGTCAGTTGAGAAGGCAAAGAAAATTATGTGATAAAATATTTATCTAACTAAATGGATTTAGAGAACATGTGATAGTATGGTGGAATGAAGTTTTAATGGGATTTTGACTGAAACTTATAAAGGTGGATCATACATGGTTGGCATGTTGGCTGACATTAGTTAGGAGGAGTTATGGGTAGCAGTGTGTTGGTAACCACATTATTTTTGGAATGGTAAGAGAAAGAACCTCTAATGGGAACTTGGGTATGAGGTTGATATAATGTGGTTATATTTTATGTCACATGATTTTGTACCCCATAAGTAAGTGTATCCCTACAGCTTTGGCTTGGAGCATAGCCAACTGAAACTCAAGTGGATTAGTATTGCGACAGTTGATAAAAAGGCCATGAAAATGTAAATAGAATAAGAATGACCTTTATCTTTTAGGTTTTATTCATCCCTTAATTTAAAGGACCAATTTGGAGAGAGGCTTAGTTGTTCTCCAAATCTCGAATGCAACACACCAAGGTGGAGATGAGATCATTTGGTGTAGGTATTAGTGGTGATTTTATAATCCTCTTGAGTGGGAGGCTCCAAAGGAAAGGGATGGTATCCCATGATAAAGTGGTTCATGTTGGATGGATATAGAGGAGTCATCATGGGCTAATCAGGTGGTACGAAAGTGTTTTTATTAATATTTGAGGGAGGTGTACGTAGCTTAAATATACTTAATCCATATTCTAATTTTTTTTTTTTAAATCAACATACTAATCAAACCTCAGTAGATTTTTGTGTCAAGGATTTGTCGACCAATGTGAGATCTACTCACAATTTAAGGTTAAATACTAGAATTTATTTAGAGTCATGGTAGTTACTATTAGTTTCTACATGATTTCGTAACTCTTTACTCACTGCATGAAATTTGGTTTGCAAGTTGGAAGAATAAGAGTTATGAAATGAAGAATGGTTCTCCATATTCTGATTAGAGTTGTTATTCCAGCTTAAGAAATAAAATTCACTTGTAGGTTGAAGAATTTTATATAAATTTCAAGGTCAAAATTCCTATCAAAATTCTATCTAGACATATATGGTGGGTGTATGTGTACCCAAAGAATAAATAGAAGAGGAGAAAATGATGGAGGAAATAAATAAATGAAGAAACATAAAAGGATAAGCCTTTCACATTGGAATCACCATATTTTTAAACATGGAAAGCAACAAGCTAACCTCTATGCACTCAACTTCCTAAGGTCTGGTTGAAATAGTCAATGAATATATTATGTGATTGGTAGTCTATTGGTTTGGTTGATTGGATCAATTTGTTTGAATAATTTGAATAGAAAGATCTAGAAAGGTTGGTTGGCTAGGACAAGCTACTAACATGAGGTTTTGAGCAACAAGTGGTAGAGGATGTTTATGTCTATAATATAGATTAGATTAGCTATGTAAAGATACTCATTAAGGGTATAAAATTGGTGTGTGATTACATTCAAATAATATTTTAAGTTGAGGAGGACAAGGTAGTGAAATTCTTGGTCTATGTTAGGTTTTGGAAATGTGTTGAATTGGGGTTAGATAACCCTAATAATTTGGTTAGATTTATCATGTTGGTCTTGTCTATAAAATTTCATCCATGAAGTGAATGCAATATAATAAGGCTAGACTTCAAGATGAAAAAGAAAGACTCTGATTTTTAATTTTTGGGCTTGATGGATTAGAAAATGAATTTGTCTCACTAATTGGGCTTCGATCAATATGGTTCACTCATCAAAATAATTTGATTAGTTGATGATGAGGTTAGGAATATTATTAGAGATAAATAATTGTAATTGAATCTCAAATTATATGTTGCTTTTAATGTCACTTTTTAGTATAGGGGATGACACTCTTGGAAACAATCATACTTTGTGTAAATGAGCTTGTTTTAAAAATGTCATTCAATAGTGTGGTGAACACTTGTTTTTTTAAATACCTAAATATGATCATAGGTACTTGACAATATTAATTATTGAAATATATTAAACTACCCAACTTGTGCCTAAATACATGACTTTTACTCACCATTCCTACAAGATATTTATCTGTATGTGGGCTCGAAGCTTAGTTTTTTGTCAATACTGATTTATAATTCAATTTTTAAACTTCTCTATATAACTCTCAGAATGCTTCCCATATTGGGATAGTTGTCTTTGATTCTCCATGATAGTTTCATACTAATAAAATAGGTCCATTTCCTAGACCTGTCAACCTAGAGCAACCTCATCCCCATGACATTTAATGGCTAGTTTCTAAATTCAAAATATTTATTTATGTCTTCCTACAAGTCTTATAAGGTCGACTAAAGGAAATTTTTAAAATATTTTCTTATAAATACAAATCAATGATCATTATTTATTCTTGGCTTGACACTATCTATTGAGAACTTATACACTATTACACATTAATAAAATATACTATATTATTCACAAATTTAATATCATTCACTAGGATAAGTCACGAGCCAAGTCACTAGGATAAGTCAAGAGATAACATTATTAAGTGTCAAGGTCAAATTTCTAGCTGAATGCACATTATTAAGTGTCAAGGTCAAATTTCTAGTTGAATGCATATAGCCAAAGAGTGCAATTACACAATCACTCTAGGTGGAAGAATAATATGTTACTTGATTCCCTCCTTGGAGTATTTGGATACATAGTCAATGGTAAATTATCAATGGGGTGTTGAGGTTCATCTCAATCCATTACATTTCCAATCTCTTTTTTACAGTTTTCTATCTCCCAAAAGCACCCCTAGGGTTTCCAAGGAAAATAGAAGGAAAAAATGATTTTCGTGTAAACATATAAAAGTCACAATATCTCCATACACTTAGTCAACACATGTAGAGGATAGAGTAGTTAAAATTTCATCATTGTCAACATAAACAAGTTTGCATTCAACAGAGATGACCTGATTAAATTACTCTCTAGGGAGCACAAGCCTATCTAAAAACAATTTCAAATTTTATTGTTGATTTTATGTAGTCACGGTCCCATCCTACCCTATTTTCCACTATCAGATATCAAATATAGTCAATCAAATATTAGAAAAGATAAATATCTTACTATTGGTTGTACTTACTATTTTCAGCATATGCCTTTTATCGATTTCAATTTTTATTTTAGTCAATTTTCTTTTACATTTAGACTATGTGCTTAAATTTTATATATTAAAATCTAAATAGATCTATCAAATTTTATACTTATTGTAAAACATTCAATTGTTAATGAAAATTAGGATAAATATATTGGTGAACTTGTACATATTCAAACATTACTTTTATGATTTTTATCTTAATGTTTTTGATTATTTTCTAATTTCTATACACAAAAATATTTTATTATAATTTAGTTTTCAATTTCTTTTTACTCTTTTCTTGTTTTTTCAAAACTATGTCATGGTAGTTGTAAAATCATAGGATCTGCCATTCAGAGAAAATGAATCTTTATTTTGATAAAATTTATGGTGTGGGAGATACTGCTCTAATACTTTATCCATTAGCAAACAATATACATGGAATTTATTTTACACACACCTCACAATATATCAAAAACATAAGGATTTTTATTTTTCATCCATAAGAAGCCTCTTGGTTGTTTGGTTTTATAGTGCAATAGTAAATAATTAACCTTGAGAAGCTACTATCAACATACCCTAAATATGGGATAGTATCGCTATAGAACAGTGGAATCCTTCCTATTTAGTGTCATTTGGGCCTCGTTCACTATTTATGCCTAAGATAAATATATTTGAGAGCTTACAAACTAAACACACCTTGCCTACTTGCACTTATTCTCATATGAGGGTTTCATCTATTAGGATTTTTCTTTGATAAGTTGATATTTGGATGAAAATTATTCTATTATGCAAATGCATCAAGGTTTTTTCTAATAATATTTAGTGGATGAAAAACCTATTTTTATTTTTCAAAATACTATACATATTTCCAAAATTTGTAATTTACTATTTTTTAGTAAAATCAACATAGAGGACAAATGATGTACCTATTTTCAAATTAATTTCTCATTTTCATCTATATGTTATGTTTTAGCAAAAACTTATTTTTTTATTTTTTTAAATAATTTATGGGTTTAATTATATTGTTAATTCTTTATTGTGTACCTAATATAATGGTTATATTAGATATTATTAGAGTTGTTGCTAGAATTCGGATAATGTGAGTGCAATGGAGACGTGATCACACGAGTTGAAGCAAGTACACACCACATAAATGCTAAAGCAATTTGAAAATAACATAAGAAGATAAACTGCACAAGACAAAATGGAGAAAACCAAAATCTAATTAACATGAGATGGCCAAAGTGAAGAATACATATAAGAGAGTACGTAACTCCTCCACAAAAGGTGGACAAGGCACCCCAAGAATAGACTGTAACTCCTCCATGAAAGGTGGTGACAAGGTGCTAAGAATAGAGAATTAACTCCCATCAAGGGAGTTACTTATGACACCTATGACACATCTATGATACACACCTCCACATAAGCTAGCCTATCCCACAAATGTAGGAAAACTCTATGTATGCACAAGAAATACAATTTCCCTAATTAATAAATAGGGAAAAATAAAAAACTACACTAATAGATATCCATAGTGTATACTTTCTAATTCAAGTAATGATTTTTATAATTGCATGGTAGCATCCATAAATATTCAATATCTTTCATAATCAAGCAATAAATTTGGTAACACTAATGTAAAATAAAATTAAGATTTAACCAATTATAATACATCTTCTACATCTATGGAATTCTAAGTGACTTTTATCATCCCTCCTCAAGGTAAGGTGACCCACCTTATATTACATAATGAAGGTAATCAACATGTCCTTTGTCATCCCCATCTATATCCCACAGAACCTCTTGATGGTGTTTTTATGCATATTCAATCAAAATTTCTTAAATCTTGTATTTTTGAAGCCTTTCAAGATCAAATAGTCACTATGATAAAGTCAATAGAAAAATTGCAAAAGGAAAATCATTATTTCAGTTCAAAGATAACATCACTTAAAAATAAGCTCACAAATATAAATAATTTAGAGCATGTTAATGTTAATCATATATTTGCATCTCCATATAAATATTTTGTGCCTAGAAAGACTTCATCTCAAAATTAGAATCCAAATCAGGATATATCTATAATTAGTGATTCAAAAAATACACACAAACTAATAAAAGTTCAAGTGGTATTCTAAGAGAAGTGGTTGGTAACAAGTTGATCAAATTACCTCCTATGCATCCCCTAAGGAGATAAAAATACTATTGTGCATATCATAGAATGCATGGGCATCGTATAGATAATTGTTGGCCTTTGAAGAATAAAATATAAAGTTTAATTTATAATGGTGATCCTATAATAGATAAATCAATCAATAAACTTACTCCCACTATGATTATATCTCCTAGGGAACAAATGAAAAAATAAATAAAAAATAAATTTAGAACAAGAAATGTTACAAAAAAAAATTCAGAACAAAAGTGGTTGCAAAAGAAAAAATTAAAACAAGGTTCAACAAGTTACATCAAGAAAAGTTACTAAAAGATCAATGGCGAAAAGAGAATTTGCAAAAACAAAAATTGAGATAATGAGTAAAGAATCCTTAATAAAGGGTTTCTCATGAAGAAGTTTCAAAACTAATATGTTCTAAAAAAATACTAGAGGTAAAAATGTGGTTTTTATAAATTCAAATACCATATCTACTTCATGCATAAAATAAAATGATAAGGTCAATACTAAATAATATATGATTACATATCCAACTCAATAATTCAAAGGAGAAACCATTTATCATCCCAATATTCAAGAAATTATACATTATTCTTCATCCATTCCAATTGAAATGCAAAATCCTTCATAATGATGAACATACTCAATAGCAACAAAATTTCAATAAGATAATGCCAAAATATGGAGTAGTTTATTTACATATACAAATGCAAAGTATTATCAAAGTGGCATATAATAATTTCAAGACCAAGAGGATGATTATGATAATCCTGAGGATTGGTACAATGATGATGAAATCAATCCAATTAATGATACAGTGAAGGATTTAACAGATGATGGACACAAGTGGTGGTATACCTCTACTTGCTCAAGAAAGGTGTCCATTCCTTTATTCGACATAGAACATACATAGAGGCTTCTCATTGGTGAACTATTGGATTGGTTTAAACTTAATCCATTGTACATAACTTCCTCATATCTACACATACACTTTAATATTCTATCTTGGCACACATGTGTTCATAGGCACTTACATAGACCTTTATTATAATCTTAGATTTATTTTATTCAATCTTTTCCTTTCAATTGTTTATCCTGATCTGAACATTTGTGATACATTTTTTAATAACTCTATTACACATCATTTTTGGCATGCTACTTGCTTATCGTTGCATAATGACTAGCTATACATACTTTGGCTTCCATTTGGGCTTACATGATTGTAAACTCTAAGTTATATATAATACATGAGCACACATTGATTCTTTCTCAATGTGGGCATGAAAATTATTATCTTCACATATGATATTAGGATATATTATTGCAATATACAAATACAGTGGGGGCATATTTATTGATTTTACTTCATATTCACATTCTATCACATCTAGTGCACATTATGAGATAACATATATTATGAATTGTTCAAATACCTCACATTATTATATTTTAAAAACATTTCTATTATATATATATATATATATATATATATATATATAAAAATTCAAATATGTAAAAAATTAACAAACATTCAAAATATTCTAAAAAATTAAAAAAATGGGACTTGAGCATGACATGAGTTGCTAGTTTACTTCTTTACATATGTTATTTATTATATTTTTCGTAGATAACATTTTTTTTTTTAAACACATGCTCATGAGGTATATGAGTATGGTACAAGACATACATATTCTACATAGATTCCTAGATGTTGGATTTCCTTCTACCTAGTGGCCAAGTCTATGTGGGGGAATCATATTCTACAAGTTATATCTATATATGACCTCTCTATGATGTTGAGAAATATATCTTACAATTTTATTGATAATTAATCATATTTTACATTGTAATACATAAATATGCTACTTTGTTATGGTGTGAATTGATACATATGAATATTGTAGACTAGTTTTCACTTGTTTTATGTTTTTGTTTATGCTCTTTATTTTTTATAATGTTAGGCTATAAATCTATTGCTTATTGTATGTGTTCCTTATCCCTATGTATCCAATATTTTAATTTATCGTGTGACATTCAAATATATAAAATCTATTGTGGTCATTGACCCTATGTGTTCTTAGTATGTGTGACATTTGAACATGTCCAATTACATGTGACCCTCACCCTTTTATGTGTGCTTGATATTTGAAACATTTGAACATGTCCAATTTGTTGTGTCCCTTGGACACATTTGTGTGATATTTTTTTGTATACACAACATTTTAACATGTACCTTTTATGCATCCCTTGGAATTATGTGTGACATTATTTGTTTTACTTTTTGTGTTTGTTGTACTTGTTGAGGTTGATTAGTGGTTTCATGATCCATATCATGCACTTTTACTCTATAGTATTTTTAGAAATGATTACTTTAATACATGTTTCATTACTATATATATCTAGATATGACACTTGTATGACTTGCATTTAATATATTGCATACATGCTTCAATGATAATTAAAATAGTATGATGACATACTCTCAACATGAAAAAATGATCATACATGTTTTTATCTTTATCAAATGATAAAATCGACTCTTTTTTGAGATGAGTGATTTACAAGTTGCATCCCTCATATCGAAAGGGGGAATTATAGTGGGTTTGTCTTAGATATCCATGCTTCCATTACTAAAAAAATAAGATGACATGACAAAGTACAAGTTTAAAAAATTCAAAGTAATTGAAAAATCAGATTCTATGATAGAATATAGGGTTTAAAAATTCAAAGTAATTCAAAAATTAGATATATGATAGAAATTGGCACATAAGATAAAAATTATGGGAGAATATGGCATGCATATGCACTCAATTTACATATACTTGAGTACATATTCATGCATACTTAAATGCATGTGTATGGGCATATGTAAAATAGTGATAAGATATGAAATTAAATATTTCACATGTAATTACAATAAAACATATAGGTTTATAACATTTTGTATCATTTGGCACAAATTCAAGGGGCATGATACTTGTTCATGCACATATATAAAGTTTTAAAACTCAAAAAGGCATGATACAAATACATTACATTTTATAAATTCAACAAAAAATGTTTATTTAAATTCAAATTTATTTGCACTGAGGTCATGATAGGGGCATGAATATTATCCACTCTCTTTTGATCATATAAATATAATCTAGATCATTTTACAAAGTGTGATTTGTTATACTTTGTGTATGTATATTCAAGTCTAGTGGCACTCAATAACCTTAAAATTAATCATATCAAACCCATTGTGTGGTTTTATCCTCTGTTACAAGAGATGTATGTTTGAATCTAGTGACAATAAATGGCCTTGGCATTACTTTTATTGAGTGTATCATGGTTACACCTTATTTTAGATTATTAATTTGGGTTCTTCTCCCCATTCATGAGAGTTTGAGTATGCATCTTACCAACTCAATGGATTGATTATATATTCAAAATTGGTACTTGGTCACATTCAATGCACCAATGGTTAAACATGATAAACCATCTCTCTAAGTTATTCAAGAAGGGGTAAATTTCTCTCCAACACTTCATCATATTTTATAGGATATAAAGTAATATGGTTTTATATCCATATAGTTTTACATCTTGATTTATCTCTTACAAATTTTCAAGATTCATAATTTCAATCTTTTTTAATTTATAAATATGAACAATGAATACTTTATGTTGTTGCAATGTTTGTTAAAATAGAGTGCCTTGCATAATTGGAGTTTCTTATCAAATACAAAGTGTAATGTACACACTCAGGTATAATTTTAGCCTTTACTCTAGCAATTCCATTACTATAATAAGTTGGGTAGGGAGAGTTAAATGTAGATGCCTGAATCTAATCATTGGTAATTGACTATGTTAATTATTGACATATTTTAAATCATATGACTTACACCTAAATACATAAATCTTACTCACCATTCAACTAAGTCATTTATCTATATATGGATTCAACCCTTAGTTTACAATAAATATTATATAAAATTTCCAATCAAATGCTCAAAACTCTCTACATAATTCTTAGATTGGTTCCCATCTTAGGATAGTTGTCCCTAATTATCCAAGATAGGTCCATTACCAAGGACCTATTTCCATATAGTGGCTTCATCCTTGTGCCAACTAAAAACTAGTTTTCTAATTCAAAATTATTAATTTGGGTCTTCCTACATGTTTCTTTTAGTTGGCTAAAAGAAATTGTCAAAATATTTCATTATAAATATAAATCAAATGTCATTAATTATTCCTAGCTTATCATTATCTATTGAGCACTTATACACTATTGCACATTGAGAAAAAAAATTCTTCTCAAATTAAAGATCATTCACTACAAGCAGTCATAAGACAAGTCTTAAAATTTTCAAATAAAATCAAGAGATAACACTGTCATGTATTAAGGTAAAATATTTAGCTACACTCATATAGTCAAGGAGCACAATTTCATAATCACTCTAAATAGGAGAATTTTATGTGGCTTGATTCCATCCTCAGATTATTTGGTTACAAAGGAAATAGTCAATCATCAAGGGGGTGATTGGGGTAAACTCAACCCATTACACCTCCTCCTCTCATTTTTTTGGGTTTATATCTCTCATAAGCACCCTTAAGGTTTCCAAGGAAAAGAGAAGGAAAACAAATTTTGAAAAATAATAATAGAATCAAAATATATCAGCGCCTCAACATACATATGTGCAAAACCCAAATTAGTTGAAGTTTCACTTTTTCTTTTTCTTTTTTTCTTAAAAAAAAATTGTAACTTCATATTAATTAAAATTATAAATTACATTATGCATATGCAACAACAATCCAAAGGGAAAAAAGGAAAATAAAGGGATGAAAAAATCCCAACAGAATCCCCATAAATGGGAAAGTGTCAGCACGAAAACAAAGTGATGACAACAACAAGAAGTAAGCAACCAAGGATCGTAGTCCATAAAAAACAGCCAATGGCCTAGTGATAAATATATCCCATGTAGTCTAAGATCCTACCCTTTTTACCTTTCTTATTTTTCACATCCTTCCACAACCCTTGAAAAGGCTCTACCATGACAATCTACAAGTCTAATACCCGATATTCTAAAGGTGTATTTAAAATTAGTTGTTTTGAATTTGTATGTATTATGATCTCCTTATCTAAGTTTGATTTATTAAATTTGCGACCTCTCTTTATACCCCCTGATGGGTTTTTCATAGATGTATTTTGATCTTCTCCTCTTTCCCTCCCAGCTGGCACAAATTCCTCCACATGTGTAACGAATTCTCCATCTTTATTCTTTTCTTTCTTTGTTGTATGTTGATTTCTTCTTGTTAATCATTCACTTCATCCACTACCACTTGAACTAGAGGAATCCAACTTTTAGAGGTTGATTTCATCCCATTTTTTGGGTAAGAGAATGAAGTTAAGTATCTTGAATGTGCCCTAGTAGTTTACAGATACGACATCAAAATACAGTATTCTCATAATCCAATACTTAAATGTGTTGTGTTTGACCATATCTGAGAATCATTTTTTTCTAGAAGGCCCTTTCTAAGATCTATCTCCATACAAATAGGGGTAAATGTGCATAGTCTTGTTGTAGTTCTTCCTACATCATCTTTGATAAAGGTGCCTAAGGAGTTTCCTATCTCTTGGAAAGCATACCAAAAATGTAGTAGCAAATTTGAAAAGTGAACCCAAACTAACATCTTGGTAACTAAGAGAGTATTTAGGTCAAATTATAAAAACCATGGAGTGATGAACAACCCCGCATTTCCCCAAAACCATGGTCCTTCCATAAAACATTTTTGATAATCTTCTTGCTCATTGAAAAGAACAATGAAAAAACCTTTTGAACAAAGAGATATCTGATAATGTTTTGTCCATGTTGAATGAATCCAATTATATAAGGATGATGTTGTGGGCCAAAGCCCATTACATATACAAATAATTGATTCCTTTAATAGATTTATATGGTACAGGGTCACTTCCTCCTTTCTGATCTCCATAATTGGCACCTCATCTTATTGCTCTACTATATAGGTGCATGGGATAGGTTGATGCTTCAATGGATAGGGTTTGGTGTCTAAATTTTTTAATGCTTCTTTAAAATTCAAAAGTTTGGAGGATGAAGATTGTTCAAACCCTGCAGCTCCATGCATCCTCGATACCAATTAGATGGTAGAGTCCTTGCCTAAATGGTATATAGACAGAGGGGAATGATCCTCAAATTGTTTGTCTCATGCAAGAGATGTTGTAGATCTATAGGTATCCAAATATATATCTCAAGTTTTCACTTAAGAGTAATCACATAATTTGTCAATTAGACCCAAAGACAAATTGTTTCATCATAGAGGGAACAAACCATTACTTGTTACCCTGCCTTCTCATCATACGATCTCTTGCCTGCAAAATATCAACATCAAAAATATATGCCAACATTTTGTCAAACAATTGGCAAACATCCACCAGACTTAGGCACTAAATTTGTAAAGGAGTGGCTTTAGAATCCCAACTCATGCCCATGCCCTCGTTCATTGTCTTTCATGTGGCACTTGTTGTAGTTGCACTTTTCTGCTTTGTATTCTTTATCTTTGCCTTAGTAAAAGCACTATTCGGTATAACTAAATTTCACTCAGTGATTTTTTCAAACATGTTGCATGTATCCTCCACTTACCCTAATATCTCTTGGATATTTACATTGATATAATTTTCCATCCTTGTGTACTCCTTATGTACTGAGCTCTTCCCTGATAGACCACCAACAAGGAGAAGATCTCCATATCCTAAAATCATTGAAGTCCATGACACTACATTTTTTTATGCATGCTATCAAATAATCCATGTGCCTTACGTATGCTTCCACATTTTTCATACATATTGACTAGGTTATTTGTAACTAAAACTAACAAAAAACCATTTCCATTATTCTTAGATGGATATCTATACCCAGTTCCAAAGCTCTTATTTTAGCACCAGCTAGTAGAATGTTGGAACAGGTGATATGATTGGGATTGACTTCTTTTTGTTGAATTTGATGAAAGAGTGCCAATGCCTCATGAGGATACCCATATCTTCTATAATCTACAATTATGATACTCCATGAGAATATCTCATTTAATCATTTGGTCAAACACTTTGCAGGCATCCACTAAACTTCTGCACTTGACATACGTGTTGATCAAGCTATTTTGAAAAAATGTGGTTCTTTCAAATACAAATTGCTTATGAGTGATGATGGATTGGATTTGTTTACCAAGTGAAAGCATGTTCTCATAAATGAAGGTCTGCAATAGTTGAAAACATGTAGAAGAGTCTACAGGGGGATTATATTTAGTAAGAAAAAAGTGTAGTGCCTTTTTCAACCAACCTTCCATATATAAAGCATTGAGATTGATATTGGCAATGGATGGCAATGTCATTAACATCACGTCCATTGTCAACTCACATGTTATCACCTAGTTGAAGTTTTTCACATTCAACATGGATAAATTTGTAGTCAATTGATGTGACAGACATGCACTATTATCAAGGGAGTACCAAATTATCCAAAAGCCTCTTCAAATTCTATTCCTGATTTTAAGTAGTAATAATCATGCCTTACCCTATTTTCCACTGTCATATATCAAATATAGTCAACTAAAAATTAAAAAGAATAAGTATATTATTTTTTGTTGTTCTCACTATATTTAGCATATGCCACTTGTCAATTTCAATTTCCATTTTAGTCAATTATTATTTTAAATTCAACTTTTATGATTAAATGGTATATATTGCAATATGAATAGATCTATCAAGTTTTATACCTACTGTACAACATTTGTTTGTTAAATTAAAAAAAGGGTAAAATAGTTTTGAGGTTTGGAAAACATTGTTCTAATTTCTTAGTTTGATTTTTTGGAAGCAAATACTTGATTTGTCTTTATTTTCAAAGTGTGTGTTTGCTGAATTTAGGATTGAGAGTTTTCTTTGGTGGGGTCTTGTTGGTTTTTTTGTGTCTAAACAATGCTTTTGAAATGAAAATGAAAATATATTAATGCGGGAAATAAAAGTGTTGGAATTAAATAAAGTAAAATACTTTATTTTTATAAAAAAAATTACAATATTTATGCATACAATCATTAATGAAACTGAAATTACACCAGACTATGCAATTTCTAATTTTTGTTTGTTTCCTGATTTTCAAAATGTAGAAATTTATCTATATTTACTATAAATGGTGGTTTTGACTTGCTATTTTAATGTGAATGCAATGAAATACTAATGTATTTTATAAAATTAGGATATGTAAATATAAAATAAACCTACAATTCATATTTTGTATACATGCAATAGAATTTCTAAATTATGAAATCTAGTTCGTAGATGCAAAGCTAGATGCCAATTTTTTTATTTTTGAGTGTTATTTTTTGTATCAAACTAGATTTTATATTAAACTAAATTAATTATGATTTATAATTTTTCTATGATTTTTATGGATTTCCCCCACTTGCAATAAAATAAAATAATTCTAAATAGAATTTCTCCTTTCGGATTTTCTATGCAAATGTGTATGGGAGTTGTTTGTTTGTGTTGTGTGTGAAAGTGTATGTGATAGAAGCTAAGATTAAAATAGGTTGTTGGTTGCAAGTGAAAGGGAATTTTTCTTAAACATTTATAATTTTATCAGGAAATCTACTATTTTTTCAGAGCTACTGTATATGAATGCAACCACAAATGATTGAACAAATTTTCAACTCAAAGAGAGAAGGAATATATATATATATATATATATATATATATATATATATATATATATATATATATATATATATATATATATATATATATATATATGTATATATATATATATGTATATATATATATATATATGTATATATGTATATATGTATATATATATGTATATATATATATATATATGTATATATATATATATATATATGTATATATATATGTATATATATATATATATGTATATATATATGTATATATGTATATATATGTATATATGTATATATATATATATGTGTATATATATATATATATGTATATATATATATGTATATATATATATATATATGTATATATATATATATATATATTGTATGCAAACTAATGTATTTAAAAAAAAACTATATTATAATTTAAAAACTAATAGTAATAAATAAAATTATAATATACAACCCAACCAAAGCAAAGGTCAATTGGAGAAGAAGGGATTGGTAAGATCAATTGATCTTCTGAATATAACTCCATGTATATTTATCAATAAACAACCTTATAATTCTCCATTGAAACACATAATAAAAGAGGTGAAGACAACTGAATAGTGCTAGGTTAGTTGCAAGTAATAGAGTACCTTTTTTTAATCTCATGGGTTTCTTCCTCTAATTCACATAAGTGATCAAAAGATTACTATGAAACTTAGGTTGAATTATTTGAAAGGTATATAAGGTAGATTGGGGCTCTCTAAAACTTATATGCATAAATATTAATGTAATTTTTGGATCTAAAAATAAATAAAAAATGAGGTATTTATAAGGAACGAGAAGTAGTTTCATGTGGGAGTTAACTAAAGCTTGATTGAGAGTTTAATAGAGTTAACTTCAAGGCAGATAAAATTAGATTGAACATGACTAAAAATGTACTAGAATATTAGAAAGGTAAGTGAAACATAAAAATATTAAAAAAAAAGCAATCCAAAACATGTAAAATGTGTGAAAAAACATTTCCCAAGAGTGAGTTTGGATGAACATGATACTATAGTGAAACCCTACATAACTGTTGCAATGATTAGTGAAACTACTAGGGCAATTTTAGAACTTCCATAATAGTGGCATGAACTACTAGGGTAATTGCATAAAAAGACCCAACATTTTTGTAAATCCATATAGATTTTTACATGCCATATAAATATTCAAATTTTTAACAAATGAATTATAAATATATAAACTTACCACAAAAACAAGGCCGAAAATGAGGTAAAAGAATAAAAAGAGAAGGAAAAGACCAGGTCTGAGCATGTTTTATTTACAAAGATCATTGCGTCATCCTTAGATATTGTGAAATATTTCACTATGAAATATTTGGGCATGTACATGTTCCTGAGGGTTTTACATATTGAAACTTTTGAGAGACCTACATTTCTGAGATGTAGTTTTTATATATAGATGCACCTTCAAAACATGTGTGGCTATACCTATTTTATTTTATTTTATTCAGAAACCTCAGTCTACTTTTGATAGTAAGTTAATCTTAAATTTTTAGTAATAAGGTGGGTTAAGATAAACTTTACCACTCTACAATGAATGGTTGAGCATTGCATACATATCTAATACTTTGAAGAAGGCAATCAAACCACATGTAGTTATACCCATTAGGATTATGTATGCATAATGCTCCCTTAATGAATGTAGCCTATGATCTAACTTTTGATACTTGAAAAATGACACCTTTGGCTTGATAGTGGAGGTGTTTTAGACTTGGATAAGACTTTCTCATGAATTATGGCTAAACTAAAAATAATAGGGTAGTACAATTGAATGTGCAAGTGTTTGAGTATGCTTGATATATGTTTGTTAGATAAGGAATAGTCTTAGACATCTTTTTTATTTATATTAGAATATTTGGGTACTTTATCACACCATTGACATGATAAACGTATGGTTAGACCCATAATATAGATTTAAATTTGAAAATTAACTATTATTAGGTGCTAGAGGAGTTTAGAATTATGAATATTTAAAAGTCTAATGGTTCTATCCAAAAGGTAAGAAAACTAATTTGATGATCTGAACATAGTTTAAATATGATTTTGAGTAGGTTAGAGATGGACAATGAATTATTGTAGATAGCAAATTAAGAAGGTCAAACATATGGAAAACATGTAAGTGTAAGAGAAGAGTAAATAAGAGTTATATGTGTATGCACAAATCATGTAAAGTGAAGGTAGGTCAAAACTAATATTTTTAATTATTTAATAACATATTTTGATGTTTAAAAAAGGTAAGATTATCCCAAAAGTAATGTATAAATATAAACATAATTAGTGAAAATATTAATTTGTATGTGTGTGTATAATTCCTCTAATGTAAATAATTAGAATATGTAGCATTGATAATGTAATGATAGTAATATTCCCTCGACAACATAATAAAAAATAAGTTAATAGCTCATTAGGGATGTGCAGGCATGATGCCCTAAATTTAAATTTACAAGTCATAAGTTTGATAATGATAAGGACAAAAGATATCTTCCAATGTACACAAGATATAGCCATGGTATCATGTATAAGAATTAAATGTGACAAGCTATAAAAATGATGTGAGGTATATGCGCCCATTAAACTATTATAAATAAATGAGCATAAAACATTAGTGTTAAGGGACCTCCATATAAGTAAGATAAGATCAATGAGTATTATGGATAATGTATGGGTATAATGACACGAAATGAAATAGGGAAGGTATACATAGCAAAGTCATTGGATGACCAATGTTAGTAGCATATAGTGATGTGAAAAGGCATATGGGTTTCCATAGAAATGGAAAGATATAATCAATGAGTAAGGTAGTGAGAGAGGAAAATAAAACAGGCCATCATAAATTCTATAGGTGAAAGATATATATAATAATAATATCAATGGACATACAAGGGCACAACTCCCCCAAATTCAATACATGATAGGAAAAGGTTATATGCCCCTATGTAAAATTGTGCCCATAAAAGGGCTAGATGTAGCAATAAAAATCACATACAATAATAGTATTCCATAATAGATGCAAGGTATGGACCATGGAAATAGCCAATAAGTATCATATAGGTAATTAGTTACACACACAACATGGAAACTATAAGATTTTATATATATATATATATATATATATATATATATACAATGACATTGATAGGAAAAGCACAAGCACACACATGTATTTCATTGAGAAATCATATGCACATGTCAAGAGAACATGCAATGTAATCATGTGAAAACCATATGTAACCACAAAATGTATATATCGATGTAGCACATAATATGTATAAACTATAAAGATATGTGTAATAATATAAGTATCTCTATATGAAAAATGGAAAATGGTAAGGATAATACCATAAACTTGCTCTACTAAAAATCCTCTAGTGTAAGGCATACTCCCAATGTGAAAATGCCCCCATGATCATAATGATGAAAAAGCATAGATTTTATAATTCCATGCTCATATGTAACTTATCTAACATACATCTCACCCACTCAAATAATACCATGAGAATTACATACATAATTATTATATGTAAAAAATCTAATGTAGGTAAATAAGCATGATATATATACATTAACAAAAATAAAGGCAAGTAATTTTTTTATTTTTACACTTTCAATTATTTTTACAATTTTTTTGTTTTTTTATAAAAAAATAAGATTTTAGAAAGAGGAATACAATGGGTGAATATAAAAATAATCAAGGATAAATCAATTAATAAAACAAATAAACCAAATGGAAAAAAAATTTTAAGCCAAGGAAAGTAGTGAAACAAGCCAAGGGGGAAATTTTTGTAAGAAAGAAGAAGATGAGGATTTCAAACAACCTTAAACTTACCTAAAAAATTAGTGCGTCCTAGGATAGAAGGTGTGTGTGTGTGTGTGTGTGTGTGTGTGTGTGTGTGTGTGTGTGTGTGTGTGTGTGTGTGTGTGTGTGTGTGTGTGTGTGTGTATTCACCATTAGGAACATTTGTAAGTGTTTAGAATGTGAGCAACAATCAAGATAAAAGTACCAGTGTAACATAGCAAAAAACATAAACCAAAGGTCTAGAATAATTCCAATGGATGATAAGGTAAGTGAAAAGATATCAAATCTACATAAAATATGAGGTATTGAACAACAATAATGGAATAAAGAACATGAAATTAATAACACATAAAAAAGGAAAAATGAAAACTATTTTACAATAATGATATTTCAATGAAACACAGTAGACAAGCTAGCTTAGCTAACTAATAGTTTGGTATATCATGTCAAATCTTAGACTATGGGAGTTCGATGCATCATTATAAGAAACTAATATATAGATAAAATTTGTATATAGTAACTTCAATCATCATAAAAAATAATGTATCCCTCATGGAAATAGGTTAAAAATGAAGCTCATGTAATTTTTCTAACATGTCTTAGTGAGATCGAATTATGTGAAAGATCATTCATCTAGTGTGGACGATTAGGTGTAGTAACACTTGATGGTACATGAGTCACAAACCAAAATAGGTATGATGGGATAAAAAAAACTATAGGGGATGCAACTTCAATAATCAATACCATATATGTAGGATGTATGATAACTAAACATCTAACTCATAATGAAAGATATAGATATTGAAGCGCATAGTAAAAAAACATGAAATATTGACCCCGAATACTATCAATCCCTAAAGTTTCATCACAAATAGGAAGTGGAGGCATTATTCTAGTTCTTATATCTATTCTATTAGTAAAATATCATTGTCATAATAAAAAAAATCGAGGTATTGATGTCATTTGTTGATATTATGTTGATATATGACTGAATATGTGACATGAAGTTTCACGATTTATAATTTATTAATGACATTTTTGATGCATTAAAATCATGTCATCTTTAAGGTTGAAATATATGTGATTTTTGGTATGATTTAATGTTCCATGCATCATTTCTAACCTTGAAGTTCCCAATATGTCATTTTAATGAAGCAAATATTTTATAACATAGAACAATGTAATTCATGCTTAAGGACCCAAAAATATATGAATTTAAATAAATCTTAATATTTTTTAATATGGCAATACTTGTTTGAGATTTATAATATCATATCCAAGTGATCTAAGATAAGGAAGGGTACACATATTTAATGGAGTTTTTTATTCAATCTCAAAACCATGTCTTTTTTCCCTTCCATTGAAACACTAATAACCAAAGGTTCATATGTGAATAATCTATCTTTAGAGGATCGTTGGCAACCTCATTAGTGAATTATCATGTGTATGTCATACTTTTATAGGAGGTGGTATTTATTCTTATATAATTTTTTATATGTATTTTTTTAGGTATATGATTAGTGGTAAGATGTGAGTCATAGATCGGTGAGATATCTCATCTACTAATGAAAAATGTGATTTAATGATGAATAATATTAATAGAGTATATTGTCATTAAGATAATGTTAAAGGTTGTAGTTAGATATCTGTTTCTTTTCTAAATCCCATGGTTGATCGATTAAGGAATGCATGTAACACCCAAATCGAATAATATAGTCATAGATAAACTTTTTAAAATTTTGTTTTAAGATTGTGCATAGACTCAAAAGTGACACAAGGTATCCTATTAGCGATAAATTGATCTAAGAAGGATTATTATAATGACTGAAAAGTAACTAAGGACCCACTAGGGTAGCACTAGTCAATCTTCTAGGAAAACATTTAAGCAATAATAAATCATGATTATCATAGTTTCTGATAGAATAAAAATAAGGTTTTTAAGTGCACATTCCAATCTCCATGGCCATTAAATAATTGGAATTTTGGTATATGAAATCAATGTGGGAGAGGAATATCCATCACACCACAAAAATAGGATTAAGAGCTATAACAATGAAAGTAAGTCTATAATTTGAAGACTCTAAATGAATAGATGGATCATGTACTTATCTTTTTAATTCACCTATGACATTCATCATGGTAACTATCTCATGACTAGGAATAATAAAACACCTAAGATGTTCATTCAAAGGAGTCGACCATTCATTTCAAGCATTGGAAATATAGGGGGAACATGAGGAGAATAAGCAAGCATATGTGTATCACTAATCATATGAGAAGAAGAATGTATCAAATCCACTTCTTTTAAAATTTTCAAGCATTAAAGGAAAGAAGAATAATTTTGTGTAATTTGTTGTCTAATTAGTACTAGCATATCCTTCTTAAGATTTTCATCATATGTAAATAAACATTTTTATTATTCATATCATTCATATATTTTGATCTCATACCAAAAGAGTCCATATTATTACCATAAGCAATAAAGTAAGCTAGATAAAATAACAAATTGTGATAGAGGCAAGAAAAATTATCAATGAAGAAATAAGCAAGGGCATCCTGAAGAATTAGAATTTAAATAAAAAATATAACAAATTCTAGGGGTATGAAAGGCATAAAAAAATATATGTTAGATGAATGATAGGTTCACTTAAATCTATGAGGTAAAAGTAAATATGAAGATAAAATATGAAAGGTGAAAGGATGTGTGAGGATAAGGGCTAGATCAAAGTAAATGACTTGAAAATTAGAAATTTAGACCATATAAAAAAAATGAAACCCTAAATCTTGGAATATTCAAAGAGAAGAAGGGCTGACCAAATATGTTTTGAATATTTATGGTTTGGAGGCTAAATAACATGTGAAAAAATAACTAAAACAAGGGAACAATTAAGAATCTAAGATATTTAATATTAAACTATAGTAATCAAATCTACAATATGCCTAAAAATGGCAACTAAAAACTGTATGAAAAATGATTGAACAAGCAATGAAATTTAAAAATAAGTGAAAAATGATGAAATAGACACACCTATACACTTTTCTATAAATCTGGAGAAGGAAACATGATTTGAATTTAAACCCTACAATCTAGACCTGTGTTGTGAAAGGGGAAAATTGGCAGGTCACCATTTTTGTATTGTACAAAATTGACAGGTTGTCAAATGTGTGCCTATGATTCTATTATTTTTGTACCCTACCACTGAATTCTAATTTTTGGTCAAGTGTGCAAGAAAACAATGGGTAGGAATATGTGTTAGCTTCAATAAATTGGTGGACGAAATGTCATATTTTTATTCTATTTTTTTCTTGACCTAATTCACCAAAAATAATGCTACAGGAATAAAAGAAGTGTAAGGTTAGGTGGCTCAGGAAACCTCTTAAAGACTTGTAGCTACATATCACAAATGCATAGAATCAAAGATAATGTAGTTCTTGTGTCTGAAAGTGTAATGCTAACTCAGTTTAGAGATGGGGCTTCACCTTTTTTTCCTATATAATTAAGTTCAACTACATTAACATTCACCTAGTCTATATTTGTATACAAGATCTAGGTGAAAATATTTGACCTTCCTTGAATATTCCTTGAGAGTATAAAAATAACATTTGGTGTGTTCCTATAATTGAATCATATTGTGACTTAATCTTGAAATGCCTCTATGAGGATTTGTATATATATACTTCTCAAGATTTGAATTAGGATCCTATTAACACACAAGCTAACTAAGAAAAATAATAAATATCTAACAAAGAAAGATCAAACATCGATGAGAAGTGGAGGGTAGAACCAAGAAATAGAAAGGAACACAATCAGTGGCTTACTAATTATGTACAAGACACAACTACAAGCACAAATAAAATATATTAGAGAGCGAAGACATAATAATACAACATGGAATCACATAGAGAATAAATGAGAAGACAAATGCTCATGAAAAAATGCTAATAAGGCCCTAATTCAAACCAATGATCCATATGCACAAAACAACACTAAAACCATTTCAATAATAAGTTTCCTACCAAAATTAGGTGTCTACAAGGGGAAAACATAATTTTAAAATATATAATTTTAAAACATTAATTTATATTTTTTATTATTACTAAATTTATAGGTAACATACATTATTATTGTTGATATTTAATGTTAGAAATTGTTTTTTTTTTTTTTTTAATGTTAGTAAAGCTTTTATAAAACTTATATCTAAACTATCTACAAATTGGATATGTTATAAAATAAAACTAAATGAGTTTAAGATGTTAAATTCAAAATTTTGTGTCTATAATCTTGTGGTTTTATATTTTCAAATTTATTTACATGTAAAATTAACAAAAAAAATATATTAATTTAATAAAAAATATTATAAACAATCTACAAAATTGTCTCTACCTTTGTATAAAATATCATACAAAAATACATTCATTTACTTCAAAAATAGTGTGTTTGTATAAATGAATGTTTCTTATTTTTTCACAAAAAAAAATATTATGTTATTGTGAGAATTGTCATGGCAAGGCAAAGGAATTTTTCAAACTGATAGAAGTTTTAGATTTGTATGAGTTACCATTCTTCAGAAAATGGAAGAATTGTAAATATTTTTTATCACTCTCACCCATGAGGGAAGGATGAGTATCATAGGGTGTAGGATAAATATATCACTTGAGTAGATAAATGGAATATCAACTCTCAATAATAAGGGATTGTATGTGTGCCAAGTGTTCAATAATAAATCTAATATCAACAATATAGCAATGACCATGGGTATATTAACAATGGACATAATTATCAAGGTAAATCATCTTCCAATGTCAGACATGAGGATTGATACATAACTAATTAATTCAAATACAATCACTTTAGGATAATGATCAGTTGTGGTGAAGGAATTCGTCTACTTGGCATATTAGGTGGTCCATTTTAGATTAAAATTCAATTATGTGAGGTACATTGAAAAAGAAGTGGTGATGACATGTGAAGATACCAACATGCGAGAAGAATAATTCTATTAGGAGAAAACAATGGTTTGAATGATGATTGAGGAAATTAAGGTACCTAAAGGGAAGTTTAGCTTCACACCAATAATACCTTATGGTTCATACATAAAAAAATATGTAATATATATGTAAATATCAGATGAATGATAAATATAATAAGAGGATGATTTGGTAATATTAACATGTATAGGAAGTATTCAAGGAATAATATATAATACCATTAAAGATAAATTTTCAACATAATTATTTGATTTAGTTTTTTGTAATGAGACACTACACATTGGCCATATTCAAAGATGAAAAGAATTGGTTAAAAATGGGGAAATTTTGGTCAAGTTTGGGTGAAGTTACCACATGTGGTAACTAAAAGGTGTAGAAAACATGCATTAGATAATAATAAATAATGTTCTAAGATTGAAGGTATATCACAACAAAATTTCAATGATTGATGCATATGGATACACAATGAGATTGAAGTATAAGTGACAATGGATAAAAGAGGTATCTGAAAACAAGGGTTGAAAAGGTGAAAATTTGAAGAATAAACTCTAATTGTTCATAAAATTATGGGAACGTGACCATAACATCATGTGTGTAAAGGCCTAGGAAGAAGTTAGTAATGGCACTAAAGAAACTAACACAATGCATGCCACTAGAATGACTAATGTTGCTTGATGACAGTGATGCATAGTGAAGGATGGAGGAAAAAAGAAAGAGTAAATTATATAAATATCAAGTAGTGAAAGGAAAATGGAAAGAGAAGATGACAAAATCAGATAATAAGTCACACTTCTAAATGAGAAGGTCATTGTTTTTTACCAAAGGACTAAGTGAAACTCTAGTCTAATTCATAGGATGACTAGGATAATGATACATTTTCATAGATAAATAAAGATGGAAGTCTAAAGTTATAAAATTTTAGGAGGAGTCACTATTGAGGTGCAAAATCCATAAGGAATCATAAGGAGAGTTGATCAACCATAATTTGTTTTGACTAGTGGAAGCACTTGGGCTTAGTATAACTATTTTGGTTAGTCAAGTAACTCCACATACAATTTTGCCAATAGATGCTTAAGGTCCTCAAGAAAGTATTTATGATGCATATAAAATTATAGAAGGATAATTCCAAAAAGAGAGAAAATTATATGTACAAGTAAAACTATAAAATTAGAAACACCTAAAGAAGTAAACACAATGGATATCATGTTGTGCAAGGAAGCAGGTCACAAATAATAAATGAAGGATTTAACACTGAGCCAAAGAAAAAGCTCAATGGCATGAAGAAGTTGAAAAATAAATACTTAGGGAAAAACTATAAGATACTACACAAGATGATGATGCACAAATAGACATACCAAATGTTGAAAATAGTACAAATGATGCACAAAATTTGGAAATGATTGTGTAAGAACAGCCACATGAATCAAATTATCTCATAGAGATAGATGGAGTATATTCAATGAATAAATTGAGCCTCGTGTTAGAATTAAAATAATTAGGATTGTCAATGGCGATGATTCGATGAGATAATGTATCAACGAGAGACCTAGAAAAGTTAAAGGCTATTTTGGAGAGCCATATGTAGTCATCAATGTTTGAAGTCCTCGTGAAACAAATCATATAGGTAAAGGGAGAGGGGAATATTTAGATCAAAATGAGGATAGAGAGATCAGAATGGTTAATTTGAGATGAATTAAAACAATATCAAATACATTAACTTTGGTCAATCTAACCATGTAGGTGATGAAACGGAGATATTATGAGTGATATCATTCAGGATGATATGAAATAAGATATGAAGAAAGACCAGGAGACATTGAAGTAATATAAAGATAAATTTAAAAGGTTGGTGACTTTGGTTTAGGTAGAGAAACCACAAGTTTATGGTGGCATTCTCACTTGATATTTTGGTTCTCTTGTACCACCTGACGGTCCTAATAGATTGTACCCTTAACTAACTAATGTAGGTGATATGGTTTTTCTCTAAATTATTTGAAATAGATTACATGATTTGGAATTAACCCCTATAAAATTATCATAGTATATTGATTTCTAAACATGATCATAACATCTATACAACTCACTAAATAGGAAAGACTCTGGTTGGAGAGGGATAAAGCAGCTTATAATAGAATTTGAAGATATTTCAAAATTAATGATGAAGACAATCCATGAACTCTATTTGAAGAAGAGGGAAACCATACATAATTTTAACATATTTACCCATACATATGAGTTTGTAAATTAGATGATAAAGGAAGAAAATGTAACATGTGTATACAAGATGAATCACATGTGAGACGTAGCATATCAAATAGAGAAAATAAAAATGTTTAAGGAAGCAAATTTAAAATAGAAATAGAAACTAAACACAAGGGGTAATATGTGTTATTTAAGAAGGTTTAAGAGAAGGTTTTGGTGGAGGATAATACCATGCACATATATTATCAAGGAGAGGAGTTTAGGGGACACCGTACTAGCCACATATAAAATAATACAATATAATGAAGAACTCTTTAAGATTTTGCAGGATGAAGCATAAGAATTAGTTATGAACACACAACCAACATCTGGTCAGTGGGAAAAAAACATGAAATAATTGAAGGAAAAGGAATCTAAGGTGTTGGTTGCAAGATAAATAGATCCATCACCATTGTAATCAATTAATATATTATATGAGGATAGACATGAAGATTAGTGTATGGGAATGTTAACCCTATCATTGTATTTAATGAAATTATAGAAGCTTACTCAAGGATTGATGCATGAGTGAGACACGTTGAAGAGTCTTACAAAATTTCATGAGTAAAATATTCATAATATCATGCATGAATGAATAAGGATTTGATGTAAGATCCATGATGTGTAACACACACTTGAGAAGGAAACACAAGGAAGGAGATGTTGAAAAGTGGCACACATCTAGATATGAAGGTTGTTGATGGCATTATATCAATCTAGGATGGATAAGAATATGTCATTAGGTAAAAGTAATATACTGATATGTAAATAGGTGTAAGGGATCTAAAAGATAATATTACTAAGATACGTAGATAGTTGGTATGATGGATAGATAAACGTCAGGAGTCTCCTTGAAGAAAAATTAATATAACAATAGAAATATAACCAATATTCACTGAATGGAAAGAAAATATCAATGATTTATTGAAAATGGAAGAATATCACTACAAATTATTGTGGGCCTATTTAATGGGTCAACCTATGTTGATTATGACTCAATATAAAATATTCAATAGATGATATTTCCTCTTACACAAGCCCTCTATTTAGGATATTAGACTCAAGACAACTAATAACTTCCATACATGTGAAATAATTAAAAATAAAAAATGAGTCAATTTACAAAGCACATGAGTCAAATAATATATTAACAATACCTAATACAAATTATAAAATTTAGGATAGAGGGGTCCTAACATGCCCCACCACTTAAAAAATATTTGTCCTCAAAGATTAAATGAGGAAATTGCTTATGTAATTGGAGTAGGGGCTTGCATGTCAAGTCTTTTTATTGCATGCAACACTATTTTCCCAAAGTATTGGTGATATTATGGTTTTGGAGTTGGTGGGAGCACATGTTAACGAATTTCAACCCTATAATTATAATTAAGGAAATTATAGAAGCTTATTCAAGGATTGATGCATGAGTGAGACACATTGAAGAGCCTATAAGACTTTCAAGATTATAATATTCATGAGATAGTACATGCATGATTAAGTATCTAACATATAATCCATGATGTGTAAAACACACTTGAAGAAGTAGACATAGGGAAGGAGATGTTGAAAAGTGGAACACATCTAAATATGAAGGTTTTTAATGGCATGGGATAAATCTAGTTTGATAAGCACATGTCATTAGGGGTAATAATCATACTACTATGTAGATAGTTGGAACGTATCCAAAAGATAATATTACCAAGATGTGTAGATATTTGGCATGATGACTAGATAAATGTTAGGAACCTACTTTCAAAAATTAATATAACAACAAAAATATAATAAATATTCACTAAATGGAAATAAATAACAATATTGTATTAAAAATAATAGATTGTCACTACAAAGTATCATGGGCCTATTTGAAGGGGAAACCTCTTTTAATCATGGATTGATACAAAATACTCAATGGATGATATTTCTTCCTACACAAGCCCTCTATTTAATTTATTCTAATCAAGACACCTACTACCTCCCATATATTTGAAATAGTTACAAATAGATAATGGGATGAAATCCAAATCATATGCATCCAAGATTTTATTAATAATACCTAATAAAAACTAGAAAATTTAGGACAAAGGGGTCTTAAATTTCCCTCCTGATTAAAAAATATTTTTCCTCAAAGCTTGAGATGAGTAAATTTATACCATAATTGGAGTAAGGGTTCCAATGTCATGTCTTCCAATTGCATACCATGTCATTTTAACAAAATCTTGGTGACAATAAAACTATAAAGTTGGTGGGAGTCCATGTCAAGGATGGACTCAGGTTACAAGAGGATAGAGCCTTTAATTTCAAGCTCCAAGAGTTTCATTTGAGACCAAACATGTTGACCAATGAACCTCTTCATATTTGATACATGTAAAAAAGTATGGATTTTTGAGGAGGGAAGCTCCAACCTTTATGCTACAGGACCAATCCTAGAAAGCACTTTATAAGAAAAATAAGACTTTAGTTCTAATTGTTTAGAGTTCTTCAAATTCAAATAGGACTGATTATAATGTTAGAGCTAGAGAAAAACCATGTCACCAACATCAAAATCCCATTATGAGTAGTGTTGATTAGCCTATTGTTTCATGCAGTTCTATTTCGAATGGAGGTTATCCTTGAGATTTTTGGATGATAATTGCACATGTGAGGAGTGTGGCATCAATTGAGCGTACCTTGAAGCTACACGAAAGTTATTTATAAATATAAATTAATGGATAATTGTAAAAGGCATCATGTGGGGCCATATTGGTGGTATTGTGGTATGTAGAGTTGGAACACCATTCAACAAGTGGTAACCATTTGACCTAGTTAATCTATATATTAGAGGCAAAACAATGTAGATATGTCTCTAAGCATTTGTTGAAAATTTCCATTTGACTGTCAGTTTTCAGATGGATACCATAGTGGTGGTTATTTTCTTTTCAAGAGTGACTAGTAAAAGTGGAATAACAGTCACATATAATTTAGATAGGTATGTCATAAAGAAGACATATTTGATCAGGAAAGGTTTGAGAAACAATGGAAGTATAAAAATATGGATGAGGGCACAAAAATGGGCATACTTGGAGAGTGATCCATTACCATGAGAATCACTAATTTCCTACTTGACTTGGGTAGTCCCTCAAGAAATTACATAGAAATATCCAACCATACTCAGAAAGGGACAAGTAAGGGTTGGAGCATGCCTTGGGTGGCAATAGCTTCCCCTTTGTTGTGCTAACATGTTTCACATTATGCCAAATATTTTTTTATGTCCTATTTAATGCCTTCTAATAATTTGTTTAGAGGATCTTTTCATAGGTTTTCAAAAACCCTAAGTTGGCTGATGGAGAGTCATTTAACTCTAATATAATTTTATGTCTTAGTGTTGAGTTTGGTGCCAACACCAGACATCCTTTGTTTCTTAAATAATGACCATTTGAAGAGGAATTTGGTCAAGACACAGGGTCAGTGGTCACTTATTTAATGAGTTGCCAATTTTGAGTGTCGTGGGACCACTCATATTGTGCTTGATACACCCAATATGGAATAGGGAAGGATAGCACACAAAAGGTTGCTTGTTATTCATACTTACAAGATAACACATATGAGACAAATTATCTTTACCCTTCTTGTATGTAAGCTAATGGTCATATCCCATTAATTTGGTTTCCAAATTTTGTTTCAAAGGTGAAGAGAATATTTTCTCCAAGAAATACTTGAGGCTATGGTGATCAATTTGATGTAAAAGTGCCTCTAGACTAGGTATGGGTGCCACTTGTTGTTGGAATGGAGTATTAAAAACATCTCTTTATCATATTTGGAATGATAAAATTTTCCCCTTATTAGTGTATTTCTAGTGAATGTAAGGGATCAACCCTCCTACATTAGAACAACTCCAATGCCACAGTATGCATGCAAATTGTATTATAAAATACAAATATAAACCCAAACAAATTCTATAGCAAATCAATGCACTTCAAATTGAGCTTAAAAGAGAAAAAACAAATGGTTTTACCTTCACCTAAAAATAAAGCTCCTCTTCGTTGGGTAGATTTTGCTTAGATTGAAATGGATGTGGTTGCTCAATTAGAGGGGTGAAAGTAATTTGAAAACATGTCCCATTGGTATATTGGTGATTATCTTGGATGATGAGAGGATGGATTAGATTATTTATCTCAAACTAGCATGATCTCCTTAAGGTTCTTTAATTTTCTCAGTCAATAGATATAATCTCCCCAGGCTTTCTTATCTTGTTGAAAATGAAGGGGTGAGGTTCAAATTATATATTATTTTATGAAGGAATCGATGGTCATATTTGATTTGAGATGGGAGCGCTAGGATTAAGTCAAAATCCTCATTGACTGAGGTAAGTTAGATATTGAATGAGGGGGGCTGAGGATGTAAGGATTTGAATTCATGAAGAGTGGGTTTGATTAGATCTTGTCTCTTGATTTAAGGATTTTGGGATTTTACTATAGATTGAGTGAGGTGATCATAAATAGGGTGATTTTATTTATTGGTGCATGGATTTTATTAATAGAATTAGTCAACTAACTAATAATGATTATTTAGTTAATTAATCAAGAGGAGGATAAGATTGGAATTAAGTGACATTTATATGTTATTTTCATGACATGATTAATTGATTGAAGGGAAGGGGAATGGTGTTAGAGTGAATTGGATATTGATGTACTAATAATATTATTAGGGTTATGTAATGATGATATTAGTGTTGAATAAATATATTAGGGTGGATTATTGGATAAATAAATATGAATTAGGTATGAATAATGAAGTGTTCGAAAGTGGTGAAAATGAAGTGTCTGCATTTTCCACCTCTTTGAAAGGGTGTTGCGAATGAAAGAAGAAACACATTTTTAAAGAATGTAGAAGAAGAAATATGGGTGCACTAGGATGCCCCTAGCGACACGATGGTTAGGGAGATGGATGAAATTGAATGAAGATTTAGTTAAGGGATGAAAGATACAAATGGGCTCTTGAAATGAGAAGAGGGGTAGAAATGGAATAATGAGGGATATAATAGAGGGATGGGGGTGAAGAAAAAGGGATTTTGAGTGATTAGAGATCATGTATCATGGAAGATCATGCCTAATACAATTATAATAGATATAGATGTTTTGATGTATGTTATGGATGAATGAGATTAACACTCTTGATCTAAGGCTTTCATGTTATGATTGGTTTGGATTTTCCCCAAGGAAAAATATATGCAAGGGGGTTAGACAGGGAATGATATATCTTGATTAACATGTGAGCTTTGATGTGCCCCAAACAATGATATATGCAAGGGGGTGATTGGGAATCATATATCCAAGGAAAGATACAAGCTTGGATTTCAAGGAGTTAATTAATTACATGGAATGATGATGTGATGATGAAGGGTTCTAGATTGTTTGGATAATGGATTTGATATGTTGTTCAAGATGTATGTGATGATGTCATGGAACATGATGTTATTATTGCACGTATTTCCAATTGATTTAAAAACCTTATTTTTATATAGCACATGATAATATGACCATGATATAAAAAAAACCATGATGTTGTTGTTTCAAATGTCATTGGACTAACATAGATGCAATAAAAAGAGAGAAGGAAACACACAAATAAACAAGAAATAATAACACGAAAAAAATTGTTGTCCATTATCATGTTAAAAACCTGTGTTTGGTCACTGATGAGATTTATGGATTTGGAAACGATATATGAAACGGGGTTAGATTGAGAACAATACATATACGAGGAAATTTGTAAGCTTTGATTTTGGGAATGATATATTGAATGAAGTTGTAAGTTTGAGTTGGGATTGATATGCCCTAATGAAGTAGTGGCTAACTGGTTTAAAATAAGGATTTTAACTAGATTATGGATAAGACAAATGGATTTGGAATTTGGTGACCTTATTGTTTGCTTGGATGTTTAAATGTTTTGTACATTTTGGACTTTTGTAATTTTATATTTTTTTGGTTTTTTCTAATCTTACTGTTGTTTTTGGATTTTCTAGTGTTTTTCATTTTTTTAGATTTTATGATGAGGTAATGTGCAAAGGGAAAACCCTTTTTAGCATCAAGATTGTGCTAGTGGTGATAGTGGATGGAATATATGAGGGATTATGGATAGGATTTCCAAGGACTGCATCATATGAGAACATTGTGCCTTGATCATCGAAGTACCATTCTGAGGATATACCAAGATGTTTTTAGAAGAGGTCTCAAAACTTACTCCATGTCCTTATCAAGGTCAAAGGTGAGGAAAAGTATTGGTATGATGGGATAGTGACAAGATGTTATAGGATGTCAACAGTGGATGGATGGAATGGATCTACCCCCAAGTGCAGGGCACTTGTAGATAATGAATTACCCCTGATGGTAGAAACTACTTTTCATCAGGGTACTTACCCAAGGCACCATAAGAATGGTACTTCCCTGATGCCTGAATGTGTGTGTGTGTGTGTGTGTGTGTGTGTGTGTTATTATTACAACATCAAATCCTTCAATTATGTGCTCCATAGATGTCTTTGGGAACTTCTTTTATTGTTAAATCAGTGTCTTCCAAACATATTAATAAAAAACCATGTAATGAGTAGTTCGTCCAGCTACACAACGACCTTGACCGGGAGTCACTTCCTAGGCCATTTGTTGAGGTAGCTTTTCATTTGATTTAGTACATTACTTTAGAAGGTAGATATAATGTGGTGAGATGGTCTATGTTCAAAAGGCTAAATTATTTTAGGCATGGGTTATTTTTTAATCTTCCTTTCTTTATTCGCAAATCTATGGAGACTTCTATATTGAAATTCAAGAATGAAAAGTATTCCACTCTGAGGCATGAGGGGGTAATCTTCCTTATTTTCAAGTACTTTAAAGGCATGAATCAAATCATGTCTGACGTCTCTCAAAACCAAAAACAAAAGCTTGAGGGGTCGGTAGATATTAGGAAGATTTAAAAAGTTTAGATCAAATATCCAGCTAGCTCGAGTAAGATTTCGAGGAGTAAAAAAAATTTGGTGAGAAGGATAATGTCAAAAGGGGTAAATTATCAAAAAAGACCAAGACAGCATTAAAAAGAGACTCAAAAGTGCATTGAAAACCTCTAAACACAACAAATAAAAATAGGGGAACAATGGCTTGCAGGAAGCATGGAACAAGAGGGGGGATGATATTGTTATTGAAGTCGATAGAGAAAGTGAGGAGACGGAAGAGCATAAAAAAGAGGGAGAGAAGGAAATAGAGTAGGATCAAGTTTAAATTGATGTTGAGAAATAGAAAGAGACTGGGGAGACTTCAGCTCCAAAGAAAGGGGAGACAAAACAGAAAAAAAAAGACCAAAACATGGAGTTCAATAATCTGGTAGCTTCACTCAAAAGCAAGGAAAATGCAGATAAAATTACCAAAGAAATGAACCTCCAAAAATCTATAATGAGATGGTTTATGCATGAAATTATTGAGTTGAATGGAAAGATGAATTTGCTTCAATAGGAGAATGTTAAAATGTCCCAAACCTTGGTAGCTAGGAAGGAGGATACTAGATTCAGGGTCTGAATTTCAAAGTGGAGATATTAGAACATGCTAATGAGAATCTAAAGAATAAAATAAGTTTTCTTGTTGATTGTTGCAAGGTTGTAATGTATAAAGGTATTCAAAATGTTGAAAATCTTAAGACACATCTCAGAGAATTATTTGAACCCAGCTACGTTGGTAAAAGTAAGGGTAAAAAGGGACAAACTAGTGGTGCTCAAAACACAGTATATCATGAAAATTTATTGATGCAAATAAATATGAATCTCAAAAAAATGAAGGCATGCTAGGAAGACGTGTCTGGAGCTTGGAATTAAATTAGTGTTTCTATTTTTTTATGGCTATATCGAGGTTGTTTTGTAGATGTTCCTATACTGTGTTTGTCCTTATTTTTCTCTTTAGCTTGGATAACATGTTTTTTTTGTTCTTGAACAGACCCTAGTTCAAAAAAATCCCCCCCTTTAACTTAAATAAAAAACAAAATACCATGTAATAACCTCTATTATGGAGGGTGTTGCCAAGGAGGGCAAAGTGGGATGTCTGTTGGATTAAATATTTTCAGTTGTTGCATAAAGGATTTTTAGGTATGGTGTTCGTGTTAAAGGAAGTGTAGGAATTTGGATAGAAAAGAGGGTTGGGACCAACAATCTCACACATCCTTGGCCATGTGAAGATGTCTAAAACTTATGTCATGAGGATGATGAGATCTCTTTATTTTGTGGGACTAGGAGTCACTAAAAGTTTGATGATTTGTGATTCTCTTTTATTCTAACATTGATCTCAATGGTTTATTTGACAAGTGATTTGGATATGTCCCATAAATATACTTACACATGAGGAAAGATTTAGTTCCTTGTCTATTAGTGCCTCAAAAAGGTTTTTACCAATAGACTTTGTTTTGTGTTCTTTATTTTGAATTTCATTGTCCAATATCACCTCAAAGAGGTTTTAACTAGTGGAATTTTATTTCTTATTATGTTTCTTTGGTTGATTAGATTTATTTTGACTGAGGAACTCTTCTTGCTCCCCAAAGTAAGTTGTTATGTTGAACTAATTTTGAATCCTAAGTTGTGATCTTATGATTAGATACCATCTCAGAGTCCCTTGATTTTTGTGATTGCGTGCTTATTTTAAAATATGTCCAATGGTAGAGGATCTTGTTAGTTCCAAATAATGGGGTTAGTATAGTGTGAATTAACATGGATGGGAAGGATGGCATTGTCACTAAAAGGATTAGTGGTGGAAAAATCTTTGTAGAGGCTATGAATAGAACCTATTTTGATGGTAGATAAATCTTATTCAATAATCATGAATGTGTCATTGGCATCCTCATGTTGATCATAAGAGGGTTTGTAACTAATGCCATGATATCCTTCATTCGCATGCACATGGATTGGTTTTAGGATTACCTACTCATGTTGCATGACTCCTCATCCTTTATAGGTACTAATTTTGCACATTTGATTTGGTATAGGATACTTATTGCTTTTAAAATAGAGTGTGAAACTATCATCATATGGTGAGAATTTATTGGAGCTTTTAATTTCTTCCTCTGTAAGAAGGTTGGATTTGACAAATAATGTTAAGCCAAACTGATAGATTGTTGGTTATTTTTTCCTATTCATCGTGGACCTATCACTATTAGTAGGTGAGATGCGATGTTTTGTGCATGAAGGGCATTTTGGTTTTCATTATCTAAAATTACCATGTTCACTATATGTTTAGTGTTGGATGTCTCGATATGTGATGGGAGATTGGGCAATGGGCCAATGAGTGGTGTGTCATGGAGGTCAAAGGTGATCTTGTCAAAGATTTTAAGTATGTCATGTGTTTAAAATATGGGCAAGTCCAATATGGGTTGGTAAAATATGTTTTGACCATATATGTGTGTGTCAAATATAGGCTCATTAACAGTGGATGGACCAATGAGGGGTTGGTCAAGGATAGGCTCATCAAAGATGAGAAGATGAATGATAGGATTGTTGTAGATGGGTTAAACTTCATGTGGTGTTGGAGGAACTTGATCATGTTTTGAAAATGGGTCTTGGAATATCCTAAATTTTTTATTCATAAATAATGTACTCAATTCTTTGATAAGCGGTGTGATTTGGAGTGGCAATGGTAGGATATAATAGGATTTTTAGGCAAAGGAGATTGATAGGTTTCACTAAAAGGATCGGTAAGGTGTAGATCATGAATTCATTTATTAGGTTGTGGTTGATTTTGGGATTGTAAATTATGGGGTTGTTGATTTTGGGCTTGTTTGCTAAGTTTTTGCCAAAGTTTGGGAAAATGTAGTTTTCATGACTTAAGAGCTGGATTGATATGGGATGTTTGATGGTTAGATTGTGAAGTGTTGGATTTTTGGTTGGATTTATTCTATAATGGTAGGATAAAATGGGATGTGTATGTCTCAAAGGCCTAATAGACATGGAATATTTAATTGGGTTAATTGCCTTAGAATTGATGAGGCGACAAATGTTCTAATGTTGAATAATGGATATGGGATGATAGAGTCACCAACTACTAGATTTTCTATTGGATTTGGTCGAGTATGATTTTTTCAAATTTGGGGAGTCATAAGTTTGTGTTTTGTTCAATTTCATTTTAAATCTAATTTGGTTTGGATATATTTTAGTTTTGAACAAGTCATTCACAATAGAGATGCAATCAATAAATGCACATAAGCACAACCTACTCTAGTAAAGTGGGATTGCAACTAGGTATTGGCCCACAAATAATAACTCAAAATTCATGCTATGGGTGATCTTAGGGAATGTTGTGTTCCTGACACCACTTTTTGTTTATGGATAAGAAGGGTCCTAAACTAGGCTGAACAAGCTGACTAGGGTCACCTTATAGGTACCTTGTAGTAAATTGAGGCCCAAATCCATATAATGGTGATGTTTAGGGCCTAGGTGGTAGTTGATTAAACCACCTCAATTCATGGTGGTGGTAAAACAAGTGATTGCATGGGTAATAATATCTCATCCTTAATTTATATATCCCACTAGAACATAAGTTACTTAACAAGAAGCAAATGTTGCTCATTATGCAGACACTATGATATCTGCATAGAATTTGAAGTGCAAAAATAGAACACAAAACCACATAGATGTTAAAAGATAGGACTAATGAAAACATTGCAACATCTATACAGATGTTGAAAAATATATAGCCAGACTAATAGAACATAAACATTAATCTATCCTATGTATACATCATTATCAATGATGGAAACATCATTACATAGGACAAAGATGCTACAACACACAAAATGAGACTCTACACTAAAAATTGACAAATTTGTCCCAAAATTGAATCTACTTAGACCTCAAAGCTAGAAGAGCTAATAAACCAACTTCTTAGTAAGCAAAATAAAATAAAGACTATGAGTAAATTTCCATGAGGCATGCCAAGAATGTACACATGAAAATTGTTAGAGAAAATTCAAATAGAAACACAAATAAACATTAAATTCCTAAACTAACAAATCAATGGACTTAACATTGAGCTTAAAGAGAACAAACAAAGGTTTTACCTTCACCTACCAATGAATCTCCTCTTTATTGTGTGTATTTTTATTAGATTAAAATGGATGTGGTTTCTCAATTGGAGGGATGCAAAAAATTTGACAACATGTCCCCTTAGCTAATTAATGTTTGGTTTGGATGATGAGAGGATGGATTGGATGCTTGATCTCAAACTAGTGTGATATTCTTAAGGCTCTTGAATTTTCTCACTCAATAGGAAGAATATCCTTAGGCTCTCTTGGATTATTTCAAATGATAGGCTGAGGTTCAATTTATAGTTTTTTGGTGATGGAATGTATGATCATATCTATTTTGAGATGGAGGGATAGGATTAAGTCAAAATCCCCGTTGAATGAGGGGATTTGAATATTGAATGAGTAGGGTTGATGATGTAAGTCTTTGCATTCATGAAGAGTGGGCTTGATTAGATCTTGTCTCTTAATTTTAGGATTTGAGGATTTAACCATAGATTGAGTGATGTGATGATAGATAAGATGATTTGATTTATTATGATTTGTTTTATCTATATTTATTTTTGGTGCGTGGATTTTATTATTATCATTAATCAACTAACTACTAATAGTTAGTTAGTCAATTAAATAAGAGGATGATAAGAAAGGAATTCAATGGGATTTATATGTTATTGTCATGACATGTTAAATTGATTATTGGGATGGGATGTGTTAGAGTGGATTGGATAGAGGTACTAACAATATGATTAGGGTTATGGGATGATGGGACTAGGGTTGAATATCGATATTAGGACATATTAGTAAATAAATAAGGATGAATAGGGAGGTTTCAAAAGTGCTCAAAATGAAGCATCTACAACCACTTATCGAGGAATCACTTTCAATGATAAGTGGTTTAGATAAGTTGGACACAACTAAAATAAGGGAAGTGAACATTGCATTCTTGAGCAGTTCAAAGGATTATTATACTACATTAGTGAAATAACCCCCAAAACAATTGAAATTGTATATCAAAGTACATTTTGGATGCATGTTAGACCCACTTACCTCACTTGATAATGCAAGTGATAAATGTTTAGCACACTCACATATGCACAACTGGAACCAAAGAAGGTGAACTGAGATAATTAGCTAGAAATAAACACATACAAAAGGTGTTATGGGAAAGCATGTTAATGTATTAGATGTTTTATGAGGTTCGGGACATATCGATGTACACATACACGAATAGGCCCTAAGTGCCGTATGTGGAGCTCAAACTTCCACATAGGACTGTTTCTAGGTCCTTCATCTTAGGTAAATACCTCTCTCTTCTCAATGGATTTCAATATTGCTCGAAGATAGTTAAGGATTAGTTTAATCAGGAAGGATAACACTATTATCCTAAGTTATCATTCAGGTTAAACATATGTTTACGTTAAAAGTGCACATTACCAACCTAATATTTAAACATAACTTTAGAGAAGTAAACATAATCAGCAACCAAAACTCAATTTAAAGCATGCATATTTCTAATCATTCATGCAACAAATTTATTATTGCATAAATAGAAAACAGATTAAAATACAAGGTTCTATAATTCCATCGATTGAGGTCATAAATACCTTACGGTCTTTGAGGCCACCACACTACATGTATAAATAATTCTTACATCATTTGGTTACAAACATAGATGCCATTACTTAGAATCACGATTAATGATATGGTTATGATCAGTATCATTATTCTCTAGGCACTCAAGAAACAAAATCATATAACTATTTAAATTGAAGTAGCCAAAGCGATATTATGAACAAAAGAGTCTAAGACATCTCTAATCAATTAAACCTTAATAATCTATTTGTTTTAAGAGAAGTAAACTCATATAATTATTCAATGGTGAAGCTAATTCAGATAACTAATTAAAAAATGATTCATTTCTCTTTATACAATATTTTATTATCATATAAACAAATAAATGCCTAATAAATCATTGCCTACAAAATTAAACTTATAATTCAGATAGACTAGAAGAGGGTAGCAAGTGATTTATACAACATAAATGATCAGAGAATAGGATGTAACATCAATAAGCAAATGAAATTCATCCAAGTTTTAAATTGAATGGAATCCAAATAAATAATTCCAATTAAAGAGCTCTTACAAATTTCTTTGTTGGGCAACTAAGACAGCAAAGTAAGTAAGTTCAATTATCAGAAAGCAAAGTTAAACCACATATAATCCAATATGAAAAAAATCAGCAAGCATGCAGATGTTAGATATATAATTATGCATCATCAAATGGAGTAGAAGTGTTATATAACTTGCTTATCTTATTTCATTGAATCATAAGAATAACATTATCTTAATTTCCTTTAAGTTCTTTCACTTAAACACATGAATATTCAATGCAGAATTATTATACATGCTTATGATTAAATCAAGAGTTTCAGTCAATCCTTATTTGCTTTATTCTGTAATGCAAGAGCGAAAATATTAAGTTTCAGATTACATATATGCAACATACATATCTGAAGAATGAAATTAATAGTTTTTAGGACAAATGTATGTAGAGTACATACCTTACACGCAACTAGATATGTTTGAAATGCATGTTTAGAAAGAGAGATTCTAATCTTATTTTTCACATAAATCAACAACCAAAATTTTGGATAGATTATGTATTGTTGAAAATGACTAAGAGATCCATGTACATAGTGATCATATAAAATGCAATAAACCAAAAATGATTACAGAACTAGTTTCCATGCTCAAGTTAAGCCTAACTATTGCTTGAATCAAAACAATCATATATATATATATATATATATATATATATATATATAAACTTGGTTATATAATCTAATCAAATATTTATAGCAGCTTAATGTTCTAGTCCAAATATACACAATATGTGATTAATGAACCTCACATAAATGCCTAAGTAAATCTTATTCAAGATAAATTTCTTAGATCAATTCAACTATCCAAGTTATCTATATAAATGTAATAATAATTTGTAATAAATTCAGTTCAGATATAAGTAACATTAGAACATAATGTTAAATCAACGCGAACGTTAAAATCCAATAACTAATAATTCAATGTACCTGAAGTATATCACATTTAACCAATAATCAATTTACCTCAGACAATGTTAAACTTCTATTTTAGTTCAAAAACCCATTTGTAACACAGGGTAGTATCTAACATAATTAATAATAAAGTTTACATGCTAACTAGTTAAATATCAATGTTAATCAAATACACTAAATAATTAAACACTAACTTAATATCAATGTTAACCAAATACACTAAATAATTAAACACTAACTTAATATCAATGTTAACCAAATACACTAAATAATTAAACACTAAGTACTTAAACATAACCAATTAAATTGTTACAATTTTACGTTACGCGTGTGTGAAGTCATCGAAACATGTAAGCAAATTGATCAAGATAAATCCATCCAACCAACCCTATGAGCCCAACCATCAGTGGCCCTCACCACCCCAACCATCAGCAAGATGGTGGTTGCAGTAATCAAGAACATGAAGTGAATTCTGAGCAATTAAGTTTCCAACAAAAGAGACATCTTAAAAGTAAAAGAACATAAGAAGACAATTATATCATTCTAAGGCAAGACAAGAATAATTAATCCGTTTGCAATATAGATCAGAAGTGGAAAAAGTTAATCCTAGCTACCAAATGATATAGAATGGATTAAATTTAATCCATTATATATTCTTCGAATTAACTTTCTTGGATCTCTGTTCAAGTTAAGGTCTGCCTTAACCATCCAACCCACCAATATATACCCATTTATTTATTCAGGTTTACTCTAGGAATGTTAATCAACATATCCAATCAAGTAACAAAAAACATCCAAGTAAATAACTTAAATTATTCAATTTAAAACAATAATACAAAATAGAATATAAGCTCAATACAAAACCAATTATTAGCACAACCAAATAACTCCTTCGAAACTTTTCAATATCCTCTTAAGTCTCACTGAATAGGATCACATATATTCAAGCCATTTAACAGATGCAAATCAGAAGTTAGTTACACAACAAACCAATTAATCATACTTTCAAAAGCACCAGAGTCAAGCTAGCACACACAGTCAAGTTTATTTCCAAAACTTAATCGATTCATGCCACAATAATCACAATGTAGTCAAATATACTTATCAAATTTAAGGCCATGATAATATATATATATATCTTTGATTGTAGAAGAATAACACAATTTGTATAATCATAAAATGAAATCGAAACAATCATAACTCAATCGAATAATAAAATATAATGCATTTCATCGATAATAAATCCAACCAAATAAAACTTCAAGCAATGAGCAATGTAATGAAATCGAAACTATCATCGATTATCAAAAAGTAGTGATCAAAAGTGGCCCAATAGCTTTTATAGTTATGACATATACACAGATACAATATAAAATATAACATTCACCAATAGTTCTGCCAATCATCCAAATATAAACGCAGTCAAAGATTAAAAAGTCGTGACATAACACAATCGACATACTCATTTCACTATGTTATTATAAAAAAATACAAATGCAATTACAGGTAATACTACCCATTGACCTAATTGATTACAATAGTCCCCATTTAATGTTATTTTGAATATCCCATCCAAGGTTATATATCATGCAGTCAAGGGAGCAATAAGAAAACCCGAATCAAAAATACAAGAAGTAAGAATGTTACGCATGAGAGAAACATACATATTTAATATAACCATGAAACCTTCAATATCTTAACAGCTTGATATATTAATGAAGGAAAAAGTAAAGAATTTATATAAAAATATATTCCACAAGATTATATTAAAGCAAGTGACAAGAACGAAAAGCATACTCGAATAAAACTTAGTCGAGACCCAACCAAACTACCATGGGGTTCAACATAGTCACACCAAAAACATAACGTGCAAAGAAAATACAGACGCATTTAAAAACCCAAGTTGACCTTCATGCAACAAGATGGTAACGTGACACATTAATACAAAACCTAGACACTCAAATGAAAATTATTTCCTTCCTTCCACGCAGAGATAAAATACTTACAGGTGGGTTCGGTCTAATCATAACAACACAGTAACATAAATTTTACACAGAATGAAACACTCAACAATAAAATGATACATGCTCCTAACAAGTTAAAGAAACATCAACACCATTTAATTTTAGAACGGATAAACCCTATGGAGTGTTAAATCACAAAGATATTTCCATGCATGCAAAGACAATATAACATAAAATAATAGATTTGACTAGAAAACCATGCATTCTTGTATATATCCATTTGCGAGTTTATACGTAAATGGTGTATATATACATATTGATATATCAATTCCATAGGGATTTGTGTATGCATCCGAAAGTCCTAAGACTTTCGATTGCATAAGCAGCCTCTTAATTTTATTTTCATGTTACACAAAAAATAACCAGTAAAATCAAACTTACTCGATATTACAGAGAACTCTAAAAAGCCAAGATAGAACAAAACCTCTATAATCTTCCAAAGTAACTACTGTGTGTGTCCAAAGTTTGTCATGGCCACCATTAAAACCAGCTAAACTTTTCATTGTTCTCTCCTCTTTTCTTCCATCTTCCTAACTCCCTTTATCTGTCATCCCAACTCCCATTCCTTCCATACACTTTCCTATACCCATTCAATTTTGCATTGAATGGGAGAAGAGAGAAATCCTCCTTCGTATCCCAAGGCAAATCATCCACCAACTTCAACATTAATGACCCATCTGAAAAACTCAATCATTAAACCAATCGTCAACTAATAGGAATTTAGATTATTAACTAACCCGCATACTTAACACAAAGCCAAGTGGGTTAACAACATAACCTCCACCGTCCAAGTTACCAGCCATAATAAATGACATTAATACAAAATCAAACACGTCATCGACCTAAGTCGATTAACCCAAACATCTCAAAAACTAATTAAACCGAGTTTAATACCAACGTCGATGCACCGGTATAATAAGTCATTAAAATAACATGCCACCACCTTAGTGTAAGGTAATAATTAAGGTTGAAAGTTTAATCCAAAGGATGGGGTGTCGAAGGTTCCAAGGGGGTGTCAAGGGTAAGTCTATGTAACGTGTTTGCATAGGTAAATAGGGTCCACAAAGGGTTGCAAAAATGAACAGAAGCTTGTGTAAGAGGATATCATAGAGTTGAGCGCAAGATGGAATAAAGACTGCGATCGCAATAATTCATAATGGTAATGGTAAATAATGACATGACAAAGTAATGTCTAAAAGCAATCAATAAGTACAAGGACCAAAGTTGACAATCATAATGACCAATCAAGATGTCTAAAAGACAGAAAATAAAATCAAAAAAGTATATTTGTTGGACATGTTTGACTTACTCATAATTCATTTGGTTTTAGGAGTACAGCCTCCAACATCTGTCTAGCTCATAAATAGAACTTATAACCACCAAAAATGACATCAATCATACCATATCAACTATCGATAATTAAATATAGATTAATAATTACATCAACTACAATAATAAGTCCATGAAATCATTAAGTACAGAATTAAGCACACAACCCAACACCACTACAACCAGTACCACATATAATCTAATTGAAAGAACAATCAATAATTTAATTTAACAACAATAATATCAATGTCATAATAGAATAGATTATAAAAAGGTGAGATTGTAACATCCTCCCTCTATTGAAAGGGAGTCGCCCCGGCAACTTACTCAAAAAGCCATGCATAATGCTACTTGAAAATATGAATATGTTCCCAAGTAGCGCTCCTTTCATTTAGTGAGTCTCATTGTACCAAAACTTGTTGTATATCTCTGTTACACAACTTAACATTATGATGGTTCAAGATTCTCACTAGTTCTAACTGGATTTTTTCTTTTTTGTGACCTGTAAATGAGCCCAATCTAAAACATGAGATGGATTAGGTATATACTTTTTTAGCAAAGTAACATGAAAAATATCGTGAATCCTTGATAGAGAAGGAGGAAGTGGCAACCGATAAGCAACAGGACTAATCTTTTCTACAATGTCAAAAGGTCCAACAAATCATGGAGCTAACTTGAAAGCTTTGCCAAACTTAATATAACTTTTATGTGATTTAATACGCAAAAAAAATATCTCCCACGTTGAATTCATGAAAAATTCTCTTTTGATCTACATAGCTCTTTTGCCAATCAAAATTTATTTTTGAATTCTACCTTATTAATTATATTTGTCTATCATATTCTAGCAGTGAATCAGGTCCAACAACAGCTCTATTTTCTAAGCTAATCCAACCAAGAGGTGTTCTACACTTACACCCATATAAAGCTTCAAACAGAGCCAGTGTTATAGTAGAATGGTAAGATTTATTATATGCAAACTCAACTAGATGGAAGTAGTTATCCCATTTTATTTGTTGATCCATTACGTACATGCGCAGCATATCTTCAACCACTTGGTTGAGCCTTTCCATCTGCCCATCCATTACCAGATGGATATGAAGAACTGGAATTCAACTTTGTTCCAAAAGTTGTAGTCAATGTATGCCAAAACTTGAAGTAAATAACTTGTCACGATCTGATATGATCACTTCAGGTATGCCATGGAATCTAACGACTTCCTTCACAAAGCGTTTTACAAACACGAAAGCATCATATGTTAAGTTTTCAGCAATAAAGTAGCCAAATTTAGTGGCTTTATCAATCACCACAATGATTGTATCATTCTTGCTGTGTGATTTTGACAGCCCCATAATAAAATAAAGTGAAACTACAGCTCACTTATCTCTTGGAATATCATGAGGGTATAGTAATCCTCTTGGATGAAAATGTTCAACTTTGACCCACTAACATTCCAAGCATTTCGCTACAAATTAAATAATATCATGCTTCATTCAAAGCCAAAAATAGAGTTTTTTCCACTCATTCATCATCTTTATAACCTTTGGATGAACATAATAAGGTGTTGCATGCACTTTTTTACGAACAAAAATTTTTAAGTCACCCAAATCGGGTACATATAATTTATTTTTATGCCTTATCAGACCATCTATTACAATAAAAAATTTATCAATTTTTTTACTTAAGCTCGTCAATCAAACCTACTCTTATATCATGGTAGAATACATCAACATGATATTCCAAAACAACACTTCTAAAATTTCCTTGTAACACCAACAAGGCAGCAAGGTATGTGCATCTGTTGAGTGCATCAATCACACAATTCTCCTTGCCTTTAATATATGATATGTCCATGTCAAAATTGCTCAAAAATTTTAGCCACCTACATTGACATGCATTTAAATCTTTTTGAGAAAAAAATACTCAAGACTACCGTGATCTTAGTTCACTTTGAAAGGCTTTCCCAGCAAAAAATGTTTCCATTGTTTGAGTGCATGAACAATCGTAGCAAGCTCCATGGCATGCGTAAGATAGTTCTTTTCATGATCTTTCAATTTTCGTGACTCATAAGACACCACATTGCCATCTTGAGTCAATATGCCTCAATAGCCTTCTTTGGAAGCATTAGCCCAAACTTCAAAGTTATCATTTGGGTCTAGTATAAAAAGAATAGATGTTGTGAGCAACCCTTTCATCTTATTAAATGCTTTTTCATACTGAGGGGTCCACACAAACTTCTTACATTTGCACTATAAGGAAGTAATGGGATAAGCCACACTAGAAAAGTTTTCAACAAAATGTCAGTAATAACTAGCCAAACCTATGAAGTTGCATACTTCATGCACATTGGTAGGAGTAGGCCAATCTTAAATAGCTTTAATCTTTGTGGAGTCAACAGTAATGCCCTCTTTGAAAATATTGTGTCCCAAATAATGAATTTCATATTTATAGAATGCACATTTAGAGAGTTTTGCATATAGCTTATGACGTCTTAGTTTTTGTAAGAATGAGATAAAGGTGTTAATCATGCTCAACGTTATTTTTGGAATAAATAAAAATGTCATCAAGAAAAACTAGCACGAACTTATCCAAAAAATCTCTAAATATGTTGTTCATAAGATTCATGAAAGCTATAGGGGCATTTGTTAAGCTGAAACGCAGAATTGTGAACTCGTCGTGTCCATATCAAGTTCTAAAATCAGTTTTATAAATGTCATCTTCCTTGATTCTTGACTGATGGTAGCCTAATTCAAGTCAATCTTAGAGAAGACTACAACACCCTTCATTTACTCAAACAAGTCAACAATCCTAGACAAAGGATAATATTTTTTTATTGTTACCTTATTTACCATGTGGTAATCAATGCAAATCCTCAAAGTATCATCATTCTTCTTTACAAAAACCATCGGAGCACCCCAAAGAGACACTTAGTTGGATGCTTCCATTGCCCAAAAGTTCTTGCAGCTGAACTTTTAATTCTTATATATCAACCACTTTCATGTAGTAAGGCGCTTTAGAAGCAAGGGTAGATCTAGATATGATATCAATAGAGAAATCAAATTATTGCTTGGACAGTAAATCGAGCAGCTTCTCAAAAAAAACATCCATAAACTCTCAAATTAAAAAAATTTGCATGTACCAACTTTTTTTCATTGGGTATTTCCTATAGTTGGACTGCATAAAGCTTACAATGCCTCCTAACAACTATTTTCAACTGTAAAGCTGAAAGTGTTTTTTGTCTTGTGGACCCTTGCATGCCTTGCAATTCCATAATTTGACCAATGTTATTGGTGCATTGCACTCTTTTGCCCACACAATCAAGTATGGCTTGATGTTCATGCGACCAATCCATTCCAAGGATGAGATCATAAGACCCTAAAAGCATGAGAAAAAAATTCACCTTGGTCTTAAAAACACCAAGATCTAATTTTGTTTATTCCAAGCACTCGAGAATAGGCACTTTCTTGTCGGTACCTAACTCAATTTTCCAACCTTCTCTTATCAAGATGGGTTTAATATTACATTGCTTAGCAACAAAAAGAGAAATGAAGCAATCTGTTGCACCTGAATTAATCAAAATAGTCAAAAGAAAACCATTAATTGTACCTCGGGTTTCAATTGAAGTGGTTTGCAAATCAGCATTACGATTATCAATAGTAGCATATACCATGTGATTTACTATTTGCCCTGATTTCAATTTAAGACAATCATTTTTATAGTGGTTGTCACCACTTTCTCAACAAATAATAGGTCTAGTAGGTACCACTGGAATAGTATTAGCACATGTGGTAGGTCTATGTTGATTGTTTTGATGTTGTTCATTCTTATAAGAACTAGATTTGAAAGATCCATGAGACTTAAAATTCTTATATTGGTTAAAAAACTTACTGAAATTTTTATTATTGTCCGAAAATCTACGATTTCGATCAAATTTTTGAAACTTTTTGTTCATGGGAGAAAGATTTTTTGCTTTAGATTGTTTCCTACTTGACTTAAACTCTTGTCTTGCCTTTTGGTAAGATTTTTCTTTTTTCTCAGCCCTGTAAGCTAATTCAATTGTTATAGTCAATGTTCTTGGGTTCATCATATTGACATCATGCATCATTACTTAAATCCAAGATTGAACTTAGTAATCTTGGTTTCTTCGGCATGCAAATAGTTCACATGATGCAACAAATTTATAAACTTGTTCTCATACTCAACGACAGACATGTTTTCTTGTTTTAATAGTTGAAAATTGATGATTTTTTACTCCTTATAATTTGCATTCAGGTACCTTTAGTGAAACTAAGTGTCAAAAATAGATTAAGAATGGTTCAAATGCTGATATCCTTCAATAACACAAAGGTGATTCCACCATAAAGTTGTAAGTCCAACTAGCTTATAAACTGCCACCACGATTTTCATATTTGATAGAATATTATGCAAGTTGATGTACTTTTGCAAGTGCACCAGCGAGGCATCAATTGCGTCCCTTGATTCCTCACTTGAAAAGATAGGCAGTGGAAGCTTCTTCAACTCTTTGATGATTGAGTCAATAGTAGTCAAAGGTAGTTCTTGAATTACAGGTCCTTCCACTTGGCCCATTTCCAATTTGAGTACTTCCTCTTGGAATATCCCTTCAAGATTGTTCAATATTTGATCTTGGTTATCAATCTTTCCTTGCAAATTAGTAAGCATTGTCAAGATTCCACTTAGGATCTTTTCATGCTTGTCAGTTAGATTCCCACCAACTACTTCAGCATTGGGTACCTCAATATTACTATCAACAATATTTATGGGTAGTTCTTCATGGTTGTGAATAGGGATGCGACCATAATGACCCCTTCCTCGTCCTCTACTTATGCCCCTAGTTGGGTTGACATTTAAAAGATTCCCATGGATGTTGCCTCTGCTTGATCGCGTTCTAACCACCATGAGAATTTGAAGTGATAACTCAGTATATTACAAAATTATAATAAGAGTACTCGTTCTCAAAGTTTCCTTGAGTAGAAAACTGCTCTGATACCAAAAAAAATAACCCAAAAAAAAATATAATTGTATATTAAAGTATATTTTGGACACGTGTTAGACCCACTTACCTTACTTGCTAATATAAGTGATAAATATTCAACGCACTCATATACGAGCAATTAGAACTGAAGGAGGTGAATTGAGGTAATTAGCTAAAGGTAAACACATACAAAAAGTGCTATATAAAAACATGTTAATGTATTACATGTTTTATGGGATTCAAGACGTATCAGTGTACACATACATGGATAGGACCCGAGTACCATATGTGGCACTCAAACTTTCACATAGGACCGTTTATAAGTCCTTAACCCTATGTAAATACTTCACTCTCTTCAGTCGATTTCAATCCCACTCGAAGATGATTAAGTTAAGAATTGGTTTAACTAGAAATAATAACTCTATTATCTTAAATTATCATTCAAGTTAACATATGTTTACATTAAAAGTGCAGGTTACCAATCTAAAGTTTAAACATAACTTTAGATAAGTAAACATAATTAGCAACCAGAAATCAATTCAACACATACAAATTTCTAATCATTCACATAGCAAAATTTATTATTGCATAAAGAAAAAACATATTAAAATACAAGGTTCCATAGTGCTACCAATGAGATCATAAATGTTTTACAGCTTTTGAGGTTACCACACTATTTGTATAACTAATTCATACATCATTTGCTTACCAACATAGATGTCATTACTTAAAATAATGATTAATGATATGGTTATAATCAACATCGTTATTCTATAGGCACTCAAGAAACAAAATCATATAATTATTTAAATTGTCATAGCCAATGTGATATTATGAACAAACAAATTTAAGACATCTAATCAATTAAACATTAATTATCTTCTTGTTTTAAGAGAAGTAAACTCATGTAATTATTCAATAGTGAAATCAATTAAGATAACTAATTAAGAAACTATTCATTTTTATTTATACAAATTTCATTATCATACAAATAAATGTTTGCCTAATAAATCATTGCTTACAAAATTAAACTCATAATTCAGATAGATTAGAAGAGGGCAGCAAGTGATTTATATAGCAGAAATGATCAAGCAACAGAATGCAACATCAACAAGCAAACGGAATTCACCCGAGTTTCAAATTGAATGGAACCCAAATAAAATGTTTCAATTAAGAAACTCTTATAAATTTCTCTATTTGGTAGTCAAGGCAACAAGGTAGGTAAGTTCAACTATCGAAAAGGAAAGTGAAACCACATACAATCTAATGTGAAAGAAATCAGCAAGCATGCAGATGTTAGATATATAATCATGAATCATCAAATAGAGTATAAGTGTTTCATAACATGTTTATCTTCTTTCATTGATTCATAATAATGACATTATCTTAATTTCTTTTAAGTTCTTTCACTTAAACACATGAATATTCAATGCAGAATTATTATACATGCTTATGATTTAAAAAAAGGTTTTAGTCAATCCTTATTTCCTTTATTATGTAATGCCAGAGTGAAAGTATTAAGTTTTAGATTACATATATGTGATATACATGTCTTACGAATGAAATTAATAGTTTTCATATCAAAAGTATGTAAAGTACATACCTTACACGCAACTAAGTATGTCTGAAATGCATGTTTAGAAAGAAAGATTATGATCTTATTTTCTACATGAACCAACAACCAAAATATTGGATAGTTTATGTATTTTTTAAAATGTCTAAGAGATCCATGTACATATATCTATGTGATCATATAAAATGCAATAAACCAAAAATGATTATTGAACTAGTTTACATGATCAAGTTAAGCCTAACTATTGCTTGAATCAAAACTATATGTGTGTGTGTGTGTGTGTGTGTGTGTAATAATCAAATATTTATGACAATGTAATGTTCTAGTCCAAATATACACAATATGTGATTAATTAACCTCACATATATGCCTAAGTAAAACTTATTCAAGATAAATTCCATAAATCAATTTGACTATCCAAGTTATCTATCTAAATGTAATAATAATTTATAATAAATCTAGCTCGGATATAAGTAATATTAGAATAGAATGTTAAATCAACACGAACGTTAAAAATTAGTAACTAATAAATCAACATACTAAAGTATATCATCTTCAGCCAATAATCAATTTACCGTATAAATGTTCAACTTTCTTTTTAGGTCAACAACCCATTCGTAACACAGGTTAGTATCTAACATAATCAATAATAAAGATTACATGATAACCAGTTAAATATCAATGTTAACCAAATATACTAAATAATTAAACACTATCTAACTTAATATCAATGTTAACAAAATGCATTAAGTATTTAAATATAACTTAAACAATTAAATTGTTACCGTTTTACGTTACGTGTGTGTGAAGTTATCGAAGTATGTGAATGAACTGATCAAGACAAACCCGCCTAACCAGTGCAATGAGCCCAACCATCGGTAGCCCTCACCACCCCAACTATCAACAGGATGGTGGTTGCAGTAAACAAGAAAATGAAGTGAATTCTGAGCAACTAAGTTTTCAACAAAAGAGACATCTCAAAAGTAAAAAAACACAAGAAGACAACTATATCATTCCAAGGTGAGACGAGAATAATTAATCCGTCTGTAATATAGATCGGAAGTGGAAAAAGTTAATCCTAGCTGTAGAATGATATAGAATGGATTAAATTTAATGCATTATATATTCTTGGAATTAACCTTCATAGATCCCCATCCAAGTTACAGTCAACCTTAACCATCCAACCCACCAATATTTACCCACTTATTTATTCAGGTCCAGTCTAGGAATGATAATCCAAACATCCAATCAAGTAACCAAAATCATCCAAGTACATAACATATATTATTCAATTTAAAACACTAATACAAAATAGAATATAAGCTCAATATAAAACTAGTTATTAACACAACCAAATAACTCCTTTGAACTTCTTCAATATCCTCTTAAGTCTGACTGAATAGGATCAAGTATATTTGTGTTATTTAATAGAGGCAACTCCGAAGTTAGTTATACAACAACCAATTAATAGTACCTTTAAAAGCAACAGGCTCAAACTAGCACACACAGTCAAATTTATTTCCAAAACTTAATTGATTCATGCCACAGATAATCACAAAGCAATCAAAGATACTTATCAAATTTAAGCCCATGATAAAATATACTGCTAGCATACATGTGTGTGTGTCTAGCATACAGTTTTGATTGTAAAAGAGTAACACAATTTGTATAATCATAAAATGAAACCGAAACAATCATAACTCAATCGAATAATAAAATACAATGCATTTCATCGATAATAAATCCGACTAGATATAACTTCAAGCAATGAGTGATGTAATGAAATTAAAACTATCATTGATTATCAAAAAGTCGTGATCAAAAGTGGCCCAATAGCTTTTATAGTTACAGCATAAAAACAGACGCAATACAAAATATAATACAGTCACCAATAATTTCGTCAATTGTCCAAATATAAACACAATCGATGATTAAAAAGTCGCAAAATAACACAATCGACATACTCATTTCACTATGTCCTTATAAAAAAATACAAATGCAGTTACATGTAATACTACCCATTGATGTAATTAATTACAACAGTCCCCATTTAATGTTACTGTAAATATCCCATCCAAGGTTAAATATCATGCAGTCAAGGGAGAAATAAGAAAACCCAAATCAAAAATACAAGAATATAACGCATGAGAGCAACATAGATATTTAATATAACCACGGAAACTTCAATATCTTAACAGCTTGATATATCAACGAAGGAAAAAGGAAAGAGTTTATATAAAAATTTATTCCACAAGATTATATTAAAGCAAGTGACAAGGACGAAAAGCATAGTCAAATAAAACTCATCCAAGACCCAACCAAACTGCCATGGAATTCAACACAGTCACACCCGAAACATAGCATGCAAAGAAAACACAGTCACATTTAAAACCCCAAGTCAACCTTCATGCAACAAGATGGTAACATGACACGCTAATACAAAAGCTAGACACTTAAACAGAAATTATTTCCTTCTATGCAGAGATAAAATACTTACAGGTGGGTTTGGTCCAATCATAACAACACAATAACATAAATTTTACATAGAATGAAACACGTAACAATAAAATGATACATGCTTCCATAAAGCTAAAGAAACATCAACACCGTTTAATCTTAGAATGGATAAACCCTACAGGGTTTTAAATCACAAACATTTCCATGCATATAGAGACAATACAATAAAAAATAATAGATTTGCCAGAAAAACCACGCATCTTTGTATATATCCATTTACGAGTTTATACACAAATGTTGTATATATACATATCGATATATCAATTTCATAAAGATCTGCATATGCATTTAGAAGGCCTAAGACTTTCGACTACATAAGCAGCCTCTTAATTTTATTTCCAAGTTACATAGAAAACAAATAACCAGTAAAACCAAACTAAATCGATATTGCAGAGAACTCTAAAAAACCAAGATAGAACAAAACCTCTACAATATTCCCAAACAATTGTTCTGTGTATCCAAAGTTCATCATGGCCACTATTAAAATCAGCAAAACTTTCCATTGTTCTCTCCTCTTTTCTTCCATCTTCCTAACTTCCTCTATCTGTCATCCCAACTCCCATTCCTTCTGTCCACTTTCCCATACCCATTCAATTCTACATTGAATAGGAAGATAGAGATATCATCCTTTGTATCCCAAGGCAAATCCCTCGCCAACTTTGCTATTAATGGTCCATCTAGAAAAATCGATCATTAAATCAACCACCAACTAATAGGAATGTAGATTTTTTAATTAACCGACATACTTAACACCAAACTAAGTGGGTTAACAACATAACCTCTGTCATCCAAGTTACCAGCGATAATAAATGGCATTAATACATAATCAAACACGTCATCAACCTAAGTCAATTAACCCAAATGTTTAAAAAACTATTTAAACCAAGTTTAATCCCAGGTCGATGACCTGGTATAATAAGTCATTAAAATAACATGCCACCACCTTAGTGTAAGGTATTAATTAGGGTCGAAGGTTTAATCCAAGGGGTGGGGTGTCGAAGGTTCCAAGGGGGTGTCAAGGATAGGTCTAGGTAACGTGTCTGCATAGGTAAATATGGTCTATAAAAGGTTGCATAAATGAACAAAAACCTACGTGGGAGGATATCATAGAGCTGAGCGTAAGATGGAATAAAGAATGTGACCGTAATAATTCATAACGGTAAGTAATCATAAAGATGGAATAAAGAATGTGACCGTAATAATTCATAACGGTAAGTAATCATAAATAACGACATTGAATAAGGTACACAAAAAGTGACAAGGTAATGTACAACAGCAATCAATAAGTACAAGGACTAAAGTCGACAATCATAACGATCAATCAAGATGTTCGAAGGACAGAAAATAAAATCAAACAAGTATACATGTCAGACATGTTTGACTTGCTCATAATTCATTCAGTTCTGAAAGTACAACCTCCAATATATGTTTAGCTCGTAGATAGAACCTTCAACCACTAAAAAGGACATCAATCGTACCATATCAAAAATCAATAATTAAATATATATTAATAATATCATCAACTACAATTATAAGTCCATGAAATCATTAAGTACAGAATTAACCTTGCAGTCCAGCACCATTACAATAGTACCATATATAATCCAATTGAAATAACAGTCAATAATTTATTTTAACAACAATAATATCAATGTCATAACAGCAGAAGAGATTATAAAAAGGTGGGATCGTAACACTCAAACCACTAAAATGAATCATTTTTTAATATAGCTATTAATGGAGCAACACTTTTCCCATAGTCTTGAACAAACTTGAGATAATACCTAGTCGGGGTAAAAAACCATGAACCCTCTTACGTATTTTGGATTTAAACCAATTTTTCATAGCCTTAATTTTTCAAGATCTACTTTAATGACTTCCTCAAATACAATTTGTCCAAGAAAATCAATTTCATTTTGGAAAAAAACATGCTTAGACCATTAGGCACATAAGTGATTATCATAAAAGAGTTGGAAGGTGTGGTCTAAATGCATCAAATGCTCTTCTCAAATGTGGCTATAAACAAGGATGTCATCAAAGAACACTGGGACAAAGTTGCATATAAATGGCTATAATGTCTTGTTCATTAAGCCATGAAAGGTTAAGAGAGCATTAGTGAGGCAAAATATCATGATGAGAAACTCATAATGCCAATCATGAGTTTGAAAATCTATTTTTTGAACATCATCTTCCTTGATGTGGATTTAGTGGTAGCTTAATTGCAAGTCAAGCTTTGAGAATAAGTGAGCTACATGAAATTCTTGTAGTAGCTCATCAATTAATGGAATGGGAAATTTATCCTTAATAGTGAATTTTTTGAGTGTGCAAAAGTTAATACATAGGAACCAAGACCTATCTTCTTTCTCCACAAACAAGATAGAGGAGTAAGGAATGATTTTGGACCTGATGACTTTATCCTACAACAATTCTTGCACAATTTTTCTATTTCATTCTTATATAGAAATAGGTACCAGTAAGGGAAAATGTTTGGAGGGACACTACCTAGAACTAGTTGAATCACATGATATTTTGGCTACTATGGAGGTAACCCTTTAGATTCCTAACAATAATTGCATGTTTGGACAAAATTTCCTAAAAATTTGGTGGATGGTTGGAATCATCGAAATCATTGAACTAGATGGGAAAAAGTTTGGCAACAATCCCATGAGATCCCTTTTTATAGACTTCTCCATCCAATGAGAGGTAATGATACTTGTAGAGTTTGGTGTGAGGCATATTAATGTGTTTTATTGGTCCTTATCAATGAATTGCATACATAACTCTAAAATTTACCATAGGACAGGGCCTACTGTGTAAGGAAATTATTCTCCTAAAACTACGATGGAATCTCCTATAGGCAAAACAAACATGTCTTATTTGAAATTATAGTTCCCTGTATAAATGCATAAATTACAAAATTTACCCTAACAAAGTAAGGTTTCTCCATAGGATATCATAACTTAAAAACTTGAACAAATATAAACATATCAATCAACATATTTGGCCATCCTAGGATCAATGAAGTTATATGTACTACTAGAGTCAATAAGAATAGTGAGGGGGTGTTACTTAAAATATCATTTTCATCTCATAGTCTAAGGAGTGGATATGCTAGCTAAGGCATGCACCAAAATTTTAGAGTGAAACACCTTGGTTCTAGGTTCTTTATCTTCATGTTCATCATGGGAATCTTCAACATATTCCTATTCTTTAGTATCATGTGGTGACTCAACATCCAACAAGTTCAACTTCTGTTTGATGCACTCATTTCATTTGGATAAGTTTTCATCACAGTTATAACATATCCCTTTTTAAAGATGATCACACATTTCTACCTTTGCAAAGAATTTAATGTGTGTGAATTTTGGAGGGTATTTGATTGCTTGTGGTATTGTAGATGTCTTGAAGACACCGAAATTGGAATATTGAAATTGACAGATGATCGTATCTTCTACAAGTTAGGCCAATCATAATGCTTCCATCATGTTATTTGTTTAAACATATTGACCTCCATGCAAATTATATATTTGAGCTCACTAATGAAAAAACATTCAAAAATTCATCATTTAACCTGGTATTTTTGTTGACCAACTTTTCAAATTTAGCTTTATACTCGTGAACCATTTTAGTTTGCCTTAGTTTGGTAAAGGTGCTAGTAAAATCATCATAAACACTACAACCAAATCAAACCAACAAAAGCTTGAAAAAATCATCCCAAGTGGGTTATGTATGATATTTTTGATACTATCGAAACCATTGAATAGCTTCCTTATCTAAGTGAAATGATGTGATGGGTACCTTGTCTTACAAGTTGAAATACTAGTTGATACGATAAATCTAGTTGGTCGGTTATGTATGATATTTTTGATACTATTGAAACCATTGGATAGCTTCCTTATCTAAGTGAAATGATGTGATGGGTACCTTGTCTTACAAGTTGAAATACTAGTTGATACGATAAATCTAGTTGGTCGGTTCTATACCATCAAGTTTTTGAAATTCCAATTTAAGGCTATGTGGCTTGTTTTATGATAAAAATCAACCTTTAGAATGTTTTTCACCATTAAGTTAGTTGGAGAGTGGTATTTTATGCATTGATTCTATTGAGGCACTAGTTCAACTCAATGACTAGGGAGTCAAGCTAAGATTGGAATTCAGCTCAAAGTTTCTCAATGTTCTGTGTCATAGCTTGGAATCCCATAGGATTACAAACAATGAGTATAGGGGTCTAGGGGTGTAGGAAAATGTTGGTTGAAGTTATATGTTAAAATGATCGTCTCAGTGAGATGATCACAATGGTAATATTTTATCAAGGGTGAAAAACATATTTTTGGGGTTGTAGAGAAAATAAATATTGTATGGGAATTATTTCCAAAAAAATTTAATTACTTTTGAAAATTATATTCTCAATGAAAAAATTGCAAAAGTGTATTCACCTTATGGGCCAAAATGAAATTTCACTTTTTTTTTGCTTCTATAATTATTGGCTTCTGCTATGAGTTGAAGTAAATATTATGAATCATTCTGACCCTTTTAGCTACTACAATGAGTTTAGGTAATTGTTTTGAAACATTATGACCCTTATGGTAGCTATAGTTATTGTGTTGTTATCAACTAGTAGAATATGATATTCATTTTCTAACTATTTTTTGTTACTAAAGTTTTCAAGAGTTTAGAATTAGGTATGTGATTGTAGGAATTATAAGGTTACAATGAAGGATAATACAAGGTGTGTTTGGTATATGAGCTTACAAATATACTAATTTCATATTTAAAATAGTGTTTGATAAATATTTCAAAGTGACAACTACAACGAATAACCATTTTATATCCCCTATCCCATCTCTAAGGTATAGTGCAAGTAACTTCCCATGGATAACTCCTTATTGGTGCATCATAAAAACAAATAATTGAAGACTTCCTTTGGCTAGGATGAAAAAATGGATAAGAGGTCTTCCTATATATCCAAAGGTATGTGGACTCATAAGTCTGTATAGAACACTATCTAATGGATTGTGTATAGGGGCATAACCCCTGACTCCATAAAATCAAGAAAAATAATAACCGTTGAGCTTGAAGTGAAAACTTTATGTTAGTTTTAAAACTATTGGCAAATGGTTAATAACCTAAATAAAGAAGAGATTAAAAAAAAATAGGGAAGAAGTTGTATTTTCACCCTTTTATCACTGTATAATCATCAAGATCCTGATTGGGCAAGGTGGGAGCATACAATGGATAGAAGTGGAGATCCCTAAACCACTAAAACCTACTACATAAAAATAGCCTTGGAAAGAGTTATGATACCATATGTTAGGAACTTGCTTGTAGATAAATTAATGTAACCAAAAAAATATCACCAATATGCACTAAAAGGAAAGAGAATAATAATATTGTATTGAAAATGATAGTATCACACCACAAAGTATTGCGTGCCTCTTCAAGGAGTAAACCTCCTTTGAGCACGAATAAATACAAAATATTTAATATATGATATTTCCTCTTACAGAAGCCTTCTATTTAAGATATTTTACCCAAGATAACTAATACCTCCCATACATGTGGAACAATTACAAATAAAAAATGGCACAACTTGCAAAGCATATGCATCTCAAATTTTATTAATAATAGCTAACACAAACTAGAAAATTTAGGATAACGGGGTCCTAACAATAAATGAGACAATTGGTATGGGTTTAAGGGGTATATTAAAATTATAAATAGGGACCTTGGGTTCCCATTCAAGACATCTAGAGGAGTCGTGTTTATTCATTATAGGTTTGAATATTGAAGTGAAGAAGCATTATGTTAGTGTTTGATTAAATAATCTTTGAGGTTCAAGTGTAAAGATCACCATTAGAGGATGATCGTATACTTTTTTATGGAAGTATATTGTATACTAATTATATGATGACATGAATATACATATTAAATGATAGCTTTTGTACATGTTATGAAGGTTTTTGTGTTAATTGTTGATTCTATTATATGGCTCATTATAACTAAGTAATAACCATGTTATTCCATACTAATATCCCTTCTTGAAATGGATGTGATATGCATTTATGGATTATTTCTAATATAAAGTATAGAATGAGTAATTACATCTTAGTTAGCATGTGTGATTCAATGTTGCTTGTTTCTACCACTATGTTCTAACTCTTTGCATGGTTAGCCCTCAATTTTGAATGTATAGGATATATAAATGAATCATGATCGAGTATTATAGTTTTTTGGCAACTAATTAGAACCTTTGAGACAAGCTTAGCTCATGTCAAAATAGTCTAGTGAAGCTCTGGAGTCCAATAGTGAAGCTTTGGAGTATAACAGTCGAGCTCTAGAGTTCAGTAGATGAGTTCCAGACGAGTTTTAAAAGTTATCAGGGGAGTTACAATATCATTATAGTCATGCATAGAGGTTGTGGAATGCATTTTTGATCATGTAACATTCTATCCATATTACATATAGTGGTCAGAGCCTTTCCAAAGCACTCATGGGTCATTGAGACACTTAACCTCTATAACATTCTATTTTTAGACATGATACTTATAGTAATGTTTTGTAAAGCACCAATATAGATATTATAATATTTTTGGCTACCATATTAGAATATGTTATAACCTCAAATTTATTGTAACTAGTTGGATATATGCACGTAGTTACCCAGTTTTTTCACCATTTCATCTTGAAATGTTGGAAATGGTTGTAACCTCTTTTCTATTTTACATATTAATTAGATTGCAATAGTTAATCTAATATTTTGTTTTGAACAATTGTTCAAGGAATATTGTATTAGAACAACATCCCCCTGTTATTTGAAGAGGGAAGATTTAGAGAAAGAGAATGTCAGTAGCAAACGATAAATCAGTAAGAGTTTTTTAGATTGTAATATTTATTCTATCATTAATGAAGTTTTGAATGTTCATGAAAGTATAAGAGTGATTTACATCATATGCCAAGAGAGAGTAAGGGCCACTAACCCAAGGAGACAGGATTCTTATTTGGTACTTTTTCTTTATGTTTATAGTAGTAGTAGTTTAATTCTTGTAAGAGTGTTTGTATTACAAGTGTGATTTTGTTAACCCATAGGTCTTTATGTGTGCTTGTCTATTTCAAGTTACTTTTCTAGCATTTCCTTTTCCAAAAGCATTTCATTTAAAAGCAAATTAAATACAATACATAGATTATAAAGTGTTTCCTTTGATGATAAAAATGTGTTTGTTTAATAGTATTTTCCTTTACAACAAGAGTGTGTTTATTTATAAGTGTGTTTACTTTAGCATTTTAATTTTGTATTAGAGAGTTTTTATTCCGAGCAATCAGATAGATTTCAATTGATTAGATTAGAACCTTAAAATTAGTTGGTTCACAAAAGCCTTGCAAAACACAGTTGTTAGCAACATATTGCATACCTTATTGCATACAACCATTGGAGATTGGACCTAATTTTGATGACATCAACCAAATTAGTTGATTAAACGAATGGGTTGATGACACTAATCATTTTTTATGCTATTCCTAGGGATATTATAGGTGCAAGTAAGGTGTAGATCACAAGCTAACAAAGAAAACAACTTCCCTAAAGATATATGAATAGACTTAGAGATTCACATGGAAGATCCATTCCAAATAACCATTATAAGGATACCACAAGTTCTCGAATAAAATCACATTTAGAGGAAGTGTAAGAATTGCAAGAAGAGATAAAAGGGTTTTTTGAAATTATTGAAGAAGAAACAAAATTAGCCCCACCTGAACCTTGAGATGATTCTCCAAAAGCAGGTGCATCATTCAAAAGGAAATTAAGGCTAAAGTACATTGTAAACCAAAGTAGTGAGTCTCATAAAATTAGCCTTCCAATAACCTCTTATTACTCGCCACTTCCTAGGAACACCCTTTACAACATTTATTGGGAATAAATGAGAGAAAACATAGGGAATATACTAAATCCTAGTGGAAATGCATAATATGGTGCTAATCCACTTGGGAAGACCTTTACCTATCCCATTGTACTAGAGGATGATGATAGAACTACCATGAATAATATTTCCCCATCTATCCTACATACATTTATAGGAAAACCTAAAGAAGATCATGATCAATTCCTCTTTGAATTCAAATTCCTATATCAAACTTATGATTATAGAACTGATAATCAAAATTTTAAAATGTTCCCTTCTACACTCAAAGAATTAGTCATGAGATGGTTTATGGGCTTACATCCAAACTCCATCACATCATGCAATGAAATGGAGACTAAATTCATAGATAAATAGTAGGACTACTGTAGAGGAAAAGACAAAAATGAAGAAATTTTTAAAATAAAACAAAATGAAGATGAAAACTTATAAGATTACCTTGATCACTTTCAATTTATTCACAATAAATGTGGATATGAATTGAGTGAGAAAGTCTGCAAAATAGTTTTCTTAAAATGTCTTGATGATGGTGCTAGGGAATCTCCAAACCTTATCGGGAAACGATACATAAACAACCTTCATCTCAATGATGTAACTAAACTATGTAGGAATTATTCAAGAACCAGAGGAAGTGTTAGAAAGTTGAAAATAGGGAAGGGTGGCTCTGTTGTAAGACAAATCATGGAAGAATTATCGAACCTCCAAAAAAAAAATTAGTGCAATTAAACACGATGTTAGATGGCATGCAATCCAAAGCCAATTCTACTATTGAATCACTAGTCATGTATTTCCCTAAATGTAGGTTGAAGTTTTATCTCTGAGATTGCCCTTTGGAATATATTGATATGTATGGAATATTGATACAAATGATCATGATATCAAGAACTGTGTCCTCTTACCTATTCTCAAAAACCAATTGAATTAGGTAACCCAACCAACAAAAGAGCTCAACTTCATACAAAGATAGGAAAATCAGTTTTCGTACAATCAAAATTAAAACCATTTTGGTCTTGGAGCTCCTTCTAACCCATGGATGATGTCATGGACTAAGCAAGCACCTCCACAGGAATGGGGACCTCCATCATGGGGTATACAAGAGTGGACACCATAGGCATGGATGCCTCAGTCTCACTAGCAGCCTTGGATACCCCATCCTAATCCTCAACCATGAAAAAACCAACAATGGTTTCTCATAAAAAATTTAATCAACAGAGGAGGTTTACATAAAAATAAGTATTGATGCCTCCCACTACCACTCAAACACCACAAACAGAACAAGTGGCTCAGTCTCAACTACCTATATAGCTAGTAGCAAATCCAAAATATAGACAAGCAACGCCTATCAATGGAACTCAACAAGAAGGAACCTTAGGAGTTGGTGCAATTGACTATGGGAATGTATAATTAAGATAAGGGAAGACATTAAACAACCATCCAATCACCATAACCAAAGTTATGAATGAAAAACTAGACCCTCTTGTTAGCCAGCTAAATATAAACCTAAAAAGAAAAAAGACAAGCCTCAAAGAACGATTACGGTTCCTACAACCATTCTTTTTCCAAAATGACATTAAGAAACTAGAAACAAGAGTGAATCTGATCTGGTTCAAGAGTTGAGAAAATTAAATGTTGAAATTTCATTGCTACAAGATATAAGAGATAGCCTAGAACTCAATAGAATCATTAAAGGTTTATGCATAAAAATTTTAAGAAGGAAAAGACAAATCTTAAAACTATACGTTTGGATGGAAAACTTGTTGATTTATTTGCAGGTAAACTACTTCTACCCAAGTATGGGGATCTTAAAATACCTTTTATTTGTATAACCATATGAAGGAAGGAGATTCCCAATTTACTTTTGGTCTTAGGAGTTACCATCAATGTGATGACATAGACACACTAAAAAAAGTGTCTCTTACATGGGTACAACCTACTTCTACAGTCCTACAAATGGCAGACCAGTCTATTGCCAAACCTGAAGGAATAATTAAGGATGTCTTTGTTACAATATAATCTTGGGAATATCCTGTATATTTCACGATACTCTAGCTTAAGAGAAAAAAACTTGGGTATCCATTAATCTTAGGAAGACCTTGGTTAGCTACAATTATAGTATTAATATATTTCAAGTCAGGAGACATGACCATTTCAAATGGAATTTAAGTAAAACAATTTTTTTTGTATCCACCTACAAAACCATCTATAGATATTCCAGATCACCTATGGGTTGATGAACTTCAAAAAAAGAGAAATAGTCTCTCCTAATTAGCCATGGTAACAATTAAATATCACATGAATGAGTTAGAGGAACAACTAACATGGAATTTGGAAGATCTTATTCTAGCTCTAGAGTCTAATAATTTAGCTATGGAGTTTGTTAAACTAGCTTTAGAGTTTGACAGTCTAGTTCTGAAGTCTAACAGACTAGCTCTAGAGCCTAATAGTTTAGCTTTGAAGCCTATTAGACTAGTTTAAAGTCTATCATTACAGATTCATAGTATGAGACACTTTATTCTTAAGAACAACCAACTAGATTAGCCACTCTTGATGACACATATGACCATACACCCATTTAACAGAGCATCGTCACATGGGCATAAGATAGTCGAGATACATTTTTTACAATTTTTCATCATCCATTATCAAATGTAATTTCACAAAAGGAGAATTTATTTATTGATGTCACCACTTTTCATATGATGTTATCACATCCCTACTCTCTAAACTCTTTGATGAGTGAATTTAGGCAAGTTACTTCCATCTACCTAGAGACTAAGCAAATTACTGTCCAACCTGGAAAAATACTAAACATAAATAGATGCTTGGATTACATATAAGAAACTAATGTGTTTGATGCCTTGAAAGACCATAAAAATACCTTTACATGGGATTACAGTGACATGAAGGGCATCCACCAAGGTGTGTGCACTCAATACCAAAAACATTAGACTTGTTAGACAACCTCAAAGAAGAATCGACCCAACACTAAGAGACATAGTTAAAGAGGAGATAGAGAAACTATTGTAGATGGGCTTCATTTACCCAATATCAGATAGGCATGGGTCTCACCACTTGTGATAGTATCTAAAAAGAATGACAAATGGAGAATATGCATAAACTATCGAGAACTAAATAAATTCACCATGAGAAATTAATTTTCCCTGTCTTTCATAGACCAGATGTTAGATAATCTAGTTGGGAAGAAGTATTTCTCCTTCGTAGATGGGTTTAGTGGTTACATTCAAATAAGGGTATCCCCAGAATACCATGAAAAGATAACATTTGCAGGCCCTTAGGAAACATTTTCCTATAGAGGGTTACCCTTTGGCCGCTATAATGCACCTGCCACCTTTCAAAGGGCAATATTGGCCATCATTTTTTATCTAAAAAATGATTGTGTAAAGATATACATGGATGACTTTACTATGCATGGTGGTTATTTTGATGAATCTATAAATAACCTAGACAAAGTGTTAACCATATGTGAGCAACATCAATTATCTTTGACTCATAAAAAATATTTAATAATGGTTGACCAAGGAATTGTTCTAGGACATGACATCTCAACCCAAAGAATACAAGTGGACCCTAAGAAGATTGAATTTATTTATAATCTTCATGCTCTTAAAAATCAGATTGTTATAAAAGTTTCTTGAAACATGTAGGGTATTATAGACATTTCATAGAAGACTTCAACAAAATAGTTACACCTATGTTTTCCTTACTTACCAAAGATAGTGAATTTCTATGGACTAACAAATGCCAACAATCATTTGAATTATAAAGAAAGTAATGATTTTTGCTCCAATTCTAAGAGGTCCTAATTGGGATCAGCCCTTCTTCCACATTCATACAGATGCTTCTAATAATTCTATGGAGGTAGTCCTAAAACAAACAGATGAAAAATCAAAAATGTATGTTATCTACTATGTCAACAAGAACCTCACCCCCACTGAAAGAAATTATAACACCACTAAAAAAGAATTCTAATTTGTTATATATGCAATGAACAAATTCAAGGACTACATCATTGGTTACAAGATCTTTGCTTACACAAATCACTCAACCATAATATATTTAATGAATAAACCAATGGCAAGATGTAGGATCATTAAATGGTTATACTTTTGTAGGAGTTTGACATTACCATTATGGATAAATCTGAAAAATTTAGTGTGGTTGTTGACTTTTTATGAAGATTGAATAATTTAGGTGAAGAAGATCCATGTAAGACAAATTTATTGATGAGCAATTGTTCATAGTTTTAGCATACTCACTAAGGTTTCCTGACATGGAAAATTAGTTGGCCATATGAAAGTTTCCTTGTAACTTTACTCATAAGGAAAGAAAATGTTTAATTAGAGATCGTACTCATTTTAAATGGTTTAATGGTGTTTTGTTTAAGTGTGGATCTGACCATGTGTTCCATATGTGTGTAAAAGAGGAGGAGACTTATGACATCATAAATGTTTATTATGATGAATAAAAAGGAGGACACTATTTAGCCAAAAGGATTGTCCATAAAATCCTTTGGGCTAGGTACTATTAGCCTTCACTTCATAGAAATGTGAAGAGATATGTACGGTAATGTGATCATTTCCAAAGGATGGAAAAATCCACTTTATCTAATGAAATGTCTCTCCATCCTCAAATGGTTCTAGGACTTTTTAAGAGATGGGGATTGAATTTTTTGGGTCTTTTTAACCCACCATCTCAAAGGAAGGAATACCTACTTGTATGCATATATTATGTCACCAAATGGGTAGAGTTTCAAGCTCTCCCATTTTGAAGAGAAGATATAGTTGTTGATTTTTTGTATCACATAATTATGCAATGGTTTGGAGCACCAAGAGCCATAGTATCTAACCAAGGTCCTCAATTCATGTATAATATGATCAATGCCTTCATAGATCTCTACCAAATCAACCACTGGAAGTCATCTCCATATCATTCATAGCCAATGGAAAGGTTGAAGTTACCAATGCAGAATTAGAGAACATCTTTACTAAGATAGTTAGCATTAGCTAAAAATATTGGGAAAACAAACTACCTAAAGCAGTATGGGATTACAATACCACATGGAAATCCACTGTGGATTTCTCACATTATGAACTTGTGTTTGGAAAGAAACCTCTACTCCCCATAGAATTTAAATCTTAGATTTTAAGAATAACAAAAGTGGCCATAGATCTTGATGAAAAATAGAGAGAGAATTATTCAGCTCAATGAATTAGATGAAATGAGAATGGAAGCTTTGCAATAGACAAAAATTATACAACATCAGAGAAAGTAGTGGTATGACAGTCATATCAAGTAGAGAAGATTCAAAGGAGACTGGGCTCTACTATTTGATTCTAAATTTCAATATTTCAAAGGGAAGCGTAGGAATAGATGTTTGGGACCCTACCAAATAGATAATATATTTGATAATGGGTCAATTCATCTTTTGCCAATATATGGAAATAAGAAGACAATCTTAATCAATAGGCATAAACTAAGATTCTATCAGCAATCTCCAAGCAAGGAGAAAATTTTCAAGTAAATTCAATCTCAAGATGAATTTGGCTGAGCAAGAACCATGTTCTTTCATCACAATCAAAGGATGAGATCGAATCCCAATGAAGGGATATGATTGAAAACCATAAGTGGTGGTCCTTCTAGAAAATTGAAAACCATAAATGGCTATCCTTCTCCAAAAAAATTAAAAAGTGGAAAACTAGTGATGGTAGCTTCTCAAGGAACAAATCAATAAAATCAATGTTTTTGCTATGTTATATATGCTCCTCAAGTACTTGATATAGACTAATCATTACAAGACAAGTGGTAGCCTAAGGAACAAAGACATCACATCAAATTGAGGCATTGTGTACTTTATTCTTCTATGTACATGTTTAAATTTAAATTGCTAAATGTCATATTTATCCATCCTTAAAAGAATATTCATCTAAAAATGAAAAGTTTCCTAAAGAGGAGTATGCAAGAAAAGGCCATTTCAAAAGCGATAAGTGTCTTTTCCAAAGCAAGTTACAGCATACCATAAGAATATACTCTTTTAAAAAGGAAGCATGATGTCATCCTCATGATGGCATGGGAAATCATGAGAGAATAAAGTAGTTATAAGGACAAATGATGAAAAATGTCAAATCAAAACCTCGAGAAATTACTTAAGGAGATGGATGACATAAACTAGCACGTGGAAAGGATGAGGGGACTCATTACAAATTCTTTCCTAGTCACCTTGCACATGTTGATTAATTAATTTACCTATAATGGTCATCTCTCATTATTGAATGCAAGCTTTGGACATATCCTAAAACTAGGAGCAATGATAACAGAATTCATTGCCAAACATGCCATACTCCTTTAAACTCACTCCAAGCACAATAAATCTTCTATCTCGATTTGAATTCCATCTCTCCCTTGCTAATAGCTTATTGAAAACATGTTCTTACATCCAAACAAACTCTGCAACTTATATAAATGGGTCGACATATTTGTTATTAGATGATGAAGTAGTGGATACCATTTTTAAGGAGGTAGGATGGTTGGTATTCCTGAAAAAAATGAAGGGTTTGATGAATGGATAGTCAAGTAATTCATTGGCAATCTCCAAAATGATCATACTTAAGTGAAAGGAGTTCAAATTTTCGGTAACTAGTTAGGTGATCAGCAAACTCCCAGGCATCCCAGATGAAGGGGTTAATATTGCAGGGAGGTCTACCTTCAATGAGCTCATTTATATATTCCATGAGGAAGGGGAACAAATTCCATAAATAATTCTCATCCCTCAAAGATTTTCCAAAGGGATCAATAGAGAAAGCCTACCTAAGCCTAGGAGAATAGTTGCATTTTGAGTCATCAAGTACCTAACTTGTGATAGACAGTATGGGTCCCTTGATTGTGATGCCATGAAAATTGTCACACACCTAAGACAAAGCCTACATAAAGCAGAACATAAGGTGAATTTTCCCTTGTTTTTACTAGGAGCTATCCAAATTATGGCATTGAATTATAGAAAAGAAATTGCTTCAATAAGGCACTAGCTAATTCAGCTCATTTGTAAACATAATTTTATAAAGGAACAAGATGGAGAAGATACTTTGTAAGCATTCTTGAAGAATAAATTGAAAAAGCGTCACAAGCCAAAGAGAAGATCTCTTTATGTAGTCTGGACACCAAGGTTGAGTACAAAAGAGGGAACTTATACCAAGGAACCATCTCCAAAGATAGTGAAGAAGAGGAAACTGAGAATAAGGGTTTCAAAAGCAAGCTTCAAAGTTACTCTGGATCCATATACTACTCAAGAAACAATAGATATATCTAAGGAAGAAATACCAACTCTGGAGGTACCTTCACCCAAGATTATCAAATAATATTTTAGAAGAAGAAGGGATTCACAAGAAGAACCTAGACCTACAAATCAGCCACGAATAAGAGGAAGGTTGATCTTGCAGGGAGATGAATATCAAGAAAAAGATGTTATTGAGAACTTGGGGAATATCAATCATGAACCTGTTATAGATATTCCAAGTGTTGAAGTAAAACCTACAAATGAATAAATCGAAGAAGGGGTCAAACATGAAGAAGTTGGAGAAGAACTTGGAATAGGAATTAAAGAGTTAGCCACTATGGCAGAGGCATTTGAGGAAGTTATAGTAGAATCTCCTCCACATTCATCTCATCCACCATATCCATCACAACCACCACTTGATAGATGAAAAGCCCCAATGGAAGAAGAATTAGTTTACTCATCTAGTCATGATTAAGAGGTAGAAGTACAACAAGCCTTCCTCCTTTCAAAGGTTGAAACTACCATCATGGAACAAGAAGAAATTTCCTTCTTTAAAATAAAGTTTCAAGGTAAGAAAAATATTATTTCATCTGTGTAAAAAGAATTAGAAGATGCAAATAATATATCTTTAGAAAAATATAATGAGATAGTATTATTAAAAGAGAAGGTAGTTGAGCCTAAGATCCAATTAGACCAAGGGGTCCAAACACAATTTTCTTATCAAGACATTATGTCCCTTTGAGATGAAACTTGCCAAGAGTTAAGAAAGTTCAAAGTAGAAAATAAGAAATTAAAGGTAAATCTAGACGAGTCAAATAAATAACAACAAAAAATAGAATCTGCCCTTCAAATAGCTTGTAGCTAAGAGAAAAAATATTGGCATGTAGGTGACCTTCCTCTGCATACAACCTTTTGTTGAAAGAACAATTTCATAGGTGGTAGTTCTTAAGGATTTATTATGGTTTATCCTATGACTTGGAAGATGAGAAAGAATTCATGGAGGCCTATATAAATAACACCCCAGAGTAGAAAAAAACTTTTGTTTGAATTCTATTTATGCAGTTACCTTCTAGGACACATATATGGGTTCATCATTGACTTCTTTTTAGGTGAATATCAACTTAGAGCTTTCATTTCCACTCTACATAAACAAATTGCTTGGAGTGAGAGGATTGATGAGTATTTTTCATTCAGCGAAAATAGTAGGACTCTGCATAAGACCCCAATTTCCTATTGGGGGCACATTCGTTAGAGAATTTTGAGCTATTTTTCTCCATAGAACCCTCAAGGAACACCTATTTCAAATCTTGCATAATAGTATCATGTATTTTGAGGAATATATCTAAAAACATTTCAGTGAAGCATGGGCAACTTGTAAAAAATGGTGGGATACATTGAATATTTCCTTAAAGAGGAGGGAAGTAATCTCCTACACTAATCTCCATTGGAGTCTTTGAAGATCTCAAGCAATTATTGACTTAATTCCCCAGATCAATCAGACATGGGACCAAAAATGGGTTGGCATGAGGAGCAGACCCCCTCTCGTTCTCACTCCCATGTCACCTTGACAAAAACACACCTAATCAAACCTTTGAGTAGTTTGAAAGATGGAGAACATTTATGTGAGTGTATATGGGACTTACGAGTCTAGATACAAAAGATTGGGACACATGTAAGGATATATATGATCTCAATCAAAAATTGGAAAGCAAGGTTATTGACCATGAACAAGGAGGAAAGTAGCTTTCAAGAGGACTTGAAAGAAAAACAATGTAGAAGAAATGATGAGTCCATTATATGACTCATTATAACCAAGTAATAACCATGTCATTTCCTAATAATCTCCCTTCTTAAAATTGATATTATATACATTTATGGTTGTTAAAATCGTCTATGTATGAAACGTCCAAGACTGAATAATTGGTGATGTGACTCTCCTCAAAGCTCTCTCTCTTAGGTCCCAACACCCAACTCAAACACTGAGTTGGTGTTCACCTTATACCTGTGCTCCACGCACTCCACAAATGTTCCATGCACTCCACAAGTACACACCTGTACTCCAAGTAGATCTCTCCTGATACTGCTCCCTGTTGTGTTGCTATCCTATCTGATCTTCAACCTACAGATCAAGTTGGTTCGGCACACCTGTGAACCTTGACCTTGCACACACATACACCTGCATATCAATGATCTTACTTACCATGTAGATCTCCTATAGAAGCCATGCTCACCTGATGACTAAGATCATACACTCTTGAAGAACCCTGCTGATTCTCCAAACCAGTACCCACCTTGGTACTGTGGCACTAGGAAGAACACACCATTGCTCTACCTCACACACAGAAGGAGCTTATAATATTGCTCTCTTACTCCCTAGCACTAGTTTACAATACAACCATGAGTCTATTATATAGATCTCATCCAAACAATAATTAGACACCTAGTACAATAATTAGATCCGCAGCTCTCAGTCTAAAATTAGCACTCATCATGCAAACACTTGGTTCGTCAACTAACTGCCCGTAATATACTCGCAGTCGAACCACACAGGCGACCGACGTCGGTCCCTATCCACTTGGGGGTCGCCGACGCCGGCCGATCTCTGACTGGCGTCGGTTTCTCTCCTGCCTTATCCTGCCGACGTCGGTTGCCCTGACCGACACCGGTGTCTGTGACACTCCAACAACTCCTCCAATGGCCTTCTCCATGTCTGCATCAGTGAAGCTTTTAGCTCCACAACCTAACAACGTCCAAGACTGAATAATTGGTGATGTGAACACACAATTCCGTTGTTGAAGCAAGAAATCACAATGAGTATAAACTGCGATAGCATGTATTAGTGAATAAGGTTGCTATACAAAGCTGTAATATTGTATACATCTTACATAGAGTGGTCATGGCCTTTCCAAGGTACTCATGGGTCATTGAGACACTCACCCTATATAATGTTCTATTTTTAGACATGATACTTATAATAATGCTTTATAAAATCACCATAAAAGGTATTATAGGATTTTTGGTTACCGAATCAGAATATGTTGTAACCTCAGTTATAGTGTAACCGGTTGGAGCCATGCATGTAGTTACACTAGCTTTTCAACCATTTCATATTGAAATGTGGCAAATGGTTGTAACCTCTTTTCTATTTTATAAATAAGTTAGATTGCAATAGTTTGTTAATTTGTTTTGAATAGTTGTTGTAGGAATGTTTTATTAGAACAACATCCTCCTACTCTCTGAAAAGAAAAGTTTTAGATAAAAAAAATGTTAGTAGCATATAATAGAAATCAATAAGAGAGTTTTTCATATTGTAATATTTTTTCCAAAATTAATGAAGCTTTGAATGTGTCATATCCCATTTTTATATGCATGTAATAATTAATTGCTCATGTCAATGTCATGTGCCACGTAAACTTAGATGGGTAAATTTGTGATGTTTATTTACTATTCAATGTTGGTATCATTGTGGAACTAAATGACTACATTCTTAACATGACTATTATTATGCATTATACTATTATGAGATTTAAAATGATTAATAATATGCACAAAGATATAATGTAAAATTGGCATTGAGTTGTGCAGAGCAAGTAAACAAGTTTGCAAGTGACGCAGGAATGCATTAATGATTTAGCATTATATTACTTGCTTAGTTTATATATATATATATATATATATATATATATATATATATATATATATATATAAACCATTAATAAGTACTGTCTTAGTGTGTGTTTATAGTACAGATTACTTTGGCCTTGCAGAGAAGGAAGGTATCATCGAAGAGAGTTTGAATAGATAAGGTGTCAGGAAACAAGAAAGAGAATGTGTTAATCGAGTGAACCGAGTATGCCACAAGAAATTCATAGATGGATTAGTTGTAGTTCTTATCTTTTTGACCGACCATCTTTTGGCATGCTAGCTTGTTTAATCAACCAAGTCAGGTTGAGTGTGTGCATGGACTTAGTACATTAAATTAAAATACAATTGCCCTTTCTACAATAATTGAAGGACTATTTTATGGTTGCATGATTAGTGAGGTGTTAACCATATCTTTAGACCATAAATAATTGTTTGAAAATAAAAATAATAATAATATAAAATTTGTCTAACAGTTCTTTTAGGTTTGAAAGGACTTTAACTTAGCCTTGGATGTACATGACCATCTAGAAGGAGGCATTAAATTATTTTGGTTGAAAAAAATTTACCACATGGAGAAAGGAGCTTGTTTTCTAATTGGACTCTTTTAAAAATTAAATGCAATCAACTACAAACTTAAAATTTCATCCCAATGAGCTTCACTAGAAATAAAAGTCTATAGAAGGCATTTAATGTGATCGTTGAAGGATGAAAATAAGTAAGTGTTATTGGAATGGAAAGGGAACACGCCAAAGGGGAGGAAGCTAGGTTAACAAAGGAGGAAGGATATTTTTTTTGGAGCAGAGAATTTTATTCGGAGGAAATGAGTAGTACTTTCGAGCAAGAGAACTTACAGAGAATAGCATCAAAACCAGGTATTGTTAATATGTAGAAGTGATGTTGTATTCATCTATTTATTCTCGTGATTTGATCTATTGATTATTGATTGAACCAATACTTTAATATGTTTCTGGTGTACTCCTTGAGTAATGTTTATACTCTTCCTATCATAAGATTAACCAGACATAAAATAATTAGATACCTTATTTACATTCATGAATGAAGCCAAGAGTATTAAATTCATAAATAAAACATACCAGTATTCTAAATTATTTTACCTATGAAGTAAAAACCTTGCAATAGAAAGATGTCTTATGTAGAGCCGTAAAATTCTTAGATGACATTTATGTCTTAAATTCTGAATGCATTTCTACGCAATACAGCTAGGCATAGAGATAGATGATAAATGCATAAATAAACCATAACTTCATGTTGGTATTACCTTGATAACAATACAAACTTGTTTTATCATTTTAGGTTGCGTGTTCAGTAAAGGGAATAGCGCAATACCAAACTCTTACCAAACATTTTTAGTAGGCTATTTAGCTGCCTTAGACAAGGTGTTTTGATTTTATTAAAATAAATATCATTTCCATAAGAGTAGCACTTGGATATGAACCGATGTGTCCTTGAAAACTCAATAATGGTCCAACCAGAAGTTGTCTTTACCAAATATCTTTTCATTGACACAAATATGTACATATAGGAGTTTTGCCCCTATTAAAAGAAGAAAATTATATCACGATTCAATTAAATGAAAATCAAGCTTTGGCAAATAAAAAAATGAGTAATTGTAGCATGTTTTTTGGTGTCCCACTTAACCTCTACATTTACCTATGTACTCTTATTTTCTTTCTGTGCCAATAATTAATCTAAGCCAAAAGGATATTATGTAGCTGGGAGTGCATAATGAAAACATACAGAAAATTATTCTTGGGCATTAGACTATTGCTACAAGCAAATATTAATTCCCAGCTATGGCACTTTTATTTTCTTGTTTGGTGTACTTGCATGTTGAGATCTTCAGCGTGTCCTTTTTACCTAATTAAAGTTGTTGACAGCAGTATGGCATCCCATTTAGAAGTCTGTAACTAACTTTTGCAAAATAAATAAAATGATAACCTGTTCCTTTAATGTCGTTGAAGTATGGCATCCCATTTCCCTTATTATGAGCGGGTAATGTGTCTGAAAATTGAATGAAAGGAAGAATTTAAACACCTGAAGTTTTCTAAGTGCCAGATATGTTTGCTAAATGGATTATATCTGCCCAAAAGAATCCAGATGTAGCGCCTCATTTCCTACACTAAATAATATTATAAACAATTTTATTTTTATCTTTTTTGACTACTGCATTTGGCATCATATATCCGCTCAACCTCTTGCATAGGTGGCACCTTAGTTTTCCAAGTGTTCTTTTAGTATGTGTCTTACTTTGGGGTTTTATTTTATTTTATGGTTTTTCCAATGGAGAGAATTGTGACTTGGTAATGTTGCAATGTTTTAAATATAACAAATCTCTTTTACTAATCTAACTCCTAAATGTGCAGCTACGCCTCATATCTCAGATCAATAAAAAATTACTTTCAACCCCTTTTATCTATTATTGCGCCATTCTTTTTTTGGCTTTTCCTTCATACCTGGTCACCCCATTATGTCAAATAAATATTCGAAATTAATACTTGATTTATAAATGGTTATTCCCCGATAACTTTGATTAAAATTATATAAAGTGGTGTTTAAATAAAAAGGAGATTTTTATATTAGGGAATAGAAATAAATAATATTAGATTAATATTCATGGTATATTGTAATATCCGACTCTAAAATATATTAATAAGTACGAGTCTAAAATTATCTAGTTTATAAATATAGACATTAGTATCGTGAATAAATTTCTTAACAAGTTAAGTAAAGCATTTGATTTATTAGATTGTTAGGACAAAATCGGATGAATGAAAAATTTTAATAAACATCCATGAAATTATATAGCATATAAAACCAAGTCAAAAAAAATGGGAATATTTGGTGAGTCTATCCATGATTCCCTTCAAATTTCAGCATCCCTGTGACGAAATCCATGGAAACTTCCTCCCACCTCTGGCTAGGAATAGATAGAGGTTGTAACAGACCCAGGGTCATGATATTTTTCCTTTTATTTTACTAAAAAACTTAACATTCTACTACAAGTTTTTGGACTTCTCTTTTATCTCTTCCCAAAATAAATCATGCTTAACTCTATGATAAGTTTTCAAGAAGCTCTAGTGCCCGCCTACTATATAAGCATGAAGTTTCGTAAGCACCTTATGCTTAAGGGTTAATTTTACAAAGGTATAGCATATCCTTGTACCAAATAACATCCTATTTCCACATAAACCACTCTGACATGCTCAAATACTATTGGAGATTTTTAATAATATCATATGTAACAATATCATTCTCCCACTCTAATATTACTTCATCCACCATTCAGCATGTAATATGGACATGATGCACAATATTGCCTTTGTGGACTCATCCTTCCTTGATAGTGCATTGGCCAACATGTTATCCTTTCCTTTCTTGTATACAATATCAAAGTCATATCCCAACATCCTAGTCACTAATTTTTCTTGTTCTTATGATGACAACCTCAGTCCTAAGAAGTATTTTATACGATCATGATTTATCTTCACTTTAAAGTGTCTTCCCATCATATATGGTGGCCATTATTTTGTTTCATGAAGGATGACCATAATTTCCTTTTCATAAATACACTTATCAAATTCTTACCTTTGACTTGATGACTCTCAAATATAATGGGCCATCCTTTATGCATGATTATTGTTCCCATGCCATACCCTAAATCATCACATTTAAAAATGAATATTTTGGATAAATATGGATAAGCTAGAACTGCGATGATGCACAAGGCATCATTCAGCTTCTCAAATTCCTAGTTAACTACCTCATAGTAATGGAAAGAGTCTTTTTTCAATAAATTTGTGAGTGGTATTGTTGTACTGCCATAATTTTTTACAAAATGACAATAGTAAGCTATAAGCCTTAAGAATCCTCAGATGTTTTTTAGGGGTTTTGGGAAATTTCCATTCTACCATAGCCTTGATCTTGTGTTGATCCACCTTGACTCCCTTATGTGAAATAATGTGGCCCAAATAACTGACCTCCTTGACTCTAAAGGTGCATTTGGAAGGCTTGGCATAACATTGGTGTTGTTCAAGAATATCCAAACCCTGGTTTACATGATGTAAGTGTTCTTCCCATATTTTATTGTATATTAAAATATCATCAAACAATGCAAAGACAAATTTTTGTATAAATGGCTGAAAAATAGAGTTCATCAAACTCTAAAATGTAGATGGTGCATTAATGAGGCCAAAAGGCATCACTAGAAATCCATAATGCCCCTCATGGATTCTAAACGTTGTCTTATAAATATCCTCATCTCTAAGGATTTGATGATATCTATAAAAATATCTATTTTTTAAAAATAAATACCACCATGTAATTCCTCTAGCGAATCTTCAATTATAGGAATATGAAACTTATATTTTATGGTGTGTTTATTGAGTTCCATATAGTAAAGACAAATGTGCCTTGTTTCATCCTTCTTACACACCATGACCATTAGAGAGAAATAAATGCTCTAACTATGATGGATAATACCTGCTTCCAACATCTCTTGTGCCATCTTCCCGATCTCACTATTATAGAAATATGGGTACTTGTAAGCCTTTATGTTGTGTGGTTGGCACCCTGGAACTAGTTGAATGGCATGATCATGATCCATTTTTTGAGGAAGTCGTGTTGACATATCACCAAAAACTATTAAATTCTCCTTCACGATACCCTATAGATCTGAGGTTGTAGGCCCCTTTAGTGGTTATCTCTATTGAAAATAGTTGAGCCACAAACCCATCCATTCTTTTTTTATAATATTTTACATTTGATGATAACTTGACAATTCTGAGGACTTTGCATGTAACCCATGCAGTTCAAATTTCCTACCCTCAAAAGGGAAATGCATGAATAGTTCTTGAAAATTCATCTCAATCATTCCCAAGGTAGTTAACTTTTGGAATCCAAATATGTCTTTAATTAGCCATTGCACTTCCAATATAATGTATATTCCATCCATGGGAATGCAAAACATAGGGCTATATAGTAGATATTCTCCCATAGAGAACTTAATACTATTGCATTTCCAAAAAAAATTTATTGCGTCACTATTGGTAATCATGATGTGAAACTTTAGAGATTGATAGACCAAACAATTTAAGTGCATATCCAATTTATTATTGATGAATTTGTGAGTATTTTTTGAGTCAATCAATATTGTCACCTTTTGCTTTTTCGAAAAATCCCTATCTCGAGGTTTTGTGGAGTACTAATACTATAAAGTGCATTGCAATAATTTTTTGGTTGGGTTTCTTCCGATTTCTCCCATGGCTCATCATCAGCGTCCCATGGTATTTCTTCATTAGAACCCTTAATGTACAACAAATTATTTTTCACAAGTATATTTCCTCAACTATATTTTCTATCACAATTAAAACATAACCCTTTTGAAAAAAATCTTCAATTTGTTAAGGTGTCAGCCAAGTAGGCTGAGGGAAAGATGATGTTGGGATGCTACGAAATCTAATGTTAGTGAATGTATACCTCTTGTTGGATAAGAAGTTTTCATCTACCCTGCATGCCTTGATAATAGAAACATAAACATTAAGATGAAAAAACTTTTGTACCTCATGTTGAACGTGGTCCTTGAGACCACCAAGAAACAATTAATTCAAGTTCTCATTTGTAATCGTCTCCACACACAAAGATAGGTTTTCAAATTGATAAATATAATACTTGGCCAAGTTTGTTTTCCACATATTTTCCAATTGGCTAAATAACTATTCATCACACTAATGCTATAATGTGTTTACAACTTATCTGTAAAAATTGATCAAGTGACGCTAAGAGCCTTCTTTTTATTTGAGCACAAAACTATCAATATCAAGGGATCTAATGTAGATAAGAAAAAATCCATTTGGTTGAACAATTTGAACAAATCCTTTCTATTAAAGTTACACATTTCTACCTTTAGTAATAGGTTTCATGCCCTAGAGTTAGTGTTATTCATGCAATAGCATTGCTTAGTATTTGTAACAAGACTAGGTTATCTCATAGATCGACCATGTCAATTGTGAGACTAGCACCTTCACATAATTTACAAAAGAGGACATTCATGTCATTGTGCATATTCTCCATATCTAATTTTATTTATCTACGCATATTCTCTAATTAGGAATTTATGTTGTGCACACTACCATTCAAAACACGCACTTTATCCTCTACCGAAAAATAATTCAAATTAGAAGCCCCACCTAATCTAAAATCTGACTCTATTTCTTCTTTGTTAGGATTTTCCCCGGTGTAAAATTTGTTTCACCAGTCTTTAGTTATCAACCCTATCGTGTTGAGGTTTGGCAATGAACATTTTGATTTTCTCCTTTGATCAAAATTTGACCAAACAAATTTAGACTTAGGTCAGCTTCAAAACCAAAACTACAAAGAACAAACCCCCACTAGATTTTTCAGAGTTTTCCAAAAATGTAAAGAAATAAAAATAATTTCCTTAAAATGTATCATGTAGAGAAAATTTATAAAAACCCCTAAAACCACAATAACAAACTCAAAATGATCATCAAACCCTAATTTTTTTTACTGTGGCATCCTTGAATGATTGTCTAACACAAATGAAAAATTGTATAAAATTTCCTAACAGATTAAAAAATATAATCATCTCTCCCAGATTAGGGTTGTGCCCCAATTTTTTACCTAAATTGAAGCTCTGATACCACTTGTCATGAAACTAAAACATAAATAAAGTAGAAACACAATAATAAATCACAATATGACTTAAATAGAGAAAAATTTATGGATAAATGATAAGCCACTTCAATGTGGAAACCTCCATAACTATAAAATAAAAACATAATTCACAAAGTGATGATATAATACTAACCCTATCTCCTATATATACCCTAATTATGCTATGAAAATAACATAGGTTGGCCCTACTATTAATGAGAAGCTATAGAAAAAATTATTAATGTGAAGCTATAGAAAAAATCATAAGACCTAATTAAAAGATATGATAGCCACAAATCAACCACACATATTCCAATAAATGTTATCGGTTAAGGGTGCAACAAGGGATAGGATGACCAATCTCAATCATCTTTCCCTATAGACTATGATATAAACAAATGTCATAAAAATAGAATATGTGTATACTTGGATGGTACAATGATGGTGTTCGATGCAGTCGTAGATCAAGCAAAGAGAAATCCACACTCAATAACAAGGGTATAAGGTTCCACATCCTACGCTTAAGATATGAGGTATGGCTCTAACTATATCCCAAATCAATGATATAACAATGGTAACAAAGGGTTGTATAAAGAATATAATTAGAATATTACATGCAAATAACTGATGAATAAGGGTAACCTAGATCCAATATAATTGTAACATACTAAATTAATAATAAATAAATAGTACAATGGTCAACCAATAGGCAGTCTATGCAACCTAAAGTGATAAATAGCAAGCCTAAGAACCATGTTATTATACTTTCTTATTGTAACCAATTGGCAGTATATGCAACCTAAGGTGATAACTAGTAAGCCTAAGAACTCTATGGTTATACTAGCTTGTTTTATATAAGGAATACTTAATCAAGGAGAAACAACAAACATCTACTATAACAATAAGCAAAGAAAATATATCTACAAAGTAAATTAATGAAACAGAATAGAAAGAGAGTAAGGATAGAGATACTTACCTTTGGTGTGACTTGTAAGTGCATCAATCTCTATCTATGCATTGCAACAAAACTATTGGAACAAATCAAGAATTTTATAATAGGTCTATAAAAGTGCAAAGTATAATTATTTGACGAATGCGATCTACACTATTTTTTCCTTTGTATATCGTTTTGGATGTACTCAACACCTAAATTCACATCAAGAGTCTAAAGAATGCAAAGAGTCCCCCTTTTGTTTGTAATGAAAGGCTGGAATATGAAGCAACAGAAGCTTAGTAAGATTTATATATAGTGTTCGGTTGTATTGTAAAAAGGTTTCAAAATATAGAGATCAATATATAGATTCAATAATGGTTATTTTTTACATCTACACATGTTCCTTTGTGTAGTCACGTTTTGTTTTCCTATAATCTATTTATCATTTGAAAGTTTTGAATGTTTTTGTGTAAATTAAGACTACAAATCGTGTTAATTCCTCTAAAATATACAACTTGTTTAACTTTAATCTACTATCATAGCTTCCTTAAGTCTATTTTGTATATCACTATGCATAAAAACTCCCAATTAACATGTTCTGATGGGTTTTCCAGGAACCTCTACAAACAATGGTGCAATGAACATAGAACATTGAAACATGATGAGATGGTTACCTAGACAGAGATTTAGAGTGATGGATGGATGAGAGAATTCAAAATTCAAAAAAGAGGAGAAAAAAATAGGAAGCTTTGCAAGAGAAGTCATAACAGGGCATATGCATTACATGATATACGAAATATTTTGGTGTGAATTGCCTAGTTTGTTAGCTACATGGTTGTCAAAAATTAAGTATTATTGCCTCAAGCTGAGAGAAATAGAACACTTTGTTTAGACTGAGGAAAAGATAGAACAATTGTGAAATAAGAACACTGATTAGACAAGTGCAATAAATCATTGGCTAAAGACTACCATTGACAGATATATTACTGAGTTTGTCATGTAAGTGTGTATTTCTTTTAAATATGCACATGATTTGTTTATAAGAGGTACCCGGGGAAAATTTATGCAGTGATTACCTATCATGTTAAAAATGTTGGTCGTGGAAAAGGCCATGGTGCATATTCCAGCTAACATGGAGTAGTCCCTTTAGGTGTTAGGGGGATGTGTGTGACAGTGAAGTGAATGTTGAATAAATGAGAAAGTAAACTTGAACCTAAACCCAAAATATGGATGACATTAATAAATAGAATGAAAAGTGAATTCTAGGACTAGAGTAAGACCTGCAATAACAGAGAAGATTGATTAAAAAAATCCTAATGTAATTGTGAGTAGACATAGAGTAGAGATTTTAGAAGATAAAGGATAAATGAGAGATCAAGGAAGAGCTAGATATTATGGATATGATGAATATTAGAAAATGAGAGGGCCTAAAAGAAAATAAGTCACAGATAAGAGTGAAGAAATGGACAGAGAATGGAAAAGGGATGCGAAAGAGATGGAAGAAAGTGGAAAGAGAGAATAGGAGTGATTAGATTAATTAGAATTTAGTTTTAGATTAGAGTTAAAAGGGAGGATATTATTTGGATAAGATAAGGAATGGACTTTTGAAGAATTTATGTAAAGTTATAGAATGAAATTAGATCCAAGTTCAAATGAAGCAAAAGTCAAAGACATAGATCATTCATTTCAAGGGTACACATCCCCTATTTCTAATTTATCAATAAAAATAAGAATAAAAAGTGCATAAGATAGAAAATCTAGTTCATGGTTTGACTCTTTTATAGATAAATTTGGAAAATATTGTGAACACACCAAGAAAGTGTTGGATAGGAAGAAATTTATTGATTTTGGATTTTAGTCCATAGTAGCTAATGGTTTCAAGTGTGAATGCAGAAAGCATGGCTCTCAATGTAGGATTATTTTTCACTTTAAGACCATATGATAGGTCTAGTAACCCCAAATAGTATCTATTAACATGTGAAATGAAATGATAAATTAAAAAAATAACTACGGATGATGCGAAGAAGTGCAAGCTCATAGGAGCCTTAGTAGGAAGAGCTATATATTTCATCTACAAAAGGGATGCTACCAAACTAAGATTTTAGGATGTCAAAGACCAGCTGACAAAAGAATTCAAAATGAATAAACATACAAGTCAAACAATACAAGGTTTGAAATAAATTCATTAAAAATATGGAGAATCAGTATGGGACTATGGTCATAGGTTATTTGATGTATTGAATAGAGTAGATTTTATGTATCAATATACAAATAAGATCGCATGGTTTGTAGGTTTGTGACCTCATATTAGGTTTGTTATTGTTTAAACCCAGTTCACTTGTCCGTTCAACACTAGAGCAACTATACCCTAGGTTGAGTAGATAGAAGACTATTGGGGAAGTCCACAATCTACTATGAAAGTTGGCACAACATTATATTTTATTTTGCACAATATGGATGAGCTACATTAAAGTAACATGGCCAACTTAGGTTGTGTTGTATGGAGTGTGAAAAAGAGGGGCACCATAAGAATGACTACCCAAAATTCAAAATACTATTTTGTGAGATATGTTGGGTAGTGTGACATTCGATTATAAAATTTCATATCTTTTAGTAGTATACCAAAAAATCGTAGAGTCCATAATGTAATTACTATAAGTTGCACGATCATGACGATAAAAAATGTAGATCTCTCCAATAATTGAAGGAAGACATCATTAAGAATGTCTTCGTAGTAGCTGCACAAAATATCCCTACTATGAAACATAGGATTCCAAGCTTAGATGCATAAATGACCACTGTGACTTAGTATCATCCTAAAGGTTTAATAATATGGATATCATTGTCTCCTTAGAACCAGACAAGATGGACTCTGCCATTTCCTCAATATCAGTAGTCCTAGAATATCATGTTGCCTCAATAACAGTTGGTAGGATGGGCCCCACCATATCCCAAAGTGTCATATGGGGGATAGATAGTTAACAATAACAAGGGTGGTGTTCACCACAACAATAGGGTGGTTATGTTGGTCAGCAACAACAAGGTTGGGGTTTCAAACAAAGACAAGGGGGAAACAGAGGAGGGTTTTGTGGTAGATATCAAGTAAGAAATTGTAGAAAAGATGAATGATAGGGGTGTCAACTATTTTTTTACTATTTGTGTGGAGAATACAACCACTCCACATAAAATTATCCAACTAATCCTCAAAGGCACATGTATTGCATTTATTATATAGAGTTTCAGGACAACACCACATTGAATATTGTCTAGTATTAGAAAAATAAAGAAAAGATAACCTTGTGAAGAATGTGAATATAATAAATTCTCACCCCAAGGATCTTGCAATCATGCAAGTAGTTATGTGACATTAGTATGCATAACAGTGATTGCCTCCTTTAGAAATGTCATAGGATCAAAGAATTATAAAGGTTCAATAGGATGAATACCCTAACCTTGCGAAAGAAAAGGGTTTGATCTATCAAGCAGCTTAGGTTCTATAGAACATACATTATCATATTGCATCATAGGGTGACTCCATAGTAATTGACAAACAAATGTATGGTCAAATCATGTACATTATGAGGTAGGATGGATTAGTTACTACTTTGACAAATCTAGTTAAGTTGGTAAGCACTCTATGAAATGAGAATATCTCATAGAACATCAAAAATATCTCACATAGTTTTTTATATTACGCAAAGAAAGGTTAGAAACATACTCACAAATTAGTTTGGTATGTGAAGTCTAAGAAACCTTGGGATGTCAACTCTCGGATGGATATTGAATTGGCAGAATATGAGGTTCCAATTTTTGTATTTGACTTTGGAATCACAATCAATATCATACCTTAGTCCACATAGAAAGCTATTGGATGGCAAACTCTTAGCTATAATCCAACAATGTTAAGTCTTGTAGACTAAAACGGGTAGAACCTATTAGACATCTATAGGATGTGGAAATCAAAGTTATATACCTAAGCTTACGAGGTGCTTTCAAAGTAATTGACATGAATACTAATGAAATAGACTATTTGCGTTGATTAAAAATAACTAGGCATATGATCGTCAAATGACCATCAATATAGTGCGCAATCAGTTGGAGGCACACCAAGGGGATACAATTATTATTCTACCCCTGAACAAGGCTAAGAGAAATCCCTACATAGTACCCAAAGAGTTAGAATCACCCTATGACGACGAAGATAATAATCGATTCAAAGTGTGCACAACATTTAAGCATAACACACTGATTTGTAGAGTATCACTTTTTCCTTCCAAAAATCGAACATCAATATCAACTACAACAAAAAAAAAACTTTTATCTAGACACGCGATAACAAAGGCTTAAGTTCTAAAGTTTCATATAGGAGGGTGTAAATCACCTTTTGTGTGATCACCAACAAGGTACGAAGTAGATTTTATATATCAAGTAGGTATGATAGACATGGATTAAACTAAACCCACATAGGAAAGTGTTCTACCATGGGATATCTTCAATGAGCATGGATACAGATACTCATATGTTGAATTAGGTAAGAGGATATCATGAGGTGAGTCCAATGCGCATTATTTTCGCTAAATAACAACAATTACCCTAATATTTTTCAACTAAGCATTTGGGACAATTTATTTCTAGATTATAATAGCATGTTTCAAATATAAATCATCAAGCTAATGCTTTGAATTATGCTTGAAAGGGAACTACTACGAAATGGTGGGCAGTACACAGGTTAAATCAAGTCCATTGGGAAGTTGCTTGTGAATTGCTCTGAGATCAAATTTAAAATATCACCCAAGATCACAAAGTAGTGGCCATTTGTATTCGAAGGACAGTGTCCTGAAATGCATATTCATAAATGTGTAGATGTGTGGTATTATCAAGGTTTAGAGCCTAGATATTGGGTGCATTTATTCAAGCATAATTTAGTACTTATTCCAACACTATGATACATGCATCAAGAACATAGAATGGATACTAAGATTTGCATGCAGATCTAATAGTACATTATTTAAACATTTGTATTCAAAGATGAAAATCCCTTGGTACACCAAGACCTTCAAAAGCTGAAGATGTTATTATGCCATGGCCAAGCAAAGGATCTCACCAGTACACAACATTGTGCTTCACAGGAGGAAGCAGCTAAAGACTTGAATGCAACTATGCAAAACCAAAATGAGAGTAAACAAAAAGAGGATCTTTTGATAAAACCTTGAAATAGAATCATAAATAATGGGAATAGGTTGAGTCCAATGATAGTGATGAATGTATAACAAGATTACAATATGGGTTAGTATTTTATTATTCGTATGCAAATAAAAATTAAGTCACAAAATGTAACACTTCAAGCTTGTTCCCTAGTTATAACCACTAAAGCAAAGAAATTAATACATGAAAGTTAAACAATACATTCACCTTCCTCGAAGACTCCCTTTGGCGATTGTTAGGCAAATGCTTGCTTGGTTTGTGCATATAAGAGTCTTTATCAATGCATGTATTTAATTCAACATCTCCCCTTGTCCAATTTGGCTTTGTTCACTCTGGATGAAGAATGTTGAAGCTTCCTAGCAATAATTTGGCATTAATTCTTTGCACATAAAAACTTTATAGAAAGTGGTCATGGCCCTTTTATTTATAAATTGATTAAAATGATATGGACCGTCCATCTTAAGATCAAGAAGTGTGGTCCAAAATCAATTCAATTTTGGAGACCAATTGCAATTAATATTTGGAATAATGGAGAAATTAATAGGAATGGATTGCATAATAGATATGTGTGGCATTGATTAGGCATGGCTTGCATTTTGACTTTGTGACCACTTATATCATGATGTTGTCACATTTTGTTGAATTTATATTTTTTTAAAATAGATATTAGCTAATTTGATATGGATTTTTCACTTAAGCATTAAATTAGATTTAATTAGTTAATTGAATTTGATTATGTTTTTTACAATTCTTTCAATTCAATCAATTGCCTTGCACTACTGGTCGAAAACATCAATTTTTTAGGTCATAATTTGACTGGAGATGATTAGAAGAAAGTAATGATTACGTACAAGATAATGCCCTAATCAAAGACATATTGATGCAAATCAGGAATTGCATGTGTCGTGAGTGAACGAATCAGAGCATTTTGACAATTTTGGTCTAGTTTGTGCATTATTGTCGGAACTCATTTAGACTTTTAATTTCGACACAGTAGAAGTGAGAATTATATGTCTACATTTTACCCCTGATTTAGAAGGCATTACGAGAAATTAGGCATAGGAACATCTTTTCAAAGAATGAAAAAAACATTAAGAAGTATTTTTAAAACATTGGCCAAAGAAATAATCATTGACCCATGATGCGCCCTTAAGAGGGCAGGGGACGCTGAAAGACATGCATGGGCTCTCAAAAAGAAACAGAATGATAGAAATAAATTAGCCCCAAAAGGAGTGGTCATGGTTACAAGTGAGATGGAAGAAATAGAAATAAATTGGCCCCAAAAAAAGCATTCCAAGTTGATAGAGAAGGATTTGACCCAGTAGTGCAAATTTGATCATTGATTGGTCCAAGAGGTTTTTCCCCAGTAGGGTGGGTTTAATCACTGAATGGCCGAAATGGGGAGCCCTATTATGGAATATTTTCATTCGAAGAAATGATGATTAGGCCTGTGAAGAAATAGTTTGGGGGTAGTAGACAAGGAGATCTTTGTTGCAACATTGTCGATTTAGGGCATGAAAATGATAAATTTACTAGAAACAACGAGGTTATCCTAGTAAATGGTGGGATCGACCTACGCAATAGTAAAATCACCAGTCTAAGGAGGAAAATGGTGAAGACGACCAGTAGAACATCAAAGATGTTCTACAAAATGACGAAGTCACCAAATAAAATGGTGAGGTTACTAGAAATGGAAAATGATCTTGGAGAAAGTGGAATTTAGGATAGAAGAATAGTTTTCGAACTCCAAAATTAAAATAAAATAGTAGATTGATCACCTAAAATAAAAATAAACAAGTGACTAACTTGATTCTATTTGGCTTATCCTATGTAAGAGCATGTAGCATTTGTTATAGCACGGGAATGTGATTGTGGGTTCTACGTCAACCTAGGATCATGACAGGCGAGATCATGGGGCTATTGGAGGCAGTTGATTTGCAATATATATCCCGCATTCAAGTGATTCAAGCATATCGCACCTGCTTGTTAGTTTGAGTAGAGCGCTAGCATTTAGAGACATCTACCTTCCATCTGCCAATTGGAGAGGTGACTGTGAATCTCAAGGATGTTCATCAAATTTTATGGGTGCCACTTTAGGGTTGCCAGATCTATTAGATGCCAGCAATAGATTATAGTTTTGGAGGATCTGATTGGAGTCACAGAGCTAGTTATTGCTAAGGTATTTATAGATATTGACACATTGTAGGACTTGGATTGGCCTCCAACAGTTGTTTCAAGAGTATTGCCACATCGACCACAGGGCACAGTGCCCTAGGAGGTACTGATTTTGATGGTTCTTATTAGTGGTCTCTTGTTCTTGACAAGAGTATTTGATATTTTTAGATTGGGTTGATAGGTATAGTGTGAGACATGTTAGATCACAGTACACACTTTGCATGGGGCCCTATCATATTGGCTCAGTTGTACAGATACCTATAAATGATTAAGTATTAGAGAGGGCACAACATTGGGCATAATACTCTCCTCCATGGCTGGGCTTGGAAGCATATCTCTATAGAGCGACCTCTTGGACAAATATTTTAGTGGTTACTTGAGGATCCAATGGACTATGGGTAGGTTCAGACTAGTGAAGAGGTACGAGGCTATGTAGGCATTTATACTTCTATAAGTGTGCCATCGATGAGATGGTGGATGCAGATTTATCTCGCTGTCAAACATGAGAATGAAGTTTGGGTGGATAGAGGACTTCATTTTTTAATACATGTTGATGCCTTGGTATATTACGGGCTGCCATGAGTTTATCATGGAGATATATAGGTCAGATTGTGTTCATTGGTAGTTCGGCTTCCAATAGGATGTGCCAGATGGACCCCACGTTTTTGCACACATTAAACACGAGATTCAGAATTGGAGGCTACCAGTACCTAGGTCCCCAACCATCATAAATTTTGACATGGTATAGCCTATAATTTGGGATTATATGGGCATGGCTACATATGTCAGTGTTACAGATTCCTATGTAGCATGGTGGACAAGTTTCCATCCTCTTAGATTGACAAGACCTCAGTGCCAACAGCTAGCGCAACACAGAAGGGTTAGACAGAGGACGGGTCAGGATCTAGCACAAGTACAAGGATAGGTTCAAGGATAGGTTCATATTTAGCTAATTATACCACAACCCATCCCTTTAGAGATTGTTCAAGTTCAAGTACATCGGCCTACATAGCCATCTATGCATGTTCCTATGTAACATTTGATACAGCAGGCTCTACCACTCCTAGGTGCTCATGATGGAGATGGAGATGGAGATGGATATGGAGGGGGAGGATAGGGTCATCATATAGATACAAATATGGCCGAGGTGGTAAGTGGGGACTCAATCCATGACATAGGGACTGGAGAGGGTAGAGCCTCTAGTATAGGCATGGACATTGATATAGTTACACGGGAGGCTGGGCCTTCCGATTCAAGGAGATCCACGAAGGATCAATCACTCATTGATAAAATGTAGAGTGAGAGTACCACATGGTTGTTAGAGATTAAGGGCCTACAACAAGACATGGTCGGGCTACGAGCTGAATTAGCCATAGTCCAGGGTAAGACCACTAAGCTACAAGGTCTTATCATAGCCATAAATTTAGTTATTATCGCTTTGAGAGGGCAGGTGGCTCAGTTGATAGGGTCCAAGCTCAGTTGACTAAGGTCTAGGCACAGTTGATTATGCAAGATGTATAACTTGTGATGGTCACAAGTGAGGGGGATAGAGCTCGCTTGAACTAAGAGAGGACCATTGATTAGGTTCAGAGGCTCCATGGGGAGGTGGATGAGGCTCGACATCTTGGGTCATGTGGGGATATATCTAAAGCATTGGTCAACATGATTACAACCAAGGATGATGCCCTTCACATGAAGGATGAAGTCTTATGTATGAAATATGAGATAGCATATTATTAGAGTTTGTACGAGGTAGTAGTCTCAATGGAATAGAGGGAACCCACTTATAGGGATTATTCATGTAGCCAACAGACTAGTAGGACCTCCAGGTCTGGGCATACTCCTATATCAAAGCATTCAATGACACGTCTAGCTCAAAAACTGGTAGTGATGGGGCCACCAACACCATGGCTACCACAATCACCATCACTTGGTATAGAACAAAGCTTTTATCAAAATCCCCCTAGAGACGAGATAAGCCAAAGCTGATTTTGTATCTTGTAGCTCCCAATTTCTATCATTGCATATGAAATGTACATATTATTTCAATGTATAAACTTTGTTTATTTTGATATATATATATATATATATATATATATATATATATATGACATTTATTTTGGGTCATGGATTATTTTACATGCACTCTTAATATTATTTTTAGATGCTCTTTGCTTTTGTACCACTACGATGTTAGATGTTAGATATTGATCAAAACAAGGATATTGATGTGTGATTTATTTTCCATGATTCTATTGTCTTTTGTATTACTAATTCATTTTGCACTTGTGTTTATCTCGTGGATGGGAATGCAATATGACTAGATAGTATATGCCTACTTCAAGACATGCACGTCCTTAGGTAGCATAGGCATGCCATGTGTATGTTATGTTAGGGTGATCATGCATTGGATATGCTTTGTTATGTATGATCTTGAACACTTGGTTTTGTTTTAATGTTTCAAATTAAATTGTGTATAATAAGTATGAATAACTCATAATAATATGGCATGTCATATTGTGCACGGACCTGTTCAAATGTGAATATTTACAACTTAAGATAATGATAACATTTCAAAACCTAAGTTTAAAACATAACACACCTAACCACAAAACACAAAAGAAAAGAGTGAAAAATACCAAATATAAACCACTTAAATACAAGATATGAAATATCAAGACTTGAGTGTACAACATAATGTATGAAACATAATAAATAATAAAATAAATAAACAAACGATTCAAATAAACAAACACTTTAAATAATATAAATAGTCTAAATACAAAAGTAAAACGACTCAAGTCCAAGTAGCAGCAAGTCTCAAGTGTTTAACAAATTGTACTCAAACATAATAAACTAATAAAATGGTTAAATACAAAGTGCAAGCAACTGAGACTCGAGATATAAAATATCAAGATGCAATTTAATACAAAATGTATCAAACACAACATAAACACTATAAAACATCATAAACAAACAAAACTAAATAAACAAAATAAATAAATAATACAACCAATCACAAGCATAAATTGTAAACCACTTAAAATCAAGTTATGAATAATCAAGACTCAAGTGTTAACAAGATGTACTAGACACAAACAAAAAACAATCTCAATACAAAAAGTAAACAACTCAAGCCAAAGTCAAAGCAAGACTCAAGCGTAAACTGAATTGTATTTAAACACACAACACTGAGAAAAAACAAGCAATAAATTCAAATAAATAAAACACACAAAACACGATGTAAGTAAAATAAAGAACTCAAGGCAATAATCACACACTTGTTTCCATCAGAGTCACACGTGTGAGCAATCAGAGATCAAGAGGATCCTCCATGAGGGATATGTTACAAGTTTGCACTTAAAGTTTTGGAGGAGTTGACAGGGTTCAATACATACAATTCATGGTTAAATGTTTTCCACCATATTCTCATATCATTCAAGACTCTCTAACATGATTGGTCACTCCGTACTAGTCCTCCAAGGAGCATTCATGTTCCCATCTTGAAGAATGTGTTATGAGGTTGCCTACACAAATGATTTCAAAAGGTCATCTCTTTCATTGTCAGAGTCATATGAGGATTATGAATTCATAATAAAGTTGATAAGTCAAAGGAGAAATGCTCTTAGAATCGAGAAGATCAAAACTTGCATCATACAAGGCCTAAAAACATGAAAATGCAGACGTACACATTTACAAACCTATAGGTCTGCATTATATGAGAAATGTATTGAAATGTGTATCAAGAATAGCATTTTGAAGACCTAAAGGGTAAAGGCAATGTAGTGTCTCTATACTTGGAGAAGTCCAAGATCAACAGAGAAAGTGTGGCTTCAAAATCCAATGCTCAAGAGCCCCCAATGACACTTATAGGCAGAATGGAAAGATTTGAGCAATTTGAGGTCTTGAGTCAGCATAGAAAACATTTGAAAGTGCACATGTGAGATGCATAGATTGGATTCAAACTATGTGAATGATGAGGAGGTTTGGTTTGGTAATGATCCAAAACACATCAACTTCTTGATCACCTACAACCATATCTTGAACAGATACAAGAGAGAAGTCGTATGCTTGTGAGGATGTAAAGTGCTAACAAGTTTTTAGAGGATCAAAAGAAGACAACTAAAATCTCAACACTATGATAAAGATCATTGAAGTACTCAGTATTTGTAGAAGAGGTCCTAAACTCTAAAATGCAGTCAAGAGATCCAATGATCACATACAAGTCTAATTGAGTAACTCAAGTTAGTTTTCAAACTTGAGAAGATGTAATATATAATAGTGGAATTGGGGTTTATATAGATAGGCAAGCTGCAAAGAATCACTATAAATCAGAGAGGACCTAAGGGAGATTAGAGATAGTGATCAAAATAAACTCACTTTAACCCCTGCAGTCACATAGTCAAATTAACTCCTGCAAGCCTACCTAGTCAAATGAAAGAGGCCTACTTGGTTTGAGAGACAAAGATCTGTGGAAAGAAGCAAATCACATGGAAATTATTTTCTAATGTTATCATGACTCTATATGATCTCCAGGGTCAATAAAAATGATGTCAAGGTTGATAGGTTTGTTTAGGATTGGTAAGCCTAAAACCACACACACAACCCTGTGTACAGATGTGAAAATAATGGTTTGTTGAAGATGATATTGAAACCTAAAGGCACCAATAAGTTATATAGTGGTGGCATGGACCCTAAAGGGGCATCCATAGGTAGATGAAGACAATAAAAGTGATCATTTAGCCTATAAGACCTTCTCGAGCCCTTCTGAGTGAAAATTATAGTTCAAGATAGATGTTCTCTTACTCAGTGTGACTTTGACCTTGTGCATGGGGTCTAATGGTTTTCAGGGATGGTGAAGGGGTCTCCATACTCCAATCTTATGACATTAGATATTGGTTTAGGTCCCTAACCTATATGAACAATGTTTAAGACTGTGTAACACTCTCAACTGGTATAGTACAAACTCGAGGAGCACTTTATTGAGCTCAAAATTGTACAAACAAACTGCATGGGATCCTCAGGACCTAGGGATAGTTGAAGACACTTGTCCACTTAAATTTTGAGGCATTGGCTCAGAGGTTAAGGCCCTAAGGTTTATGAACAATCGTGAAGACCCTGAACCACTCAAAACCCTCATAAAACCCTAATAAGAATGCAATGAGAGAGATTGGTTTCCTATGTGCCTGAAATGAGTTGGATTGATCTTAAAAACACCTGAACATCATTCTTCACTCCATGAAGGTTCTCACCATGAAGATTGTTTTTACTTGCAGCTATCTGGACACATTAAATGCTATGTTTTTGTGACGTTTTGGACTCAAAATAGGGTGTTTGACCTCATGTATAGATGCAAACCATTAGGAGGGATGGATTGAGGTGTCTTCTACCTCCTTAGGTCCAAAAATCCATACATCTGATCCTATAGTTACTCCTACAGGTCTGATTGTTGAAGCCGATGTGAAGAAGGCTTGTGAAAGATAGTGTTTTGGCCATTTCTTAGTTTACCCACCTACACAACATTTCAAAAGCACAAATTTGACATGGAGCATTTATAGAGGGTCTTAAAAGCAAATCAAACACTTATTTTTTGTTTCACACGTGTGGGAGAAGTATGGAGCAAAATCTCAGTTTATAGGCCTAGAGACCTTATTGATGCGTAATTGAAGAGAGAAAAAAAGTGAATAAGTGTACTTGCACTCAATGTCTAGTCATGAAATTTGGCACAGAGTTGTAAGGGAATAATGGGTACTCAAAACTATTCTAGGTTTTCCAACATCATCTGTATATTATTCTACACAAGGAGCTTTTTGTATTTTTAGGGTTACAAGGAATCGACGATAAATGTAAGCTTTAGGTGCAAGATGAAGTCTTGGAAAGTACTTGAGGATTCCAAAGGAGTTGATTCAGGTCTAATAAGATATGGATATAACTTTTATGAGTATAGGTTTCATTCATGAAGATGAAATCAAGTTTTGAATCTTTTGAGCAAGAAGAGGCATAGTAGAACTAATGGGTTTCAAGATACCTAAGGAGTTATTTAATGATCACTACTGAAATATTAGTACAAGGGAGCTTTCAAATGTATGATAGGTGACAAAGAGTAAGTCTGAAGGTAGTTCATAGTGAGTTGATGATCAACAAATCCATTTGTCACTCTTCACAAGCCATGATTGGCAGTTTTGAATGGATGATGAATCATTGAGATCTCCTACACCAACTCTCTAGAAGATCATGATTACACAAATCAACACATGTTGAACGAGTTTATAGGACTGTTACACAACCTCCTTGTTTGTAACTAGATATTTCATGGGAAACACTTGTCAATTGTGCTTTTCAATGCCACTTATCTCTCTCTCTTCCCCATTTCTCTATATATGATGGATTTTTTGGCATTGTAATCTATTCACATATTGGTATGGTGAAGCCCTACTGAATTGAATACTAATTTGCATTTGAAATAAATAACTCAAATTTATTTTAGCTTTCTCAAATATTGCATAAGTGTGTGAAGTAGTTTTGTTCTTGAATGATAAGTGATTGTTCTTTCCTTGGAATCAACTACCTCTTTCATGCCTTTGTATGAGCAATATACTTCCTAGCAAGTCATATGATGTGTAGTTCACAACTTTGTGCGATTTTAAGTGTAAGAAGAATTATTAGTGCCCATTATCAAGCCTATTTTTCATCCTCCTTAAAGACTACATTACATTCTACCTTCATATTAAAACACTATTGTTGGAGGAACCTTAGATTTTGAGATCAGTTTTGTAGTTGTTTTCCATAGTGCAAGTTCAAATAAGTAGCAGAGTTTACAATGGTGCATCACCTCCATTATAATAGTCTTTAATCTCATTCTATTTGTTTTCCTCCAAAGTAAGTAGGTTAGTGATTAGTTTTACATGTTGTACATGGTAGCTAGCCCTTAATCTAAAGATTCACCTCTTAGAATTGTTACCCACAACATATGAGGTGTTTCCATGATATTTCAAATTTAAGGAGACTTGAGTATCCCTCCTTAGGGTGAAAATTTGGATGATAACAGTAAATATGGCTCACAAAATGGTGAGATCATAAGGTACATAGTGCTTAAAAAAGGATGAAAGCATAAGGCAAAGATTGCTCACAAAACGACGAGACCGTAAGAAAAAAATGAAGAATAAGATTAGCCGAGTATCAATTTCAAATGCACAATGCTCAAAAAAGTGACTCATAAATCGGCAAGAGAGTTAAGAAGAATTAGATTCGCTGAGCTGACCTGAGATGCCTATTAGCCAAAATCGGCCTACATACGAAACTTTTGCCTAGATGGATTAGGCCACCCTCCTAGACTATTCAGTGACCTTTTACCCCCATGACTAGTCTCTTTCTAGTCCTAACTTGATGATACGGTGCAATATCCTGGAAGGTCCTAGTGTGGTGTGAGGAACTATACACAGTCCTTGTGCAGTGGATGATCCAACGGTGGAAAGAGAAAACAAACCCCATGTCCCTTGCAAGCTTTTGAAACACTTTAAGAAAGTTTTAAGGTGAATTTAAAGATTTTAAGGAAAAGGCCTAGAAATGAGTCTTGAACTGCAAATAAAGGATCTCGTTGGTTTCCAGAGTGTTTGAGCATTCAGGTGTAAGGAGGTTTGCACAAAGTGTCAGATTCTAATGAGTCAAAAATGATGTCTAGAGAAGCTAATTTGCCCATAAGACCCCCAAAAGTGCATTAGAAGACTTGAGGACCTTCTAAATAGAAATTATGAGTGAAAAAGTAAATTTTTTAATAATTCAAATTGGTTTTGACTTCCTTCCACCTCATTATGGCATGTTTTCACTATTTAGCCATGTTCAAGGCCATTTCCAGTCATTTGGAGTGGAGGAGAGGAGTTTGGGAGCTTCTCATGGAGACTTATATAGAATGTATGTCATCTCCAAGTTTGAACATCATGTTAGGTTTGAATGGCAATAAGAATCCCATAGTGACATGAAGGAACCACCCTTGAGCTATTGAGAGTCAAGATGTAATGGAAAACATGATCAAAAATGGCATATTGAGCAGGTTAATGGAGTGTGGAAAGAAGTTTCAGGTTTACAATCCATCTAACATGGCCTTGGGAGATCCAAATCCATGTGGAGCATGTATTGACATCACTGAGAGTGTAAGTGGATTCATCCAATCCCATGATCTCATCAAAAAGCATGGGTACCATCAAGAACTTCACTCTCAACACATGATCAGGTACAGTCAGTACATTTTCCATACATAAGAGGACAGATGTGAAGAGAGCCAACAAGGTTTGATGATTGGTCTCATGTTTCTAGAGGTTCATTGGAGTTCAAGTCAATTAGTGCAAGTTTCTTGAGAAGTGAGAAAGGTAAGAGACAATGAGTTGTTCTCAAATGTTATCAATGAACCAAATAAGCACTTACAATAGTCCAAGCTTCAGTACAAGATGCATATGATCTTGATTGATCATGGAGATCCACCTCATGTAAGTTCAATGACCCCACTAGAAGGACTGCTCAACAAGACAAGAAAAACTAATATCATCCCAGTGCAAACTTAGTCTTGGGAGTCAAGTTGAGAGAGATGAAACAAATTGGTTTTCCTCTTGTTAGCATTTATTAAGGTTGTTTTGTGAAGATTAAGGTAATTGATGTTTCTTGGTTTCTTCTCCACTCAATCAATCAGGTAACCCAATTTAGGGCTTTCAAAGTAAATTGGAGTAGAGAAGGGGTATTCAGAGCTTTAAGACATGTTCAAGTCAAAGTTCAGTGTCTCAACTCCTCCTCAGTCCGTACAATGTTGAAAATCATCACTTACAGCTGAGTGCAGAAGATGCTCTTAAGGATGACAATGGCAAAGGAATATTTTGACAACCAAGGTCTCGGTGACTAGAGGAGGTCTACAAGGTGAATAAAACAAGTCTCAAACTCCCATGCACATCATGAGTCTTCCTTAAGGCTTCAACACTTCTCACATCATGTTGTACACTGCTACAGTTCGTACATTAGCCTATAGGGTATAAGGAAGATGAAAATGTTTGTCTTGGATTCTAGATGGCTCTAAAAGAAGTGATAGTGATGGGAGGTGTTGATGTCACCAACCTTGGAGGAGCAGTTAGGTCACTTGAAAACCAAGTGAAGTCATGAGGCAGTCCAAAACACAGTCAAAATCATGACCTACAGTGAAGACCTATTAGGCCTCCAATAGGCAGTCCTCAAGAAGTAGAGTTGGAGATGTGTTGAGGTTGTTTTCAAGGTGTAAGATATCAAATATGGTTGATGGGTTGTGATTAAGGTAAGTACAAAAGATTATATGGAAAACCAATACAAGAATTGGATTTACATCTATAAAAGCTACCTCAAGATAACCTACAGTACTTGTTTGAGGAACAAAACCCTTACTCAGTCAAACCAAAGGACACAGTGTTTTACAACTTACATTGTAAAGAGCATGGAAGGATTGATAAATGTTTTGTAAAGCATTTGGAATGGTGGAGATAGACAATGTGATGGGAGAGAGTCTTGTTGAATTGTTCCAAAACCTCAAGTAAAGTAAACATGCTCTTAAACTCTATGATAGTGTTCGCAATCAAACTATGAACACAAAACTCTTTATTATGCCTTGAAGATGGTGCTAAGAGAGTATTCATTAATACAATTGTTGTAGAACGTATGATAAGTGGGTATAGAAACCTAAGGCAGTCTTAAGTCATTGAATAGAAAAAATTTATTGTTTCCAACGTCAAATTCCATTGACACAGTCCTCAAAGATCTAGAAACCCTATCAAATGCCCAGTTGGGGGTAATATACGCTTGTTCAAAAGAAGTAAAGGCTTGGAAAAGTTGTATTGTTTTAAACAAACCCTTCAGAGTTTATTTGAGTCATTGAAGTGTCCTAAACCTCATTATGTGTCCTTTCGTGCACTCTCAACCACCTGCAGGCCTGCACAAACCTAAGTTAGGGCTTCTAGAGAGAAACTCTCATATCTCATGTGTGAACCATTGAAATTTGCCAAAACTTGGTAGTCTGGTGGATTAAGACATACTCCAAAGGATTAAGGCGGTTTTGGGTCTGTACGGTATTGTACGGAATAGATATAACTGCCTATGTTGTAATTAGGCTTGAAGACCTAATGAGGTTAGCAGAGGGTAATGAAAAAGTGTACCTAAATAAGGAGTTGAGATGGAAAACTTCTTGAGAAGTTATAGGACGATAGAGGGTAGTCAAAGAAGGTCTTTGTTAGCAAATAAAATTTGTATAGTGGTCAAACAAAGAGAAAATGTGGAACAAATGGCTACAAGATAGACCTTAAAACCAAGGCAATTAGGTATACAACATATTATATGGAAAACCAATAAAGGAATTGGTTTTCCACCTATATTTACTATCTAAAGGTACACTTCACATCATTTTAAGTACAAAGGGACCTTGCACAATCACCTACAGTTGTCAAGGAAGGACACAGTCATAAGCCCAAGGAGTGGGAAATGTGATGAGGGAGACTTTCAAGAGAATATATCCTTCAAGAGGGGTGGTGTAACTAGTTTATCATGGCAAGGAAGGATGTTGGGTTCATAACATGTATTTTTGACCCTCTTCTCGCATCCTACATGTCCTAACCCATACAAGTCTGAGTTGATGCACAATCAACTATATGTAAGAGATAGGCTTGTGCTCAGGAATGAGGAATGGTGTTATGAAGAAGATGGTTTTCTAATGAGATGGCTATAAAATTCATATCAAAAGCATTCCATGAATAAGAACCAAACTCATTTTTGGTCATATTTGCTAGAAATCACCACCTATAGTAAGTAAAGGACTATTCAAGCAAGTTGATAGTCAAACACTAGGACAAAAGGGTCTTGTCATGATCTTTGGTTTCATACAGTTTTGCCATGCTTGAAGAATCTCATAAATGTTGTCAAAATTTGTATAAATCTATAAACTTCAAATGACACAAAGACTCAGCCAAGATCTCATGAAACAATTACCTACAACCATACAAGAGTACAGGTTCTTCAAGTTGATAAAGAGGAATGATACCAAAAAGGACTAATGAAAAAGTTTCATATCTTGAAGATCATTCATAGGAACAATCAAGATTTGAATGAGGTCAAAGACCATGAAGGATTACTCCAAGCTAAGCTATAATCAGTACCAAAATCATGAAATAGACACCTACAGCCATGGAAAGTAGGTCCTTCTCCAAGTATGAAGAGTGTTCAAGCAAAGCAGTCCATGATGGAGTTTCATGTTCAATGGAGATCCATAGGAACAAGTGATAATGTGAATGAAGTCAAAACAATGGAGGGCTAGAGAGTGTTCCAAGCAATTCTACAGTCAATGCAACTTTGAAATGAGAACCCACTATGCATACAGTCAATGCCTAGTGAAGTTCTTTGAGAGATTTTGAGGTTTTGAGGCATCTAGAGGTCAAGTCAAAACCCCAAATTTGGTACAAATGGTCCTCACAACTTGTTCAAGCCTCCCATATCATCCTGATGTTCATACCATTGATACAAGTGCTCATTGTTTTAGCACAGACTTCTTGCAGTCAGCCGATAGTCATGGAGGAAACCAAACGAGTTTTAAGAAGTTTGAGAGCTTGATAGAGGTTTTAGGATCCATATGAAGATTTAGAAGGCAAAAATAAGGTAATATGATAGTCCTCAGATGCTCCTTGGTCATTTCATACTCAAGTTTTTAAGACAAAGTCCTTTGACGGCAAGTTCAAGCAAGAAAACCAAATCAGGCAGCTTAAGCTAATTTTGAAGAAAATTCATCTATAGATCTCAATATGCAAGATCCAAGTATGAAACTTGGTGGAGATGTTGTTCATGAGTCCTTATAATAGTCTAACATCTTGGTTGGGTATAACTAAGAGTGCAAGTATCCACTGTGTTGTTACAGTCAGTCACATGTCTATGGCAATAACCATTGGAGCTCAGGCAGACTTCTTGAAGATCTATAGGTATACAAGGTGGTTTCAACCTCATGTGGGGTTTTGTAAGGTAAGGAGGTGTTTTTAAGTATATATACACCTATTGAGAGGTGATCACAATCCAGGTTCAATGAAAACCATGCCTTTGAGGGCTAAAGCAAGTAGGCAGCCAGCCATTAAAACACAAGCAGTCCTAAGAAGCATGGACACAAACGTGAAACTTGAACATCAAAAGGAGGACAAAAGGGATGGAAATGAATGTGAAACAATGTTTTGAATCCCTCATATCCTCTTACAAGTACTTCAATTCCTGAAACTCAATATTAAGCCTAGAAGCTAGTCTTAAGGCCTAGAAGGCCTATATCACATTGTGGCATATTCAGACCCTATCAAAGCAAGATGACAACTTGAGGAGGTATGATGAGATGTTTTAGGGCATGAATGAGGTGTTTCAAGCAAGTGGGAACAATGAAATGGTCATTTTCACTCTCAAGGATAAATTCAAACTTTTCAAGTCTAAGACACCCAGTTCAAGCCCCTCTTCAAATGCCCATATCTTTCACCACATAAGGAGTTAGGCCAAATGCTCTTAGTATGTTTTGAGGCCCCTTATGTACTTGAAATCCATTATGAATTGAGGTTGGTTGAAGGGTTGGGGTTTAAAAACAATCGTTAAGACTATAAGCAAGTCCAGAATGGTTGCAAAACCCAACATGCAAACATTTTTACGTATGTATCTTTGCACACATTCCGCATGTGAGCCCAAGATTTTCATGAAAGTTGGAGTATATAGGCTTAAAATTCATGGCAAGAAGTTCGGTAATGGAGGTCTATATTTTATGGACAATCGTCAAGAAGGTAAGCCTGTCTAAGCTGCCAAAAGAGCCTTTTTGACCAGTTTTGAGTTTTTGAACTCATAGACCCGTGAAATGCCCTAGAATAACTAGGAAACCACCTAGAACATGTAGATGACTCTCTCAAGCTCAAATCTAACTTATTTTGCAGAAGAAGTTGGCACGTGTGGGTGCCTAGGAGGCCCCAAATGGCCTAAAATGTTTTCTTTTGTAGGCCTCCAAAGAGAGAAATGGTATAAATGCATGGAAGAGGCCTAATGAGCCCCGAATCACCATTTTATGGCACTTGGAGCCCTTCCCAAGGGCTTCTAGGGTGCCTTGTTGAGCTAAAAGGTTAAAAATTCATGTTTTTTTCCAATTTGCGAATGTTTACAGATTTAATGGCGTTTTTCACCATTGTTGCAAAGCTGGGAGGTGGCCTAAATTTTCATTTTCTTCCTCATAAGAAGTTATGGATATCTGGAAGCCTTTTACAGATCCAAAAGTGGCTCTAATGGTGACAAATGGCCTTGGGAGTAGATTCAAGGGCAGTTGGTTGAAGATGGCTCAAGCTTGGAGACCTCCATCAATGGAGTCTAAGAGATTTACAGGTTTCATGGAGTATTTTTCAGGTTGGAAAAGCTAACATGAGTGAATACAAAAGAAAACATCAAAAAATCAAGTACTCAAAGATAAACTTCAAGGTTAGTTGCAAGCATAAAATGCCAAAATCACTAACCATGATGTCAAGTGACTTCTAGAAGCCAAGTGGAATGGGGCGTAGAAGTGCAAGTGGAGAAGCTTTGGGGTTGAAGAGCAAATTGGAGCATTAAATGAGATTTCTAGTCTTTGAAGACTTTTCTCAAAGATAGTGGAGTGTGACATCTTCTTCAAAATTATTTGTCTTCTAGTGCCTTTTTAGGCCAATGAGAAGGCTTGAAGACCCTTTTGACCTTTGGAGGTTAATTTGATGAGAGAGGATCAATGCTTAATTAATCTAAATGTTGTTGAGACTCCATGGAAGGTGGTTGAATGACATTTATTGAATTTTAAGAGCTCCTTCTCCTCTCTCTTCCCTTTTCTCCTATATCTCCCTTTTCTTCCCCATTTGTAAGAGATACTCTTATTTGACAAGGCAAAACCCTGTCAAAATTTTGTAAAACAACCTTTGAAGTAATAAGATAACTTAATTTGTCTATCTCTTGTTTGCATCTAGTGCTTTAGTCAGTTTGTGTATGATTGCTTTGTGGAGGGGTGTCTTTCCTTGGTAATTATCCTTTCTTGCCTTTTTGGAGGTATTCCACCATTGTTGCAGGGTTGAACTTGTGCTTTTTTGGTCATTAGTGAAGGTATAGTCTGAGTTTTATACTCCTTCATACTTCACCTCTTGCCTAGTGGGCCTAGTTTTAGAAATATTGATGCAAAATGATCATTTTGAGAGATTGTGTGAGTGAGGGTTATCTTTGAACTACCTTAGTGTTAGTTTCATGCAAATTTGAATGTCTTTAAGTTTGGTGCATCACCTTATTTGTGTTTTTAGTCATCCCTTGCAACACTTCTATCCCTTTTTCAATCAAAATCGATAGTTTAGGTGAGCTACAAAGAGGAACCAGCGTTCTCTAGAGGTTCAACCCCATCACAGGATACCCACAACCTGTGATTCTTCCCATTATGTAGCCAAGAGTGAGAAACCCTGAAGAACTCTCTCACGAGGGTGCAATTCTATGCTACAACAATGCCCCATGCATCCAAGTGTCGCATACATACTCTATGGGGACCTCAAGCCAATGTAGTTCTCCTTGAAATGGGAGGATAATGGTAATGTAATGGTAAAGTGGATCTTGAAATGAAGCGACCTAGATAAGAGGTTCCATTCTATAAAAATTTTAGGGATTTATATCTCGCATGGAAATTCTAAGCCAATTTTCAAGATTTTGTGACTTTTAGGGATTTTCTAGGTCTTCTCAATGTTTTTGGGTTTTTTGGAATAATGAAAGCAAGTTAATATGTTCAAATTTACAATGAACCATCTAGAGAAGGACACTTGTCCTTAGTTAGAGGCCCACGCAATAGTTAAACTTACTGCAACAGTACGGCCATCACAAACCAACAACAGAATCTGAGGCATATGAAAATATCATGCAACAGTCAGATAGGAATATGAACGACACACGACGAGGAAATAAATGGAGAGAAGCAATTAGAGGAAGTTTTCAAGGAACTATCAATAAGGTAACACCCTTGTGGACATGCCCTGAAACACTTATCTAAACGAAGTTGTTCATATTGATTGTTGTTAAAGTGCCTTTGAAAAATATTCATTGAATCTTCTTGTAATCATATCTTCATAATCAGGATCATGATTGATAATAGGAATGGCACGAGGAATGAATAAAGAATGGTCTAGGGAATGGTACAGTAGAAGTAATAATAATGGTCCAGGGAATGACATTATAGCAGAAATAAGAATGGTCCATGGAATGGTATGGTAAAAGAATGAAGGTGACAACGGTGCCCTTAAGCGAGGGATCCTATAGATAATGGTTCATTTTTTGTTAAGCATAATATCGTTTCAAGTGTATTATGTTCATGGGTTCCTTGACCTCTTGCCCATATGGTGTACCCTGTCTATATGCCATAGAACCATGATATGTAGTAACAATGAAAGGCCCAATCCAATTAGCTTCAAACTTACCCTTCTTCTTGCACTCAACATTGGTGTTATTTTGATTTTTTTTAGTACCAAGTCACCAATTTTGAATTCTCAAGGGAGAATACGCTTGTTATAATTGTGATGAAGATGATTTTGGTATGCTCTCAAATTGTCTAATGCAGCTTATTGTTTCTCATCCAAGAGCTCCAACTCTTGTAATATAGACACTCTATACTCTTTGACATTAATGATATGCTATAGATAAATGCACAGAGAGGGAAACTTGATCTCAATAGGAATAATGGCCTCAAATCCAAAAACTAGGGAATGGGGAGTGGCACCTGCAGGTGTGTAGGTAGCAATACAATAAGCCCATAAGGCAAGGAATAATTACAGATTCCAATCACAGCCAAGGACATTGACAATATTTTTTAAGATTTTGACAATGGTGTTGGTGGATGCCTCAACTTGGCCATTACATTGAGGGTAAAAGGCCGTGGACTTTTTTCTTAATCTGAAATTTGGAACAGAGGGCCTTGACATATTTATTTTTAAATGGGCCACATGGGATGTCATAGTGGTAGATGAGATGGTAATGAATGAACTTGGCAATCTATTTTTTAGCTATATATGTGAGGGGAATGGCTTCAGTACACTTGGTAAAGTAAAATTTGGTAGTTATGATGTTCTTGTGACCAACTGAGGAAGTAAGGTTCACTTTTCCTATGAGATCGATTCCCTAAGTAGAAAACGATCATGGTGTTGTGATTTGCCAAAGCATCAAATAAGGAGCATGTATCAAATCGTTGTGTCATTGACTTAATGACTTATTTAGATATGACCTCGATCAACAAAACCACGTCTATACATCAAAATCAACTACTTAAATAGACACAACAAGACCTAGTCAATCTTATAGTTGATGTAGATCCTTTAACTCATCCTAAATAATCTACACTAATGAATGATTCCCAACAATTTTTGCTTGATACACAACATACATTTTTCAACCATCAAGAAAATCTTGTCTATGCAAGACACATATGTAATGATTCACAATATGTGATATCCCATTCACAATGGGTTGTCAATAATCCACCACCTCAATAAGTAGTGTATCATTCGTAAAACATATTACCAATATCCTCAAATTTGCAACAAGATGTTCCTCTTGCAAGTCAACAATGACTTCAAGTTCCTTTTGTGAACTAAAAACAACAACAAAGGCTTCTTCTCAATCACCAAAAAAAATACATAAAACCAACAACAAATTCCATTGGACCAATAGTAGATTCCCTACCATTTGCAACAATGACTTCCTCAGGGATAACAACACCTCACATATTCCAATTCTAATCCGAACCAATAGTATATCCCATATCAAACACAAAATTTAGGACAAAGGATGCATATTTTGAACCAAACCACTTTAGTGGAAGCCTCTTCCATTTACATTAATGTCAACTAGGGCCAACAGTTCACTAATACCCATCAAAGTTCCCTCCTTTCATCTTAAACCACTCCAAATGTTCAAGAATGGAATTCAATAAAGGAGATAGTTTTGGACCTACATGTAGGTAAGCAAGCACCCAAAAAATACAAGTTTTATGACATATGCCCTTACCCATTTGATGTCAGCTTTCTATAAGTGCCTTTTTCCACCTCACTTTGAGATGCTGAAATTCAACAAATACAAAGGGAAAGGAGATCCAAGAGAACATCTACATGAATGCTTTATAGCATGCCAAGAGGTGGAATACATCAATCTTTATTTGTTACACCTATTTCCATGTAGCTTGGGTGGACAAGCATTAGAATGGCTTCTCAAACTGCCAAAGGGATCGGTCACTACTTTCAATGACCTCTTAGAAAAATTTGTCAACCATTTCTCTTACAACATAGAACATGAATTGAGAGTTGTTCATTTATGCAATGCCCATCAAAGAGGAGGATAAATCTTCTCAGCATACTTATAACAATGGAGAGATTTGGCTAGTTGTTTCTTGCATAACTTGCCTGATACACAATTAGTCAATATCTTTGCATAAAATCTAAATGTTGAACTCACTCATAATCTCAAAGCATATTGTGACAACACATTTGAGGAAATCATTGACAAATGGGTGTAGATAGAAAAGGCACTTATGTAGCAAAGGCCTTATCAAAATATATTCTCGAGCCTAAACACCGAATCAAGTTCCAATCCAAATTACCATAGGTGAAAAACCAAAGGCCTTTGTTAGAAATTAAAACATGTTCGGTAATGGAGCTACAAAGGCAAGGCATGCACAAATGATATAGCCACCACCTATGCAAAACATTCCACCTAACCCTCAACTTCCACTACAAAGATCTCTCCCGCGATGAGGATACTATACAGATAGACCTTTCAGTGACCTCAGGGAGACTATTGAAGAAGTGTTTCCAAAGTTAGTGGCTACAAACATGATCATATGTCCCATTCCAAAACCTTTTCCAAAGGGATAACCCAAACCAGATTGTTATCGTGATAATGATTATTGTGAGTACCATGTGCAGTCAGTCATTCCATTCAAAGGTGTGTATAGTTAAGACACCTAATTGAAAATTTGATTGAGAATGGGTAAATTCAATTAGGCAAATAAGTACCCAATACCAATCAGGGAATGGTAATTTATAAAAAAAAACCCCTTTCCCAAGCATAATAATTAGTAGCAGTGCACTAATTAACATCAGGGACAGGGCCAACTCAACAAGGGCAAGGTCAAACCCAGAACTAGAACCAAAATAACCATAATCAAGATCATGATACCCAACACAACTAAGTCGAATATAGGAGTTTTCCTTATGATTACATCAATACCATGGGGCATATTACAATTAATCATGTTGCCACTATCAAGGTTACTCCTCATAGGACAACTAACACTCATCAGAGGGCTAATTCTTCTATTTTGGGACAACAACCTTTGACCATTGGTAATTCTAATGTGGGTCAGAGCAATGTGGTTGCATTATGACCATCACAAATTACCATCCCTAGACCTCTACCAACTTCCTTTAGTTCAAGTAACCCTTCCCTGACTCGAAATTGTATAGTCACAACTAAACAACCAAGAGTTACTATTCAAGGCCCTTTGCCCTCTTCCAAGGCCAATACCAATCCCAACCCTATGTCAGATTCTATCCTACCAAAATTCAAGTAATCTCTTCCTTTTAACGAGAATTCGTTTGATATTGGTGAATAATTAAGTAAAACATCTATGCAAATATCCATCTTGGACCTCTTGCATACGTTGAAGTTCAGAAGACCATATTAAATGACTTTATTAGATAATACAAGGTGTCAAATGACATTGATTCGAATCAATTCCAAGCACTTGTGGGACATTTATCTCTAAGACAAAAACTCATGTTTAACCAATGAGACATGTCATCCCTTAGTCCCCTACACAACAACCCTCTGTATATTGAAGTTGTCATTTCCCATCACAAGGTCAAGAGGGTTCTTATATAAAATGGTTATGGATTAACATAGCCTCGTTAATTTTGATCCAAACTTTAGGATACAAAGAAGCAGATATGCAACCAGACATCATCATGATCAAGGCCTATGATAATGCAGGGAGAGAGTCTTTAGGAACAATCTATTTACCTATCATTATTGGGCCTATCACCCACAATACTATGTGTCATGTTCTTGACATAGAGCTTCCATATAATATGCTTCTAGGTCATCTTTGGATTCATGAAGTACGAGCTATACCTTCTACCTTGCACCAATGCATCAAGATCCCTCATTCTAGATTGGAAGTCACTATCCATGGCAATCTTCAACCATATCAATATTGCAAGCACTTAGAGGCCGAATATGGGAACTAAAATGATTGTCCAAGCACTGAGTTTGTGGACAAAAAGAAGAAAGCAATTTTTCTTGAATCTAAAAAATCTAACTTTATTGATCCTAGTGGCCTTGCCTCCACTTCTTCCAATCCACCTTCTGATAACATTTATGCTCATTTTACCATTAAAGATGAGGGTATTTCCACATATCGCATCCAGGATGTTTTCCATGTTGGCAAACTACCTAGATCTCCTAAGTCATATGGACAACCCAAACTTATTCTTGGTAGGCCTAGATGATTTGGCAAAATAAATCGAAATCCACTCTACAAGAGCCAATTATATTTATACCTGATATATCACCCAATCAAGATCGAGCCACCAGTGTCGAGGGAGATTAGTTGTATAGTGACGATTTTTCCAATTAATTTTAGAGTGCCAAATACCCCATATCGGACAAAATCATGGACCATCTCGACTATTAATGAAAATGATTGGGGTCAAGAGCCCAAGGCATTCTTGAATTAATATTTGCAACAACACATATAGGAAGTCGAGGCCTTGGATTTACACTGCTTAGGGTGACCTCATCAAGTTTGAGAGTGTCACTACTTCATTGATTGTTGAATAGACTCCTGGTAGCAACGCATCTTCCCACTATAGCACCTATGATGAGCTTGTAAACACCAACCCTTTTGATACCAGTGTCGCTCTTACCATTATGCCATATTATCCTCTATCCCTTCATAATTTGTGCCATTATGTAGAACAAGATTACAATAGGGGTTAGTTTCTATTGTTAGTATGCAAATACAAACTAAATCACGAAACGTAACATTACTAGTTTGCTCACTAGGGTGAGCTATAACTATTAAAGAAAAGAAATCAATGCATGAAAGACGAACAATACATTCACCTTCCTCGAAGACTCTCTTTGGCAATTGTTAGGAAAATGCTTGTTTGGTTTATTGATATAAGAGTCTTTATCAATGTGTGTATTCAAATCGACAACATCTACCCTTGATCACTTTGGATTTTTTCACTTTGGATGAAGAATGGTGAAGCTTCCTAGCAATACTTTGACATTAATTATTTGCATATAAAAGCTTAATATAAAATGGTCATGGCCCTTGTATTTATAACTTGACTTGAATGATATGGACCGTCCATTTTGATATCAATATGTGTGGTCCAAAATCAATTTAATTTTCGAGACCAATTGCAATAAATGTTGTAGTTAATATTTGGAATAATGGAGCAATTAATAGGCATGGCTTGCATTTTGACTTTGTGGTGCTTATGTCATGATGATGTCACTTTTTGTTGAATTTCTATTTTCCAAAATTAGACATTAACTAATTTGATATGGATTTTTCACTTAAGAATTTAATTCGATTTAATTAGATAAGTGAATTTGATTAAGGTTTTTACAATTCTTAGAATTTGCTTAGTTGCCATGCACTATTGGTCGAAAATATCAATCTGTCAGGTCACCATTTGACTGGAAATGAATTAGAAGAAGGTAACAATTGTATACAAGGCAATGCCCCAATTAAGGACATATTGACGTGAATCAAGAATTGCACATGAAATGTTTGGATGACTTAGAGCATTTCAACATCTTTGGTCCAGTTTGTGCATTATTACAGGAAGTTGTATAGACTTACAATTTCGACACAGCGATGGTGAGAATTATTTGTCTACAATGATGAGTTGGATTTGAAGGTATTGTTTAGCCTAAACAATAAATGGAGAGCTTAGAGTTACGATCACAACCCAAACTGAAGATTAAGTATAAAACCTTAATGTTCAAGACTAATAAGAACAGAGAAAATTGCAAGACTTGATTCCAACTGACTATAACAAAATATACCAAGATCCATTTAAGAAATTGGTAGGTAATAGTTGAACAGAGTCAGCACCAAAACTTGTGACTTGAGGTGTCTACTAGATGTAAAATGAGATTCAAAAGGACTACAACTATTGTGAGATTATCAGGATATATTTCCAAAAACGTTTGTAGAAGTAAAAGGTGTAGACCCTTCACTAGGGAGATACATAGAGATAAATGAGTGCACACGACTTGTTAAAAATTATCCATATAGATTAAACACTAACATGAAACTAAAGTTAAAAGCTAAACTAGACAGGATGCAATACATAGGGATTATATGTCGATGAAAAAATCATATTGGGTTAGCTCAATGGTGGTACAACCTAAAGAGCCCTGAGAAAGTGGGAAATACTGTGCATTAAATAATGTTTGCATTGATGATCCATTTCTAATCCCATTCACAAATGCAATCATGGATTCAATCATAGGACATGAAGTGTATTCTTTTGCATATGGGTTCAGTGGCTACCATCAAATACCACTCGCATCAGAATATCAAGATAAAACCACATTTGCAATAGAATGGGGTTCTTTTGCATACAAGGTAATGCCTTTTGGATTGAAAAATTATCCTTTTATGCTCTTCAGGGTTGTGGTCACTACATTCAAAGACTTCATCCATGATTTCCTAGAAGTCTATCTAGATGATTGGGTTGTTTTTTATTTATTAAAGGATCACCTATCTGTATGCAATCGTAAATGCATCATGTCCATAGATCAATCATAGATTAGATGGAATAGAGCACACCTACACTTCCGATTGGTGGCATACAATTGTTAAGCGGGAGCATGACCAATGTGAAGATTCGCTAGACACAATTAGGGGATCACTTATTACAACACACCGTGTGAGGTAAGGCTCCAAAGCCTACAGTCTAACACAATCGCACAACCCTAAAAGAGTCCTATGATTTAATATTTCATTAATCTAATAACAATAAAAACAAATCTAATCTAGTGCACACCAAAGCTTGTGGCACAAAGTGGGGGTTAGAACAAAAAAAAAAAACTAAACTAAACATGTATAGGAGACATTTACTCACGTCAATGTATACGGAATCCTAATACATGGAAGAGAAGAATACAAATGCACTATCTACTCTTACAAAAGAGAAAGTTAAGAATACTTACCTTTGAAGACGAACCAGCCGAGCCTCAATCTCCGCCTTGGCCAAGGTGTTTTGCAAGAGATTGCCATGGTATGTAAAGATAACTAGAATAAATCAGCTCTAGGCTACACAACCTATCCAAGGATCCAAATGACTTGTCCACAAGACGAGATTGGAGCTCCAGAGAAAGTATTAAACCCTAAAGCTTTATTCCCTAAGTAGAATGGTCAATAAGCAAATATTTGTTCGCACTTATTCACTTAATTCTTCTCTTTTCTAAATGGTCGAAATAAACTTGTATATATAATAGTAACTTACCCTAAAATCATTCAGATTTGTCGACCGTACTAGGTCAACTCGATCGACCTAGTGTGTTTTCAAGTCTAACTCGCTAGGTTTTTGCTAGGTCGGTCGAGAGGCCAACAAACCAAAAGAGTGAAAAAGTTCCTAAACTGTACTAGGTCAACTTGGTCAACCTAGTACAATCGACAGGTCAAGAGGGTGCTATATCAAGAAATAAAGGATAAGACATAGCAAATGCTAGGAATAGATATAACTGAGAAGAATAAACTTGGGTTCAATAGTTTCAGGAGGCCAATGTGTAGATGGCAAGTGGCAAAAGGAACAATCACCTTACGAAGCAGCAATAGTCTGCCCACCCCTTTCCTGGAGCACCTCTTAAGACATGCACTCAAAGAGATTGAGACTCGACAAGTCCCTGCAAGATACGAAGTGTCAGTAAGTGATAAAAATTTGAAAATATTATGTGTATATATATGCCTCAATCGAAGCTCATCACCTATCACGTAAGTGCAACATTGGATGGTGCTTCGGAATAGAACATGATAACACACAACAATGATATTAAGTATGGTGCAGTAATTAGCAAATAAGATAAATGAAATCATTGAATTGAAAAACGCATACCTTTAACTTACCTTAGTGTCGTAGATAAAGTAGACTACAAGAGAAGTGAAGGTGTCCAATGTGAGGAACACTAGATGAACCTATAGAAGCTAGTGCAAAAAGAGAAAAAAAAAGCGAAAGTTTTAGAAGATAGGCATATAATAGTGGTTAGTAAAAATAGAGATTTTAGGAAAATTGGCAAATTGGGATTGTTAATGCAAGATTTAGAATATTAAAGGCAAATGAATGACAAAAGAACGGCAAATGAATGACAAAAGAACGGCAAATAAATGACAAAAAGGATGGCAAATGAATGACAAATGATAAGAAACAAATGACAAATGATTGGAAATAAATGACAAATGATAAGTAAAATATGAAATGGCAAAAAGGAATATCAATGCAAGAAAACTTGAATAGAGATATGTAAGAAAATGAAAAAGTAAGCTCATGTAAGATAGGCAAAACGAAAAAAATGAAATCATGGTAAAAGAGGTGCGGACTCAATTGTCCGCAACAGAAGGGTAGTACAAAAATGACAAATGAAAGAAAAGAGCATCCATAGTTAATCAAACATGTTTCGCTTCTAAGGATAGATAAAACTGAAACAAGGTAATGATATCATGCTTTTAAGACATGAAGAAGAAAGAATAAAAGAAAAGGGAAAACAGATTTGAAATCACAATTTGGCTGTCAAGGGGGGATATGAAATGGGTGGAGGGGAGAATGAAGGAAAAACCAAGGTAGAAGAACTCTTTATCGAAGTCAAGACACTCAAATTTGATTTGTCAAAACAAGAGGACTGTCAACCTTAACAACTTTGAAGAACTTCTCTTAGATACACAAGTCTTAGGTCAACAAATCCAGTATATAGATCATCCCATGAAGGCTAAATGCATGAAAAGTAAAATGGACCTACCTCCCCATGACCTATTCCCCGTTCTACAGGACCCCTTACAGAGTCGTCGATCTACTGCGAAGATTGGGTACTTGCGTGAGAAAGTAAGTAGCACCATAGAGTTTTCCTGAAATCCCCCATTCCAATCTACTGGCTTAGCGCACCCCAAAGGACCTCGGCTCTATGTGAGGCCATCTATGGAGTTTAAGCTTCGATTAGATATAGGAGACGTGTTTGTAATCACATCTTTTGGTGTGAATTTTACTTTTGAGATTTGTATGTTGCTTTTTAGATATCATTGCCTTTTGTTTCAAAAGATTGGGTTTTTAACTTTCTTGATAGCTTTTTTAGATTCCTCCTCGATACGGATTTGGAAGACCAAACATGGGTGCTAAAGATGACTTTCATTTGAAAACTTGGAACTTGGTTGCTAAGAGAGAGAAACTTCAGAGAGCATGGGGTCCAAGAGTCTCGTAAATCCAGGTGAAATAAAAGTGTTATCTTGACTTCAACCTTGTTTTATCTAATGTGGAGATGAAAGGAAGGGAAATCAAGAGAAATCACACATGGAACAATTTGAATCTCTTCAAATCGTAAAAAATGTGACAAAGGGGAAAGAAAGGGATATAATGACAACAAAGGGTGTGATTTCTTATCATAAGAATGAGGGAAATGGAGGAAAACATGCTAACATAGATTGTTGTGCAAATTTCATCTAACAAAAGAAGCAAAAGCTAAAGTTGAGAATAAGTATTACAAAAAAATGAAAAGATGGTAATTTTATGAGGGTCGGGTCCTATCCGCGGTCTTACCTTGCAACTTCATAAAAGAGAGACCCACGAGGGTGCCAAAAAGGAAAGATAAAGCAAAGAGATGGTGGTTTTGTGAGGGACATCAGGTCTTATCTGCAGTCTTATAAAACAACTCAAAAAAGAAAAATCCACGAGGGTGCCAAAAGAGAAATGTCAAAGGATAAAGAAGACTATGGTACATCAAAAGGTAAATGCTAAAGAAAGGGCCAAAAATGATCATAAAGCAAATAAGGCAAAGAATGACATTAAAAAAAAAAGATATATGAGCCAAAATGAAAGCAAATGCTAAATGTGATGTATAAGAAAGCCAAAAGAACATAAAGGAAAATGATGATGCTTAGAAAGGTGAAATTAAAAGAAGAAAAATGCATAAAAACAAAGAACCATGAGACAAAAAGAACAAGTAAAATCTATGTTAACGTCTATATCAAAGATAAGCATATGAAAGAGAAGTCTAGAAGTCTCAGAATGTTTCTTGAAGCTGAATTTGTTTGTTATTATGCATTGTAGAATAAGAGTGGGCATCGCAAGATGCCCCAAATGGTAAGTGGATGTAGGGATGGGCATCACAAGATGCCCCAAAGTCTAAAGGGATATGTGGATGGACATCGCAAGATGTCCCAATATGTGAGTTGGAGTGAGGTGATATTGAACCATTAAAATGATTTGTATTGGGTTGGTAGGTGCATTTGGAGATAGGTAAATGTGTTGGTTTGTTAGATTTTAAGGAGGTTGAATGTGACATATGATGCGTAAGAGAGGTATGAAGAGGTAAGGAGGACCCTGAATGATATGCTTTGGAGTAGGCATTTGAATTAGGTACTCTTTTGGTCCATGTGGCCTAAGAGGTTGAGATTCAATGGATGCCACAATATGTTTAAAGCTGTGCATGTTAGCTATCATTTCCTTATTGGTGTACGAAGAAGGATCAACTGTGGTTTGAACAAAATTAGTGGATGAGGTTTGTTCATTAGGTAGTTGATATTGATGTGATTGTGGTTCTTGAGATTCAATTTGAGAAGCTTGAAGATAATCTTGATAAGGTTCTTTAGTGAGAGTATCAAGATTGAAATGTGGACCAAACAAGGAAGAAATAAGAAATCGGTGAAGATCATGACAAGACTCATGACAAGGACCTATAGTAGCATGCCACTAGCAAAACTTATCAAGATTGTACCAATTTGAAAGAGGTTTGGAAAGATCAAAGCTCATGGGTTTAGAGGGTGGCAATTTATTCTTAAGTTGTTCTATACTCAAGGGAGGGTGGGTTCGGTCAAAATTGGTTGAATTAGATGCTCCATTTTATGGTTGGGGAAGCTTGGATGAATCAATGGTATGGGAAGAAGATTAAAAAGTTGCTTTAGTAGTTGTTTGAGATGGTTCAAATTGAGTCATAAGAAAGTCTTGCCTTTTTTTTTGGTCTAAGGCTTTTTCTAAAATTTGAGGTGAAAGATTTGAACTTTGTATTGAAGGGGAGGTTTAAGAGCAGTGAAATAGTTTTAAAAGAGTATCATCATTCATGTTATAGTCCACTTTATGAGCAAGAGACGTCCATCGTTTGATGAAAGTATGAACATATTCATTAAAAAATTGTGTGGCATTGATGAAATAGCTAAGGTAATTTTCAAGAAGGTCATCATGTTGGAATTCCTTCACTAAAGCATTAACTAAATATTCTAGTTGTGATATGGAATGTCTAGGAATTTGGTTGTACCATTCAAGTGTATCACTGTTTTGGCATAGAGCTTGGTGGTAGCAAAGGTGTTAGTTTGGACCCATTCTTGATAGAGATTACCAAAAGACTTAAGAAAGATAGTAATGTCCTTAGTCCCATTATATGTAATAGTTCGATAAATGTTTTCAATATCTATGGATACAATAAATGTAGTTAAAGGTTCATTTTGAAGATGTTGAAGCATTTTTTTATTCATTAGATTTTGACACATGATATTCCTATTGGCATCTCTAAGAGGAGGGACAATTTTGACTTGGTTGAGACATGATGACTAGAGGTGGTTGACTAGTCATGTTTAATAAATTTTGTTGCATGGTCATCATTTGAGATTGATTGGAAGTTTGCATGATGTTCATTTGTTGAATGACTTGGGCAAGAAGTTGAGTTGTATCAATAGGTGAGTTTGAAGGTGAGGTATTAGTGTTGATAGCAAGAGGATTGTTAGTGTCGATGGGAGGAAGATTCTTTGTAGGTGGAGGATTCCCAACATTGGTGTTAGTCGTCTTAAGTGTGGTAGAAGAAGAATGAAACTTAGTCAAGCCACCATTCTTGTGAGTGTAAATAGTATTATCATCAAGATTTTTGAATGTTTGGGAACCATCTAGATTGTCAATTTGAGTATTGTTATTTGGTGAAGAACTCACAACATTGGTATTGGGAGGAGGATTATGACGAAGGATCTCAACTACATTACATTGTGTAGTGAGTGGTTTAGGCTTAGGAGAAGGGAAAGGAAGAAATTGGAAAGTTTCATCAGAGGTAACGAAATAAGTGAGGTTACTATCTAAGTCCTTAATAATTGAATGTTCTTGACTAAGGGAAGGCCGCAAAGATGTCATCATGATGAAATAAGACTAGATAACCACACAAGGAGAACAAAAAGTGACAAAAAACAATACAGGGTCGACCAGGTTGACCTAGCATAGAAACAGGGACTGCAAAATTGTACAGGGTCGACTAGGTCGATTTAGTACAGTGAACAGAGGTTAGCAAAAAAGGTAAAAGCTCTGCAAATAGTATAGGGTTGATCAGGTCAACCTAGTACGATGGACAGACGCTAAAAAAGATACTAGGTCGACAGGATCAACCTAATATAGCAGAGAAATTTCTTATTTTGCCTCTATCTTTGGTTCTACTCATTCGTTTTGAAAATCGTAAAATGTGTTGGATTCGTGATGACGTAGGGAATATGAGAAAGTTGATAGCAAATTGTGAATTGAAACAATATAATTTGCAGGTAATGAAAAGTAATAAGTACTTAAGGGAAACAAACAGACACTTGAATTGACGCTGACCAATCCAATTGATGCACACAAAGCAAAATCTTGCACTAACACTAGTTAATGCAAATTTTTGCACACATAATTGATTAAAGAGCAAGCAAACAACTTGAAAGTAAAGCTAGCTACTTGGTCAACCTAGAATGTTGATTATACAATTGAAAATGATTTTAAATGTGAAAGGGAGGTTGGATATAAGCAAGGTACTAGATAGCAATCTATAGATAGTTTTAGGTTACTTTAGGATGAAATAGACTGTAGTGGCAATGATACATGCTTGGTATTGGGGCCTACCCCCTCACTTCACACATCGTAGCAATAAGGGTATCGGGTGTTTACCCAGAATATACTATTAATCACGCTTTATACCTGACCAGAACATCAAGTCGGCTTCCCCTTTGGTGATGAAATCCAAGTAGGTAGACCTAGGTAGTCAAATGTTTAAATGTTTGTTGATGTTATATGATTTGGTCGTGTGTGATTAAAATAGAAATAGTGAAACTAACGATTAATTGAAAACCACCTAATTAGACTATGTGAGTTATTTTAAGCATGCAAGCAACTAAAAAGAAAGTGTGAGACTAATTACTATTATATAGAGGTTAATTCCAACTTTGAAATAAGATATAATGTAGACACTATATGCACAACATACAGAATATGGTCGATAGGGTCGAGTCTGTAATGTGAAAGCAAGGTCTAAAAATGAACTAGATTGGCTAGATCGACCTAGTTGTTCAGAGAGCACACCGAACTAGGTCCACAGTGTCAACTTAGTTGGCTGTGTAGGGGTAATTTTAAAGACTACCAATTGTGAAAGGAAATACAAAAAAGGAAAGATATAGAGCAATAGAAACTGACCTTGGTGGATCAAAGATGAAAATGAATAAGATTGATGATCAATAACCTTGGAGAAAACTGACAAACTTGCAAATTGGGTCGAGTTGATTGATCAAGCTATACAGGTACTTTTTCTAAAAAGGCTAAAAATGCACTAGGTTAACCTAGTAGGCTGAACTGGATGTCTAAAAATGCACTAGGTTGAGCTGGTCGACCTAGTAGGCTAATCTAGAAGTCTGGAAAACTAAAACATATACTAAGTTGAGTCGGTCGATCCAATTGCCTGTTCCTGAAAACCTACGCACAAAAAAAAAGAACTAGGTGGATAGAATCGATCTAATATGTCAAAATATATGATCAAAATGATGATCAAAATAAAATAAAAGAAAGTAAAAGAAATCCTGCAAAGGTTTGATTCACATCAAGTTCACCAAAATGTATACAATTGAAAATGCATCATGTCCATATATCAATCCAGGGTTGGATGGGATAATGCACACCTACACTTCTGATTAGGGGCATACAATTGTTAAGCGGAGCATGACCAATGTGAGGATCCGCTAGACCCGATTAGGGGATCACTTGTCACAACACACCGTATGAGGTAGGGTTCCAAAGCCCACAATCTAACACAATTGCACAACCACCCTAAAAGAGTCTTATGATTTAATATTTCACTAATCTAATAAAAAGAAAAGTAAATCTAATCTAGTGCGCACCAAATCTTATGACACAAAGTGGGGGTAAGAAACAATAAATAAACCAAACTAAACATGTATAGGAGACATATACTCATGTCAATGTATATGAAATCTTCATACATGGAAGAGAAGAATACAAATGCACTATCTATCTACTCTTACAAAGGAGGAATAAAGTTAAGAATACTTACTTTTAAAGACGAACCCACTGAGCCTCAATCTCCCTTTTGGCCAAGGTGCTTCACAAGAGATTGTTGTGGTATGTAAGGATAACTCAGATAAATCAGCGCTAGGCTACACAACTTATCCAAGCATCCAAAAGACTTATCCACAAGACGATATCGGAGTTCCAAATAAAGTATTGAATCCTATAGCTTTATTCTCCAAATAGAATGGTCAATAGGCAAATGTTTGTTCACACTTCTTCGCTTAATTCTTGTCTCTTCTAAATGGTCAGAAATGAACTTGTATATATAGTAGTATCTTACCCTAAAATCATTTGAATATGTCGGTTGTACTAGGTCGACCCAATCAACCTAGTGTGTTTTTCAATCTAACTCACTAGGTTTGTGCTAGGTCGGTTGAGAAGCCAACAAACCAAAAGAGTGAAAAAGTCTTTAAACTGTACTAAGTCAAACCAACAGATCAAGGGGGTGCTAAGGCAAGAAATGAGGATAAGACCTAGCAAATGATAGGAATAGATAGAACTGAGAAGAATAAGTTTGGGTTCAATGGTTTCATGAGGCTAGTGTGTAGATGGCAAGTAGCAAAACAAACAACAATCTTACGAAGCACCATGGTCTGCTCATTCCTTTCCCGATGTACCCCTTAAGGCATGCACTCGGAGAGATTGAGACTCGACAAGTTCCTGCAAGATACGAAGTGTCTGTAAGTGATAAAAATTTGAAAATATAACATGTATACATTATCCAATCTATGGGTGATGTTGTAACATAGTCAAACTCTACATATTGTGTTTAACCTAAATACATGCTTGTTCTTTACACCCTTTGGTGTCCTTTTGGATCAGATACTATGCAATGATGGGATTTTCGTTGATAAATTCAAAATCATAGTTATCATGGGTATGATACCTCTTGCCAGCTCTACATAGGTGCAATCATTCTTGGGTCATATAGAATACTATAGGAAATTCATAAAAGTCTATGCAGTTATAAATGTTCCCATGGAGAAGCTATTATGCAAAGACACCATGTTTGAATGAAATAGTGAGTGCCAAACAATGTTTGTGGATCTAAAATAGAGGTTGGTAACAACTCCCATATTGGTCTTTCTAGACTGGAGCTAATAATTCCATGTTCATGTAGACACCTCTAGAATTATGGTAGGAATTGTTCTAGCATAACCAAGAGATAGAGGATTGGATAATACCATTCATTTCAAAAGTAGAAAAAATTCATCTACACAAAAAAAATTCCATGACTAAAAAATGTGAAGCTTTGTTAATCGTGTGCACACTCCAGAAGTTCAAACACTACCTTTTAACAACACCATTTGAATTTTTTACTAGTCACTAGGCTTTATAATATTTGGTAAATAATCCTATGTTAGGAGGGAGGATATATAAGTGGTTGATGTTTGAACAATTTTAGTTTAGAATTAATGTGAATCTTGAGAGAGAAAATGTGGGGCCAAACCATTTGAGCATGATATGCAAGGGAGAGAAACCAAAAGAACTCCAAGATGAATCACTAGATGCCCATTTATTTCAAGTCTTTGTGATCCCAGAAAACATGGAAGACAACCAATTTCCTTGAACAAGAAATTTTTCTATGCACTATGTGGAAATGGATTAAAATTAGTTGATCATAAGAGCCATTCCATTCAACGTCATTAATGGTTTTCTATACAAAATGGGCAAAGATGACATATTGCACAAAGTAACTTTAGATCATGAGTGACCAAAAATTATTCAAGAGACACATCAAGGAATCACAAGGAGACATTTCATAGGAGAATCAACTACAAGAAAGATACATCAAAGTGGCCTATGGTGGCCTACTCTAATTTATTATGCACACCAAGTGGCAAAACATTGCGACATCTATCAACGGATGGGAGGGCCTAATCATATAGATGAAATGTTGTTCAACCCCATGTTAGCTAGGCAACCATTTGCAAATTGGGGAACTGAATTTTTAGGACCATTCAATATGCCATATAAATGCAATTGTTTATGGTACATAATTATTGTGACATATTACTTCACTAAATGTGTAGAAGTTGCTACAACACTAAGCTGCAACTTTAAGGACCCAAGCAAATTTATGTATGAGAATATTACAACCAGAATTGGATGTCCTCTATAGTTGATTAGTAATAGAGGAATGCATTTGCTCAATAGTATCATTAAGACTATGATGAAAGAATATCTGATATCACACCATAAAATCATAACATATCACCCGCAAGCCAATGGGTAGGCAGAAGCATCAAACAAAGTCCTTGGAAATATGCTCACAAAAATACACAATGCACAAAGATATTATTGGGAAGATTAAATCCTTATGATCCTATGGGTATATAGGACAAACTATAAGTGTGCAACAAGTATTACATTATATCAAATGGTTTATGGATTAAAACTAGTCATACCAATGGAATACATAGTCCATAGTCTATGAATTACAATGAGCATGTGACTGGGAGATTGGGACTCCTTCAGGGAACACTGATGGATTTAAATTGGATGGAAGAAACTAGGTAAATATCACAATAGACACAATAAGTCAACAATCAAATTCAAAAATCATGGCATGATCGCTATCTTTGATCCAAATAATTTTACCCAAAACATGCAGTATTACTATATGATAAAAGATTTCAAGAATTTCCAAGAAAGTTATGCATCCGATGGAAAGGACATTACATCATTCATGACATCTCTAGCAAGAAAAAAATATGTTAAGGAACCATTATTCAAGGATGTAAATGGATGCAGGCTTAAGCCTTACCATCAATAATCTCTATCATATCTTGCAGAATAATCAGAGAGGGTGCTAAGTACCACTATGTAGATTAGGATTTTTTTAATGTATTGTTTTCTTTTTTTTTAGGTCTATAGTGTAGTTTTATAGTGTGATCTCTATATCACTGGGCATTAGAAACAAGTTGGAATATTAAAAATCGTAAAGTGTGACAAGGAAAACAACTCAACACAAAATGAACGAAGTCATGCAAAGTCAAAGCGAGGGTCATCAAGTAAGTCTGATAATAAAGCATTTAAAAATAAAGTATGGAGGAAGTACAATCCATGGTCTTTTGAAAAATTGTTAATGATAACACACTTAAAAGACTACATCTTTCCCAAAGCAGATGGAGTTTCAAAATCAACTAATATACACTAAAATAAAGTTGACAATGTAAATTATGGTGTGTTACATCAACAAATCCCATCATCATAATTAATGTTTCCAGGCATCGAGGCACCAATGTCAAATCATCAGCAATCGATTATAATTAATTTCGTAAGCATAATGAGGTGTGATCAACTTAGCACATTCAAAGTAACGTGTCAAACTGATTCAAGCAAGAAAAGTTATTTAAACAAGGGAATACACAACACAATACGAATGCCCACCTTTGTGAACAAGATCCCTATAGGATTTGTACCTAATTCACTCATTTGTACATGGAGTTTTCACCAATACCACTTCAGTCAAAGTTATCATTCAAATGGTACTAGAACAACAACCATGGATCACTCACAACTTTTGATCCCGATGCACAGAAGGAAGAGATAGGGATTAGTCTTGAACTTAAAAAAATAAGATACCATGATCTAGACCCAATTGAATTAATTGACACAGTAGTATCCAAACTATTCATTCTGGACCAATAGTAGCACAGTTAAGTGCCCTAGAATTACATCGCCTACAAGGAACAGATGTAGAGTGACTTATAAAATTACCAAACTTTGGTCAGCTTGATAAGGTGATGATGAAACTTCTTAGTTAATACAATGAGGGTGTTATTAATTTATTACAAAAAGTGACTACTTTCATCAACATGACCACCATGGCACAAGAAACATGACTACTTGTGAGGGATAAATTATTGGCTGCTCACAAGACAAAGAGCCCACCCATCCATTTAGATACAAGGGAGAAATACAGTAGAGCATCTAGGGGAACCCCTATAGATTATGTGGAGTATGTTTTAGTGCACATTATCTCTGAATGCATCACAAATCAATTTTGGCAGGCCACCAAAAGCGTGAAGTAGGTCACGAAATGAGTAATTGACATTGCTTACCACATGATCAAGATCAATGAATATTTCAATTGGCTAGAATTTTTGGTCCCAAAGCTCATCATGAATATTGATAAGGTCAGTGGGGCATCACAATCCTTCTAATAAAATTTATTGGTATTACTTCTCTACTTCACCCAGTGGAAGTCCTTAGATGGTCCCAACAATATAGATGTCAATTTTTGGCTCGTGATCGCATTTGTAAACATTTACTAAACTAGAACATATCAATATTATGAGTAGTTGGGAAGATTCAATGCATAGTGGGTGTAAATTCAATGTCTTATCCTCTCGTACCCTCATGTGCTAACGAACATCATGCAATATTTTGGGCATCACAATATAGTGACTAAGCTTCATGATGGTATCCAAATCAAAGTTCACAAGATCCTAAAGGCACCCCATCACTTCATTGCCATTATTCATTACTATGTTGGATACACAAGTCAAATTTCTACGATATAAAGCTTTGGATACTCATTAGTATCACCACTGTAAATGATACCTCCAGGGGCATAGAATCCAGCAACACGACCACAAAAAAAAGGCTCAAGCACCACCTGAAGTATAAGTAGTCCCATCACAAACTACTATAGTAAAAAGGAAGGCACTAGCTTACAGAACATCTCCACCTATATCGAAGAAGAAGATGCACGATACCAATTCGTGGACCTCCAACAAGAATGTTCCATAGATCCCTAGAGAATATGATCTGGCTTAGTTGGGCATCATAGGAGAAGAAGTCAAAAAATCTATGTTGCAGGACATAGGCATTGAGGTCTATGAGGAAGAAGAAAAATAGTTTTTTTTTTTTGGAAAGCAGTGCGCACTTATCAAGTGCAAAACAATGTGTCAAAGATTCTTATGGTGGGCAATACCTCATGCATCTATAATAGTAAACATAGTGGCAAAATAATAAAAATACACATGCAAGATGGATGTATTTTTGAATGGGAACTAGGCACATGGTCTTCAAAGGCATAGACAAGCCCATAATAGCAAGGCAGTCCACATAAACCTTTGGTGTGCAAACCAAGGACCCATATTGGGCCTTGACTATTACCATCTATTGTAGAGTGCATGGTTTCCTTTGCCAAACCACATCCAGTTGAGGAATACAATCTGTAGGAGACTCAAGTTCTACAAAAATAGCCATAAGAGATTATCAAGGCTTACAAGTGACTGAAGAAGGCTTGGTTCCTCTAGCTAGACAAAAGGCACCAATACATAGGTGCACCATGGTTGAATCATCCCCTTCTTCCTCTCCTTTGTAGTCAATTTCATCTTTGGATTCTCTAACTCCTATGCATGAGCCACAAGTGAGTGAAAAACCATACCCTTAGCAACCATCCATATAAGAAGATATCACAACACAAGATCAAGTTTCTTAGGAGAAATTTGAGTAGAAAGCTCAAAATGTGGCTATGAAGAGGCTAAAAAATAGGAGAAAATGAAGAGGAAGGAAGATGCAGAATGCAAGGATGTCGATAAGGAGGAGCAAAGGAAGAGCAAAGAGGAAGAAAAGAAGAAACAAATTGAAAAAATTGTGAGGAAATAGACAGAGTGAACAAATAAATAAGTGTAAGTAGTGCAAAAGTAGAACGCTAACGTTGATGAAAAACTAAGCTAGAAGAGGAATAGAAAAATAAATAAGTCCTACAAAAGTAGGAGGAAGAAACTGTAGACATTATTTTATGATTATATGGCACCTCAGTCTTGTACACCTGGCAAACTCATACCTTGGTTGATCTTCTCAGTCCTACACCTTTCTCGCTTCTGCAAGTCTCACATCAGCTCTATATTGTGTCCTTCGGCCTATCTCTTAGTCCGGCCAATTTTATGTTGATGACACAGACATGCTAGCTTGCCTAGAATACTTGAAATATACTTATCTTACACCTCTACAAATTTTGAGCTTTTACTTGCTTTTCTACTCTCTGGACACTAACGTTTGGAACAAACAATAGTGTCGAAAGTATTATCCTGCTCCAACACAAGTGTCCAATTCCCAAAATCCATCCAATTTGCAAATGAAACGTATCTCAATGGTCAACTTAAGTTATTTAATTTGAGTTATGTCTCGATAGGATTGAAATTAATACAATATCAACCCTCATTCATTCCTCACCTAGCAAAATACCAAAGATACCAAGGCATCTTATCAAAAGCACTCCATCAAGCATTCAATTGAGAAAAACTCCCATCAAGCTTTCTTACAAGGATGAAACTCCCAAGCTTTCTCACAATTACAAAAGGATACAAATAACAAAGGAGGGAGACAAACATATACAAAAAATACAAACTAGAAGAGAACTAAGGAGAAACCACATGAGAGAGAGAAAAATACGCCACCCACCATGTGGCCTCACTATTCATCAATAGGAAACATTGTCCCCCTCACATGTGATTGCTCAAAAGATGCTCCCATTTTTGACTCGAGGATCCCACCTCCATGTGACTCCAAGATGTTGTCCCCACTTCACATAGGCCTCCAATCTAGAATAATGATCCTTGTCCCCACCTTCCCATGTGCATCCACATGGGTCAAAATATTCCTCAACTTTTGACTTCACATGCACATGCTTAAGGATAAATTGTGCCCCACAGACACATGGGTGAAGATGTTTGTTCCCCACATGATTCCAAAGGTCACCCATCAAGATATGGCACCCCATTTCTCTCTTCTAATTTTTTAATCAATAAAACATTCCATGTGGACCATGCCACATCAACAAAAGTGTCACCTCATAGGTACAATCACTACCAACTCACACTACCACCTCATCAACACAGTTACCGCCAACTCACCATTGTGAACAGTAATTGCCAGCTCATCACATGAATAGTGTCATGTAAATAGTGACTTCACATCCTAACAATGATCAAGTGTGAACTGGGTTTTTTCTTTTAGTTGTAACACTATAACTTATGTGTCTGTGAGAGTATTAAGTGTATCATATTCATATGCTATGTAATCGGTATCATCATGATCATACCAATATTTTATATTATTAGGGTCATAATCATAGATGTAATCATTATTAATGAATGAGTTTAACCTCTCAGATTGTTCTTGAACATGTGATATACCATTTGGATTATTTTAAATGAATAAGGAACTGTGCCATATTTTGGTTGTGACCTTTTTGGTATGTCATTATTTGTATATGTGTGCACCTTAGATGTTAATACCTTATGAACATCTTGAGTTACATGGTTGGCCTTGATTGTATCTGTATTTGGTTTTGTATTTTGTAAATATGGATTCAACCTATATGTAATAGGTCCTGTAGGTATAAATAGATCATAAGTTAAGGTATTGAGTGGATCAAGATGCAGTTTGCTCAGCTATTCATCTGCCATATTGGTATTAGGAATAATATCACCACTAGTATAATCATTTGGAATTGTGACCTCTTGTTCAGTGTTGACCAACAAAGGGAACTCAGATGGTTTAGTTTCTAGTGGTTTTGGTAGCATTGGTTCCTTTGGTAATTGTATACCTTTTAGAATTTTTGAAACCTTTGGCAATCGTATTTGCTCTATTTCTTTGTTCTTTTGACTCCTCTTATTTTGAATTATCTTTTGGTACCCATATTTGTTGTTTGCAACTTATGGTTTGGGAGAGGTACTCATACTTTGAGTGGTTTTCTTGGTTGATGTATCAATGATAGAATCACCACTATGCTTATGACTTTGTGTTTGTTTCTTCAATGCAAAATAATAGTTTGTATGATGCCCATGCATTATATGATATGCATACTAGTGTTTGGATTCGCGTATAAGATGTATAGGAGTTAATTTAATCACTTTGTCTCGAATCATTTCTCTTAAGATTTCACTTGGACTCTTAGTAGCCTTTTGGTCAATTTTGGAATGATTTGTTTTGGATTTATTCTGTTTTAGCTTTTCATTGAGATAAGAATCCTTGTTTGGCACAACATTGTTAGAAGATGATGCAAACACATAATTAATAGTACCATGTGTTGGATTCTATAGGAGTGTAATCTAATTTTAAGCTTCTTTATTAACTGATCATACTGGTGATTTGATTTTTTAAGGCTTGACAAGCACAAACCCTTGGTATTTCAGGTTGATTTCTTTCATTTAAAACTATAAGGTGGGCCACCTTACCCCTTGGATAAGTGATATCTTGGACCTAGTTAGAGGGATGAGAGATATCACTCTCATTAGGGTTAGGGAGAACAAGAGGTTCTTTTGTATCTATTTAAAATGTTCTGAAAATTGATATGAGAATCATATGATAAAGACTTACAGATGTTAAGCAGAAATCAATCATTATATAATAAGGATATAACAATTTTAGATTATTGGTTGAGTTTTTTAGAAGAAAACAAGAAATGAGATGAACACAGAAAAATAGAGAAATCAAAGTATAGTGTATGTCTTGTATGCTATATTCGATAAAAATAGTAAAATGCTAAATTTGCAAACTCTGTATAATATTTTGGAAAACTAAAGGAGGTTTTTTAGAATAACAATCCGATTAGAAAATATCTTTGAGGAATTTTAAAATTGACCTGTTATGAGGTTGAAATGTGTCGATCTAAGAAAAATCCACTTGTAAGCATATGCACATGCAACCCATGTGACTAGAGGAGGGTAAAACCCTAGGGTACAGTTTCAGATCTGAAAATCCATGAGGCTTGGAATCCCTAGATTAGAAAAAAATTTGCATTCACATAGATCAGTTCACCAAATGTTTAACCCTAACATTGACATGGATCCATTTTTAGTGTAGATAGGGTTAATAATATAGAAATAAAATACACAGGGGTGATAATCAGATCTATAACATACCAATTAGATGCTAAATTTAGATATAAGCATATGTTAAATTCATTAAACTGAAATAGTCTAAATATGGAGAGTACAACTAAGCTATATATATATATATATATATATATATATATATATGACATAGAAAACAAAGTACTAAAGGAGTATATCAATAGTTTGATTTGCCAAGTTACAAGCTAGGTCACTATTGTAATTTATTTACACACATTACATGATTCACACACAATCCAACATGTAGGGGATAACTAAATGAGTCTGAGGCCCTCTTATAGAGTGTTGGCTATGTAGGTAGTGCCCAATGACAACGGGGTCTTTCATGTCAGTTTGACACTATGTTCCCACTAACCCATTTTCCCCAAGGTCACTACGGAGATGGAAAACTAGAGTGTTGCCATTTCACAAAGAGTAACATTCCATGACCTAGATCTGAATGCACCAAAGTGAAGGCGAAACCAAAACCAAAATCATCTAGGTGGTTGCATCTTGTTTCAGCAAGTATTCCATATAGGACACTTGTGTCGAACCTGGAAAATAACATCGACGTAACCATCATAGGCTGACATTAGTGTCCATAGCCCTAAACGCTAAATTTTCAAAATCAAGAAACTGTTCCAAAGTCACCTTCCATCCTACTTTATGCTTGTACCAAAACCAAAACTGTCATAACATCAAAACTAACTAGCTAGGCTTGTTGTATGCTTTGTAAGTAAGCATTGTAAAGGGGTTAAAAATGAGAGGAAGCTTTGTAAAAGAGGAGGTTTTGTTGAAGTTAATAAATAGACTGGACGTTGCCATTCACTCGTGGTTTTTCCTTGCACTTATCAAGGTTTCCACGTAATCTACTAGTGTAATGTGTTATATTCTTTATGATTGATTTTATAGCTTGTTTATTTCCACATTGTTATTATTTGCACATGCTATTTGGGATATTATTTCCTAACGTCTGGTATCAGAGCTAGGCTCTTTGAAAAACTCTTGTGTGAGTGTTTTCTATTGAGTTAGGGAACTTTGTGCAAGTGGGAGCTACTACAATGACAGAAGCAACCAGATTCGAAGTAGAGAAGTTTGATGGCAGAAATTTCTCCCTGTGGAAGTTGAAGGTGGAAGATCTCTTGGTGTAGAATGACCAAGCTCTAGCCTTGAAGGGTCTTGCAAGCAAACCCAGCAGTATGACAGATGAAGATTGGAGCAAGATGGATAGAAAAGCAGTTTCTACAATCTATCTTTGTCTTGCTGATTTTGTGCTCTTTAATGTTGCTAAGGAGAAGACCGCTAAAGAGTTATGGGATAAGTTGAACAACCTATATGAGATAAAGTCAACTACAAACAAATTATTCTTGAAGAAGCAATTGTATAGTTTGAAGAGGAAGGAAAATTCATCCCTTGGTGCTCACTTGAACAAGTTCAACACTATTGTCAGCAAGCCAGTCTCCATCAGTGTGAATATGGAAGATGAAAACAAAGCTATCACCTTGTTGTGTTCACTCGCTAATAGTTGGCATCATGTGGTAATGATCATCAATAATTCATCATCAGCAACTCTTAAGTTTGATGATGTGGTTGCAGCATTCCTTGGAGAGGAGATGAGAAGAATGTTTTCTAGTGCATCCTCAAGTAATGAAGATTTAATTGTGAGAGGGAGATCCAGTGAAAAGAGCACACAAGGGAGATCATCGTCTAGATCAAAGTCTAGAGGACCTAAGCGGAAGACTAGGCTTTGGCACTATGGAAAGCCAGGACACTTGTAGAAGGATTGCTGGTATTTGAAGAATGAGGAGAAGGATTGAATCAGAATCCACCTTCAATCAATGACATCACAATAGATTCAGAGGAAGAAACAACACATGAGGATTTTTGCCTCAGTAGCAATAGATCAAGTGACAATCACTGGGTGTTGGTCTTAGGTGCATCTTTTCACATGTCTCCACATAGAGATTGGTTCTTGGGTTACCAACAATGTAGTGAAGAGTTTGTCTATATGGGTGATGATCACGCATTAGAGATTGTGGGAAGAGGGGATATAAAGATCAGGTTGCATGATGGTAGAATCAGAATGTTGAAGGATGTGTGTCATGTTCATGTGTTGGATAATACGTTGATGTCCATCAAGAGAATAGATGAGCTAGGGTATTCTTGTGCATTTGGGAATGATAAATGCATAATTTCCAAAGGATCCCTAGTGGTGGCAAAAGGAGTATATCATGGCTCCTTGTATCGACTGTGTGAAGATTCAGCAACATCATAGATTACTCGAGGTGATGTGATGCTAGCTAGAAACAAGGCCTACACAAGAGGGTAAAGTTTAAAGCACAAGTCAAATTTCAAGCTTGATTTGAAATCAAGCAAGTGCAGTTCTCGGTAACAAAGGAGTGAATGATGTGGTATCCTACTGACCACATGTTATCCGAGATGTTGTAGATGACAGAAAAATCCATGCAAAGGAGGTACCATAGACACCTGACATTGTACATGTTTGAATTAGTGGAAAGAGAATATGAAGAAAACAAAGTGAGACTTAGTGTTCCCAGAAGGAGAAGGCCATGTGTTTGGACATATGGTAGAGCATGATGCATTTCGAATGCATTCTTGAGGCTCAAAAACTCGGTACATGCATTGATGCACTAAGTAGTGTGACAACTTACCTAGAGCTGTGATTGGTCCACTTGTACCATGTTTGAGTACAATTGGTAGCTAAAGGCTATGCGGAGAAGTCTGATATTCACTTATATGTCATCTTATTCATTAACTACTAACAAGAGTGCTATGTGCATTGGTTCTTGTTTAGAGTTGAAGCAACTTGATACCTGCATGGTGATCTCTCTAGAATAGATAGAGTAGCTAGAGGGCTATAAGGATGAGGTAAAGAGTTGATGGTTTGCAAATTGAAGACTTTACGAGCTGAAGCAGACGTGTGAATGGGAGTACAATGGTACCTTCATGGAGAGCCAAAGAGTTTTGCAGAGGTTGCTGCTATATGTGTTTATGACATGTTAGATGTAAGCCCCAACATGATCACTGGTGTAATGGCTCAGTGACAAAGATGCAATGAAGGTGGTATCAGGAGCAAACCAAGTATGGAGATGCATAAGGACAGGAAAGCAAGGAAGTACCCTACTTGTTGTGTGAGTTGTCTTCCTAGAAGCATCCTCTAATGGACGAGAAGACATGTTGTCCTATGTATTGGATTCATCAGGAGTAGGAAGCCTCATGAGGCCATGGTGAGTACTAGACCAGATACTTCCAAGCAATAGGAGTTGTGAGCAGTTCATGGCAGAATCCCGATAAAAAGATTGGTCTGTGTGTGGAGAAATGAAGAATCACTTCAGGTGTTACAATCTGTTATGGAGGAGCAGATGTTGACAAAGCTACTTCTAGTGCAACAAAACTTCTATTGGGTTTATGTCAGGACAGCAGAGGGCATGGTTGACAACTAGATGAAAGAATATGCAGGTGTGGAAAACCCTGTGTATATTGACTTCAAGTAGGATAATGTTAGGATGTGAAGTCAAATTCACATGACACTATTCACAAGTCACTATTCATGGCCACTATTCATGTGATGAGGTGGTAGTTACTATTCACAGTGATGAGTTGGCGGTCATTGTGCTGATACGGTGGTAGTGTGAGTTGGCGAAGATTATGCATATGAGGTGGCACTTTGTTGATTTGACATGGTCCACATGAAATCTTTTATTGATTAAAAGATTAGGAGAGAGAAACGGGGTGCCATATCTTGATGGGTGACCTTTGAAATCATGTGGGTAACAAGCATCTTCACCCATTTCCCTGTGGGGCACAATTTGTCCTTAAGCATGTGCATATGAAGTCAAAAGTTGAGGAATCTTTTGACTGTGTGGATGCACATGGGAAAGTGTGACAAGGATTACTAGTCCAGATTGGAGGCCCATGTGAAGTGGGGATAGCATCTTAGAGTCACATGGAGGTGGGATCCTCAAGTCAAAAGTCGGAGCATATTTTGACCAAGCACATGTGAGAGGGGCAATGTTCCCTATTGATGAATAGAGAGGCCACATGGAGGGTGGCGCGTTTTCTTCTCTCTCATGTGGTTTCTCCTTAGTTCTCTTCTACTTTGTATTTTCTATATATGTTTGTCTCCCTCCTTTATTATTTGTATCATTTTGTAATTGTGAGAAAGCTTGGGAGTTTCATCCTTGTAAGAAAGCTTGTACAAAGAGTGTTGTCTTTGTAACTAGCTTGATAGTTAGGCTTGTTATATGCTTTGTAAGTAAACATTGTAAAGGAGTTGAAAAGGAGAGGAAACTTTGTAGAAGAGAAGGTTTCTTTGAAGTTAATAAAAAGACTGGATGTTGCCATTTGCCCATGGTTTTTCCTTGCACTTAGTAAGGTTTCCACGTAATCTACTGGTGTAATGTGTTATCTTCTTTGTCATTGATTTTATAGCTTGTTTATTTCTTTATTATTATTACTTACACATGTTGTTTGGGATATTATTTCCTAACAATCATTAAATTCAAGCTTTCTAATTTCTATTCGGGTTTCATTGCATATGTTGATTACTTCATTATCATTAAATTGTAAGTTTCATCGAATTGAAATATTTTACGCTACACACCATAATTAGATATCCATAACACCTACAAATGTTCCTATTACTGCTATTCCAAAAAAAACCAAAAAACACTCAACGATGGGTTCCACAAACCTTTATCCCTACTAGTCTTATTGTTTCTTCCAAACCACAAAGTTTTATTTTACATATGCAGAGCATTGCAAATACTATAGTGACAGATATTGCACCTATACACATTCCTTGACGACATAAACAAATTATTACACCATGCTCACAGTGGGGAGACATCTATGACCACTCTGTATGGGATCATAAGATGATCTTTCCCTTCTAAATTTTCTAAAAATACCAAAAAAATTTTAAAAAAATAAAAAATCTAAAAATATTTTCGGCACCTACATGTTCTATTGGCTCCTTGACATCTATGTGTTACTTACATGTTGATGGATGGCATATTATGGTACTCATACATACACACATGTTTCACACTTCTAGTTGAAGTGTGATACAAGCATACACATATACAAGATACTTTCATATTCTATATTTTGGGTTTTCCCTCTACTCATGTCTCTAGGACGTTGGGGGCATCTAATTTTGTTGATCTTGATACACATAAGTTATATGGTTCGATGATCACACTCCATTATCATGTTTGAGCTTACATATGTACTTACACATGCCTTTATCCATGATTATATCTTACACATGGTATTTGAGATGTTATACACTTCACATTTTTTTCCCAACAAAATTGATCAATGGGCTACTATGACATGTTTATGCTAGCATGATTTCCTTTATGCACTTCCTTGAGTGTCTTGTCTTTCTATTATTTTTCTTGTTCAGACATTTGAATATGTTCCTTTATTTGTGGATCCCATGTCTATGTATGCTATCTTTGACATTTTTATATGTCATTATTTGTGTTATAGACATTTAAATATGTCATCTTTGCTTTCATGGACATGTTAGTAAGTCATGCCCCTTCGATCGTGTGGCATTTGAACATGCCCCTTGTATGTGGTCTCCTTGGACCATTGTCTTTTGACTTGATTTTAAATGATCTTGTGTGTGTGCTTGTTTGTTTGTTGAGCTTGTATTGTTGCCACTTCGACGTTGCCATGATTTTATCATGCATATTAAGACTTTATGTGAGCACATTAATTTTATGCGCTTCAATGATATATCTACCTAGACATCTATTTTTTTCATATTACAAGGTTACATTCACAAATTATATAGTTGTTTTGCCCTTTTGAGGTGAGGTAAATCTCAGTTCCTATCTTTCCCTCACCTCAAAGGGGGGTCATATTAGTAGGTGCATTATTGGGAAGCATGTTGTCCACACTTGGCACAGTTTTAGATTTAGTGGGATCATGTCATATGGGCATGGATTCCACACACATTCACAGTTTTCAAATTCAGTGGGGTCATGCTTTGGAAGCATGTTCTCCACACTTATTTAGTATTCAGCATCTCCAATTTACAGTGGGGACATGTTTTGAAAACATGTTCTCCGCATTGGTATTTATATCAGTTTCAGATTTCTCCATATATTATGGGGGCATGCTTGGGAAGCATGTTTTACAGTTTTCTGAATTGGCAAAAGTACATAGTTATATGATTCATATTTACATTTGTGGCATAATTATATACATTGGTATCATTGTTATACACAGTTTCATCATGACACATATCTAAGGTGCATATGCTATGAAACATGTGCCTAATATTGAAAAAAACAAATCAGTTTCATATTCTAAAACTCTTTCATGTACTGATACCCTAATAGCACTTTTACAGACTTTATTGAGCCAATATACTGCAGTAATTGGTTCGTTTTTTAGTATGGTTGAGGTGATTAAATCACTATATCTTGCAAAGTTTTAAGTTGGACTTAATTGTATCATCCAGCGTCACCAAATTATAAGTATCATTAGATTGCACGGTTAAATTAATCTCAACTTCCAGGTGGCAACTCAATTTTTCTCAAGGTTGGCAGCATGGGCCTTCCAATTTCTCTCTTTATCTCTCTCTCTCTATCTCCTTGGATATATGCACTTTCTAGATGTATCTATATTTGTCATAATCTTAGTTTCAGAGCCTTATAATGATACATCTTTTTCAATTCTACTTTACAATAGACAAGGTGGTTATATCGACACACAAGTGTACTCCTAAACTTTGCTCTTTCAATTTCAAACTTTTTAATTACTTTCAATTCCAGATCACATGCACTGATTTTACACTATAACATGTTCTTGGTTGTAGGTCAGTCACAGCAAAGCACTCAATTTGGGCATACACAAAGACAAGATTTGAATACACACCCAAGTATGCATTCTTTTCCTTTAAACTAGCAATTTCATTACTAGATTAAAAGTGGGGCAAATGTAAACACTATTTTGTGATTAAATAGCACCTCAATCTTGTACACTTGGCAAACTCAGACCTTATTTGTTCCTCTCATTCATAGACCTTTCCTTACTTCTGCAAGTCTCGCATCGGCTCTATCTTGTGCCCCTTGGCCTATCTCTTAATTTGATAAATCTTATTTTCATGACATAGACATTCTATCTTGCCTAGAATACTTAAAATGTACATACCTTACACCTCTGCAAGTTCTGAGCCTATACCTACTTTTATATTCTCTGAACACTAACATCCAGGACAAATAATAGCATCAATGTTACTATCATACTCGGATGCAAGTGTCCAGTTCCCTAACGTCATCCAATTTACAAATGAAATGTATCCCAATGACCGCCCTAAGTGTTTTAATGTGAGTTATCTGCCAATATGATTAATATAAATAAAATCTCAATCATTCATTCCTCACCTAAAAAAATACCAAATAGACCAAGGCAACTTATCAAAAGTACTCTATCAAGCCTTCAATTAAGCAGAGCCTCCCTATTTCTACAATAGTCATAAGTACAACACATCTACAGGGCTAAAGTATTAAATGAGCATCCCAAAAATCTGACTTTCCAAGTTACAAGCTAGGTCATTGTTCTACTTGCTTTACACACATTGCATGATTCACACACAATCCAACACATAAGGTAGAAATACATGAGTCTGAAGCCATGTTATGAAGTATTGGAAATGTAGGCAATACCCACTAACACCATGGTCTTTGGGGTTACCGCGAAATAGTGTGCCCACTAACCCATTTTTCCCTAAGGTCATGAATATGGAAAACTAGGGTTTTGACATTTCATAAGGAGTGATAGTCCATGACCCAGATCTAAATGCACCAAAGTGAAGGCGAAGCTAAATATAGAAGCATCTAAGTAGTTGCATCATATTTCAACAAGTATTTCATACAAGACACTTATGTTGAACCCAAAAAGTAGCATTAACATAACCATTCAAAGTTGATGTTAGTGTCCATATCCCTAGAGACTGAATTTATAAAATCAAGCAACTATTCCAAAATAACCTTCCAGCATAATTTCTTCCTATTCCAGATTCAAAACTTCTATAGCATCATAACCAACTAAGTATTTTGTTTTCTGTCATTTTTATATATATAACTTAGCTGTACTTTCCATATTTAGACTATCCCAATTTAATAAATTAAACATATATTTATATATGAGTTTAGCATCTAATTGGCTTGCTATAGATCTGATTATCACCCTTGTGCATTTCATTTTTTATATTATTAACCCTATGTACACTTAATAAGGATCCACGTCCAACTTAGGATTAAACAAAAACACATAAGCAAACTCAAGATCAAGTGGCAAAGGACTAGATAGAGGTAATTGCCAAAGCAGGGGTAGAATCAAAGCAACAAACATAGGCAAAATTCGTAACGCAACAATCAGTGGACCTTGTCAAAAAGGTGGTGATAACCGAGGCCCAACAACGATATTCTAAATCACAAGGCTCTATCTCCACTCAAGGAGGTGTACAAGAGGAGGCTTCCTAACATAAGTTGGAATTCCTCATTCAATGGTTATGCAATGTCCCTGCACAGTTGACAAGGAGGACAACCTTCTCAATTCTAATAGACAAATAGACAAAGTACATGTGATATATGTGGCTTCTACTTCAACACTTTTAACAATGCTGCATGAATCCTTGCTCGATGTCGCCCAGTTACCTTTAGAAAAATAAATTGAGGGAGTAGGTGCATTCCATGAGTCCACCACACAAAAGCATTTTGCACTAGAACATGAGATATTGCAACTAAGGGAGGAAAACGTAGACTTACACCTCTGCCTCACCAAATCAAGGCAAATGATTGATAACACTTGCCCTACCTTGGTCACTCATGGTTTGGGTGACTAAGTCATGTCTGAAGAGAAACAATTCATGACACTCGTGTTTAGGCTAACAAATTGTTGGCTTGCTACGCAAAAGCTCTAATAGATTTAAACGCAAGTCCATATGTTAAAATAAAAAATAGAGGATATCTATAAAATCTTGGAGTATGAGTAAGTCATGGACACTATTATGCATCAAGCTCTGTAGATTACTCACACCATGTTGGATTGGAAGCAACATCTCAGTACTACATTGGTTGAGGTAACATTGGAGCTATCTAAGACTAGTAAAGCCAAGGCAACAATGGAAGATCATATGACTACACTTGCTTCAATGGATTTGGTGCTAAAGGAGTCCTTGGACTCAAGAGACGCATTGATTGCAAAGGTCACCAACTGACAGAGCAACATGATGCAAAATACATTGTAAGAGTCCAAATGCACCAACACATAGAATGGGGGAACTCACATTTAAGATGCAACACAAAGTTTCACAGAGTAGGTTTGTCATCCTCATCTCTAATGATGACAATATTCAAAGCCTATTGCAATATCAATCCCCTCTGTGCACTATGATTTCTTTGGTACGAGAAGATCTTGGTGACTAGAAGATATTCAAGTAGGACTTGTCCCACTTAGAAATATCTATTTCAAAAATTGTCAAGGAGCCGCAGTTTGTCCCACCTGCCTATTTCCAACAAGAACTCCAGAAAAAGAAAGTTGATCAAAATGCACAGTTATCTCTACATCAACAAAAAAATGTCATCGACATCTTCGACTATAGTTATGACTTATTTAGAATCAATTCCAACACATCCATCATCATCTTCTGATTTAGCATCTGAAACTACTCTAGCCATGGCTTCCACATCATAGCCTCCTCTGCCTTCTACTCAGTCTATGCCTCCACCCTCCACATAGGTATGGTGTGTACAAATTTTGGAAAATGCTTCAATCTACTCAGTGTTGTACAAGGGAAGGCTTTAAACATCAGGAGTGGGGCTGAGAAGGTTGAAAACCCACAAGGAAAGCCTCCTAGTTATGTCAATCTATTGAAAACTCAAAAGGGTGGTAGATTGGCACATTACTTAGTTGAAACCCTAAAATGGCAACTAAGTAGTACGTAAGAGGTAAAAACTAATAAATGATAGCTTAAGTGATTATTGCAACTAATGTTTCTAGTCCAAACCTTCTCTTTAGGCAAATCCATCACCTCCAACATTCAACACAGTTCCTATGACTTTGTCTTGGGATAAGACAACGGTTTAAGTCCAGAAAAGTGTTAGTAGTAGAACTCGACTATGAATCACATAGTATAATGTTTTCACAAGTGTGCAATTTGCATTATTTTGTACTTTGTATATCTTTTTGGATGTATTTAGCACCCAAATTCACATCAAGATAATACATAATGTGATGAATCCCTCTTTTGTTTGTAGTGAAAGGCTAGAATATGAAGCAACAGAGCCTTTGTAAGCTCTCTATATAGTGTTTGATTATATTTTAAAAGAGTTTCAAAATATAGAGATCAATATAGAGATTCGATAATGGTTCTTATTTATGTCTACACATGCTTCTTTGCACAATTATGTGTTGTTTTCTTGTAATCTATTAATCATTTATTTTTGGGTAAATTAAGACTATGAATCATGTTAATTCCTCTTCAATCCTACACCTGGTTTAACTTTAATTTGGTGTCATAGCTTCCTTGAGTCTCTTTTGTATTGCACTTCACACAAACACTCTCAATTCTCATGTTATGATACATGTAAATATGTGTGAAATAGACTATATCGGCATGGCCGATACAATATGAATATAGGATGGGTAATAAAACTAGACAAAAAAGTAAGACAAAAAGAGACTCAGAGAAAGTCATATTGATAGTACTGAATTATGAAAAAAGAGTATGCTAAAATATTTTGTAAATTACCACAAGCTGATCTCGCCCCATTCTCATTTAACTCTTTAAGATGTGCACTCAAAGAGATTGATGCATCAACAAGCCCCTGTAAAAAAAACTGATAGTAAATGGATAAAGATGACAAATATAAAGTGTATACAAGTAGTACATGCATGCATGGAAACAAAAATCTTAGAACAAATCTATAAATGTTAGTATAAAACAAGGCTATAAAAACGTAGAGTATAATTATTTGAAAAGTGTGCAATCTACACTATTTTGTACTTTATATATATATATATATATATATAAAGTGTATACAAGTAGTACATGCATGCATGGAAACAAAAATCTTAGAACAAATCTATAAATGTTAGTATAAAACAAGGCTATAAAAACGCAGAGTATAATTATTTGAAAAGTGTGCAATCTACACTATTTTGTACTTTATATATATATATATATATATATATATATATATATATATATGGATCTATTCAACACCTGAATGTACATCAAACACATGCAAAATGCAAAGAATCCCTATTTTGTTTGTAGCAAAACACTATAATATGAAGCAGCAAAGCCTTTGTAAGCTATATACATAGCACTTGGTTGTATTGTAAAGGGGTTCCAAAATATAGAGATCAATATAGAGATTTGATAATGGTTATTCTTTATGTCTACACATGTTCCTTTGCGCAATTACGTGTTGTTTTCCTATATTATATGTTAATCATTTGAAAGTCTGAAGGGTTTTGAGTACATTAAGACTGTGAATCATGCTAAGTACTCTACAATCCTATACTTGTTTTATCTTTAATCTACCGTCATAGTTTCCTTGAGTCTCTTTTATATTGCACTTCACACAAACACTCCCAATTAACATGTGTTGATGGGTTTTCCAGGAACCTCTGCTTACAATAAATTTCCAGCAAGCGAGAGAGGTTTGGTAAGCCAATGCATTATCTTATTTTACATTTTTTGAACCACAGAGTTCCAAAGTTTAACTCTAGAGGATTGGAAAGAAAAAGATATTCCTAAGAACATGAAATCTCCCCATGAGAAATTCACTCCAATTTATAATTGGAAAACTATGTCTAAGTCCAAAGAACTATCAATAGAAGTTGGTTTTTCCCTATTATGTGTTCAACATTGAAGAAAGAAATAAGGTTTGAAGGCACAACAAAGTGTTGCTAATCGTTTACTCTTCTTCAATAATAGTAAAGAAAGAGTCATCAATAAAATGACCATTGATATGCTGGGAGCTAGGAGAGTTACGAAGAGATACCCTTGACAATCCATTTAGAAGCATAATCATTTAATAACTAGCCAAATTATTTAACACCTACAATAGAGAGGGGACTAAATGACAACCTTGCATGATGGATTTAAAAAGTCAAAATTGCTCATATTGTTGGATATTTACGGTAATGTAGGGTGATGCATCTTTGAAAAGGGTTAATGTGCAAACCTAGGGCCAAAAGCTAGAGCCTTCAACATAGCAATGATGAAAGACCACTCAATGCAATCCTAAGCCTTCTCAAAATAATATAAAAAAAGAAGAGAAATGCAAGCCCACTCCATAATAACGTTTTCAAAAATGTATCTATATTGAACAAATCTTGTTTGTTTAAAGCGAATTGTATGTAGGACAAATACGGTCAACAATATAAGTATACTCTAATATAATAAAAGGATAATTCCATAATAAACTCAACATACATATGAAATGTCGTGTCAAAAAGTAGGGTAGGACTGTAAGCAAGAGTTGTTTATAATAAATGTATCAACGATATAATTAGGAAGTCTATGCAAGAAACCCACGAACAAAAACTCACTTAGATCCAGAATGTAAAAAGGATAAGATAAAGATATATAAATGGCATTAGGTAGTAACTAAGAAGTGTCTAAACTAATGATTGTAACTAAGAGGTATCTAAACTAGGGATTGTAACCAAAAGGTGTAAGCAAAGTAACAAAGCATGAAAAGATAAGATACACTAATGAGCATATAGTAATATAATCATGGAAGGCAACAATATACCAATATAGAATATAAACACACACATATATATACACCAAAGTAAATAAAAAAATAATATACGGATAAGAATACTTACACGAAGTTGACTTGTCGGCAGATCAATCTTCCACTTATCACAAGTGGCACTCTGTGAGATTTTGTAGGTGAAACTCAAGATTTAAAGAAGACGACCTAGGTATCCTTAGTTGGGGACTCCAAAGACTAGGTGTATCTTGATAGTTTAACTTCTTTCCTTAAGACCTCCAAATAGATTGTGCAAACTAGCATTGCACAAGTATAACCTCCTATGCCCTAATTCCTTTTCTTCTTGCTAAAGTGGATTTGGATGCATGAACAAATCCAAATTAATGTATTTCTAATGAAAAATGACATTTCAGAGCCCTATAAATGCAATTCAAATCCCTAAAATCCACCCATAAAATTTGATTTACAGCGTTGCCTAACTAAAGTCATAATAAAAATATCATCAAACATTATATTTCATTATTCGAGCAGTAGTAGCAAAGATGCAATACTACTTCAGTTAGACTGAAGCAGTAGGAAAAGTGATGCCAAATATAATAGTGCCTCAACCTTCCAATGCAATCGGTCAAGAGGGGGTGCATTGTAGAACTATTTCAATCGAGTTGAAATAGAAACAAATGAGTGTGCAAATAGGGAGAAGAGGAACGAAGAGATATAACAAAACAAATGAAGGTCAAATTGAGCAGATGATGATGGATGAAGGCATGAATAAAAAATGATCATTAGGGAATCTCTCACAAAATCACCACAAACTTATGCCCCTCAACTCTGGTACACTCTTTGGGACATACAATCATGGATATTGATGCACCGAAAAGTCTTGCATGAGAAATCGTTAGTAAATAAAAAATATAAGTGTATACATGAAAAACAAGAAAAAGTAAATGTCAAATCATGAGTTCAAGGGTTTTGGCATTGATCTTATAAGAAACATTAATGAGGGTTATCAATCTCTATCAAGTGATGACCTCAAGGTCACTAGCCTTTGGGATAAACTTGATGTTGCTTTTATTAACAACCTTACCAAGAGAGTTGGTCTGCAGTTTTCAAGATGCACCATGTTTTTAAGATTGCGCTCCATAACATCCCATGACATGTTTTCTCTTACTTTGATGTTGTTTGCATATAAATTATAGGGATCTTAGCAAAAGGTTTACAAAGAGTGGGAGGGAAAAGTTGTGGTCAAGGGTGAAGGAGTTTGAAACCCTCTGCAACATTTAACAAAATTCCCATGTCTATTGTATGAATGATGTCTATTTTTGTAGGTGGGATGTCGATAATGCATTGTGCATAGGGTGTGTTACATAAAGGACACATGGAAACCCACAACGTGACAAGGGCTCTATGGAATTGCACTAAAAATCCTGTTCAATATCCATGTATTATCTGAATTTGCATCATTTTCATTAAAAATCCATGTTTATCCTAACATTTTCTTGTTTCTCCTTTATTTTTGCTCTCTTTTGTTTTTGCCTAAAAAAATTATTTTTTCATTGAAATTATGAATAAATTCTAGCTATTCACATCAGATTTGTTATTTTCAACACTTCGTTACTTGTTTTGATAAAATTTGCCTTAATATTCTTCATTTTGGAGTTTTTAATTTTTTGGTTTGTTTCTCTACAATTTTTCATTGTGTCGTGACAATGATGCACAAGGTGTTGTCATTCTAGTGATTAAAGGACTTCCTATGATGGTGATGTGTAATTTAATGTATTGAATGACAAGAGCTAATTTGTGATGAGCATTACAAAATCCCCATATCAAATTATGGAAAGATCAATTACCAACAGTGTTTCATTTTTTAAGTTTGTACATACTGTTGGAAATCTAAGCTTGACCTATTAAGCATTAAATAAGTTTTTGGGCATGTATTAAATAAAAGTTTAGGTATACATTCAATAAATTGGTTAGCCCATAATAACTAATGTATTACAAAATCGTCTAGGAAAGCTATAAATATATATCTATTTGGATCATATTGTAAGTAGGAAAATAAAACAAGTAATAACAGTAGTCTATGTATGTTGAACATCGATTCAAAGTCCAATCAGAGGCAAAAAGATGCAACAAACAATTCAGAGCAACAGTGCTGATAGAACCCAACAATAACCTGCAAGAAGAATAAAAATGAAGAACAAAGCAGAAGCTCTAGTATAACATGGCACAGAGAACAAGATCAGTTTTGGAAGAAAGAACAACAAACAAGAGAATAAATACAACAACAATATGTAGATAAAATAAATAATTTCAATTGTATATTTCTAATCATCGAATTAAGTCTATAATATTTTTTAGATTTGTGACAATTATGTGTCTTGTGTACACTTTGGTTATGCATCATTATTCTTATTTCAATTTGTTTTCTAAGAGTTTGGTATCAAACCCAAATATTTTTATCTTATTAGTTTTCATAAATCTCTGGGATGACTAGAGCTAAAGCTAATGCATGGCAACAGGGTCCCACTTTTGATGGGAAGAATTGTGATGTGTGGTCTAAAAATATGAAGACCATCCTCACAACTAATGGCTTGTGGGAATTAGTCGAATCAAGGTTTGTTGATGATCCAAATGATAGAGCCAAATTGACAAATGCACAAAATATTCAGTTGAGGGACACCAAAAGGAAGGACACTAAAACCCTGAGCTTGATAGAGGAAGCAATGTTTGATTCTCTTTTTTCCAGGATTGCAACAACAACTCATTCAAAGAAGGCCTGGGATATTTTGAAAAAATAATACAAAGGTACAAACAAAGTAAAACTAGGAAAACTGTAATTATTGAGGAGATAATTTGAAACCCTTCAAATGAAGGATAATGAATCAATATTTGACTTCCATATTAGATTATCTTGTTTACTTGATCAGTCGAAACTGTAAGGTGACAATGTGGTAGATCAATGTATTGTGGAAAAGATTCCGAGGAGTTTGCCAATAAACTTTGATCTAGTGGTGAATGCCATTGAAGAGTCTAAAAATATGTCACAAATGACAGTGGATGAGTTTATGGGTTCTCTACAAACCCATAAGCAACGACTAAATAGATCAACCTCTCCTTCCCTAGATCAAGCATTCAAAGCTCAAGCCAATGTGAGAGGTAGGGGGAGAGGTATAGATGCAAGAAGTATAAATCCCAACAGAAGAGGCCATGGAAGAATAGTCTTTGGAAGAGGAAGATCTAGTAGCTTAGAGGGAGAGAGCACTTCGCAAACAGACTCCTACAATAACAATCTTTTAGAAAAGGTATTATAAATCCAAAAATCAGTGTTATTATTGTCATAAGTATGGCCATTTTGCAACTAAATGTAGAAAGAGGCAACATGATCAGTGTAAGCGGAATGCTAGCATAGCTAAGGAAAAGATAAGTGTATCAGAATCAAATCAAAACCCAAACATTTTTATTATGTGTAATATTGTAGGAAAGAGTTCTAGTGATATTTGGCATCTGGATAGTGGATATAGCAACCACGTGTGGTCAGGCGAATTTGTTTGATTTCGTTGATAAAAATGTCAAGTTTGAAGTAAAAATGAGAAATAATGAAGCGGTCCTAGTTATGGGCATAGAAGCAATCTCCATTCTCACCAAGGTAATAGAACAACTTGGGATGTGTATTTTGTCTCTGACATCAAACATAATTTGTTCAGTATTGGACAACTTATCCAAAAGGGGTACAAAGTTATTGTTGATAATGGAGAGTGAAAGAGCTTTGATAGAGATGGAAAGAATCAGATCGTGGCAATACAAATGGAAAAAAAAAATGTTCCTTCTCAAGGTGCAATATTATTTTTCTACACGGTCTGTTCCTACACAATCAGTAGTTACACATTCTATGCACATACCGCAGCAAGTAGCTTTCAATACTACTATCAAGGATCCATCCAGGCTTTGGCATTTACGGTATGGACATTTGAGTTTTTCAAATTTAAATTTTTTTATTTAAAAAGATATGGTTAGGGGCTACCAATAATTATAGAGCCTGAAAGAAAATGTGAGACTTGCATTTTATGAAAACAATATAGGCAACCCATTCAATTAGGGAAGTCTAGGAGGGAAAATCGCCATTAGAGCTAGTGCGTTCAGATCTATGTGGCCCAATGCAGACTCTCAACCTAGCCAAGAATGAATACTTCATGACCTTCATGGATGACTATAGAAGAAAGACTTGGGTCTAAATTTTGAAGCATAAATCAGAGACCTTTGAGAAGTTCAAACAGTTTAAGGTGTTGGTTGAGAAGCAAAGTGGACACTTTATCATGGTTCTGAGATCAGACAGAGGGGAAGAGTATATCTCCAAATAATTTATAAATTTATGCAATAATAAAGGCATTGAGAAACAGATTACCACCAAGTATACTCCACAACGAAACAGAGTTGCAGAGGGAAATAACAATACCATCAAGGATATGGTGAGAACCATGTTGAAGGCCAAGGGGATTCCAAATGAATATTGGGATGAAGTTGTAACCATAGCAATGTATATGCTTAATAGATAACCCACAAAGGTTGTGCATCAAAAGATTTCACAAGAAGCATGGACAACTAAATACTACAGTGTGGAACACAAAAAAAAAAAATTGGGTGCATGGCTTATGCATTTGTGTCAAAGGCGAAAAGACATAACTTGGATGAAAGAGGAGAAAAGGGTATCTTAATTCGCTATAGTGAAGAGTCCAAGACATACATATTGTATAACTCTGTTACTAAGAAGATTATGATTAACTAGGATTTTGAATTAATTGAGAATGAGTCATGGGATGGCACAGTTGACACTTCCTCAGGGATCTCATCAACAATACATATAGATAATGTATAAAGTGGAAATGAATTAGATTCTAGAAATGAAGTTGAACCTATCACATCCTAGCAAAGTGAAACTTTGACAACACTTCCTTTTGCACAAAATCTAAATAGACTTTTCAGTCTAGCAACTCCAGGGATCCCTCCAATGAGAGTTCAGATCTAACATTGGCTTCTATAATGCCAAAAAAGATAAGGAGCTGGAGGGAAATTTATGAGAATCAAGGTTATGTTGATGAAAGTATGAATTTTACTTTATTTTCTCATAGTGATCCAACATATTTTAAAGAAGCAGTAAACGATGAGAAATAGTGAGAAATACCGTAAGACCATGGATGAAGAGATAGATGCAATATAAAGAAAAAATTCATGGGACCCAATGGATTTTCTAATGGGTAAACATGTGATTATAGTTAAAAGGGTCTATAAGACCAAGAGTATAGCAGAAGGCAAAATTGTTAGATATAAATCAAGGTGGGTTGTTAAAGGCTACAAACAACAGTGTGGAAGAGATTATGATGAGACGTATGCTCTTGTTACAAGAATGGACACTGTATGAGTTGTTTTGGCAATAACAATACACACGTGGAAGGTATTCCAAAAGGATGTGAAGTCTATCTTCCTCAATGGAGTGCTTAAAGAAGAAGTATATGTGGAACAACCACCCAAGTATGAAGTCCCATGACAAGAAGACAGTGCATACGCTGAAAAAAAACACTCTATGGGTTTAAGCAAGCACCTAAAGCATGGTACAACAATCTTGATTTGTACTTGCTAAGTAATGACTTCAACAAAAGCAACAATGAGCCAACACTCTCCATCATGGCAAGTCATGGTAAGATTTTAATTGTTGGTTCATATGTAGATGATTTAATCTTTTATGATTTGATCTTTTCAGGTAATGATGACCTATTGATTGTTGAATTTAAAGAAGCAATGGAAAGTGACTTTGAGATGGCAAACTTAGGTTTGTTAGTATATTTTCTTGGTGTTGAGGCAAGACAAATAGATCATGGCATATTCATTTCTCAAACAAATTATGCCACAATTTTTTTGAAGAGGTTCAAATGTTAAAAGCAAACCTGCACTAATACCAACAACTATAGGTTTGAAATTAAGGAAGGAAGATTGCAGCAATAAGGTAAATCCAACCTTGTAAAAAAACATGGTTAGAAGTTCAATGTATTTGACAATAATTAGACCTATTTTAATGTATGCAATAAATCTAATTTATAGATTTATGGAAACATCTAACTGGACACGCTAACAAGCAGGGAAGAGAATCCTCATATATGTCAACGACACTAAGGGCTATGGAATTTTGTATGCTGCATCAGGGAAGTTTTAATTGATTGGTTATATTGAGAGTCATTGGGCAGGTAGTGTAGATGATAGGAAGAGCACATTTCAACATTGGGTCAAGGGCCATTTCATGGGCCTCCAAGAAACAACCCATACTTTCTCTCTACAACAAAAGCTGAGTATATAGTAGGAAATGCGACTACATGTTAGGCTATTTGGCTTTGGAGAATCATAGTAGACTTGAACAAGGAACAAGAAGATAGAACAATCATTTATTGTGACAATGTATCCTCAATAGCTCTGACATAGAATCCAATTTTTCATGGACAGAGCAAGCATATAGAGATCCGTTATCATTTTATTAGGGAATTGGTAGAATATGGAGAGATTGAACTTCAGTTTTGTAAATCCAAGCAATTGTTCATAGTTATTTGTACCAAACCATTGTCAAAATAAAGTTTTGAACCCGAGATACAATTTGGGCATCATAGATGTTACAACAACAAGCTCCAAACTATTCAAAGAGATTTTTTTTTAACAGCTCCCGATATTCAAAAAACAGAGAAGTCGAGTTTAAAGGGGAGTGTTGGAAATCTAAGCTTGGCATGTTAAGCATTAAATAAGCTTTTGGGCAGGTATTAACTAAGTGTTTAGACATACATTTCATAAATTTGTTAGCCCATAATACCTGATGTATTTCAAAATCCTCTAGGAAAGCTATAAATATAGATCTAGTTGGATCATATTGTAAGTAGGAAAATCAAGCAAGCAACATCAATAGACTGTATGTTGAACCGCAGTTCAAAGCCCAGTCAGAAGCAAGAAGAAGCAGCAAACAATTCAGAACAGCAGTTCAGATAGAACACAACAGCAACCTGCAAGAAAAATAAAAATGAAGAACAGAGCAACAGCTCCAGTATGACAGAGTACACAGATCAAGAGCAGTTTTGGAAGACAGAACAAAAGACGAGAATAAATATAGACGTAGTTTGTAGATAAAATAAAGAATTTCAGTTGTAGAATTGTAATCATCAAATTCAGTCTAATATTTTTCAGATTTGTGACAAGTTTGTGCAGATCAGTCTCTACCGAGTTCCAATTCAGATACACAGTTATGTTTTTTAAATCTCTTATACCTTATCGTCTCCTTGGTATGAGAATCTCAATATATCTGATAATTTTTCTTTTAATCAATTACATATACACTAACCAACAGGTCGGATTATTTTCAAGTTTCTTTTCCTTTTCTGAAAAAGAGATTTTCTTCATGTGTGCTTAACATCTAGTTGAGCATTTTGTTGTTGATGAAAACAATCTTGCAAACTGAATCACAATTTTTGGCGCTTTCTTTCCTGCAATGAAGACTAAATGATGTGTTATTTTATTATTTTTTATCTCAACCAAATACTTTGGCATGGCTATCTCAGATCCCATCAGACAGGGAGAGCTATATAAGGCCCGTTTATGTGATACTGTGTTTGTATCCATGCCTTCAACTGCTTGGAATCATGGATGTTTATCATCAGCGTTTGGAAATATTAGAAACCCTTACTCGATGTCAGGTGTTAATTTTCGAGAGGGGGGCTATTAACATTAATCTGTTTCTACTGCAGCGGAGAGTTGACTAACAAGAATGCATGAAATTGCTGCTTTTTAAGGACAGGGGTAATGATTTCTGCAAAAGTGCTCGAATAGTAATTTAAGCTAAACCACCAATTCTGGAAAAATGGTACGTGTGATATTTTTATAAAGATTTGTCTACAACTAGAATTTGAATCCTTTGTCAATATTTCTTTTGGATCATTCTTTGGATGATTTTGATAGATTGGATGTCTCTTTGTCATGGCTGTTTAGCCGAAGAAATTCTCTGATTTAGATATGCGTTTACTTATTTATTATAATCAACTATATAATCCAAAACATAGGCATAATCGCTGATGTTTATGTAATTCTGAACTTCTTAATCAAAAAATAATGATTATATCTTATTTCTATGTCAAATTTCTCTGCAAGTTTGTTAAATATATAATTCAATTACAAAGTGGAATTGACACAATTAACAGTGATTTATATACCATCAAAGCCAATCTTTTTTATAGAGCTCAGTAGACAGATTTTTTGTTTTTAATTTATTATGCACCAATAATGGATCATTTGAAACCAGGATGTTATTAAGAGGAGTATGTAATCAAACTTGGAAGCAAAATGTTTCAAATATAGCCATATGTACTTCAGTCAAACAAATCATAACGTCCACACTCCCTCCCCCTGCATATGAATCAAATAAGATCAGCAGGCCTTCAGAGCGAATAAATGTAGGCCCCACATACACTGGCTTTCCCATTCCAAAATGGAACTCGTAATAAGGAAATTTCAGCCAACTTGTGGCTATCACATTAGTGTTGTCATTAAGTCCTAGCGGCTCTGTAACATCCTTTCTTAGCTCAAAAAAGTCAATAGCTGATCGTATAAAATTATCATCCACCTTAGTAATGGACTTGTGGATCAACTCTGCAGCAAACTCTAAAGTCCCATTTATGAGCTCAGACACACTGGTTTGGGCCCATGACTCGTAGACAACATTACCAAAGAACTCCTCAGGCAAGGGAGGATTTAGTCTTTTTCTTCCATTTATTGGAATGCTCACTTTTGTTTGTAGATCCCCATCAAGACCTCGAGCTCGTGAAATGCACTGCCACAAATGGGCGACAAGGACTTCAAAAGTGGTGAAAGTTTTCTTTTCTTTGTTGTATCCCATTGCATTTGCATTCGACTTGAGTTTCTGTAAAAACATGCCATCAAAATGGAACGTTTTTGTGGCTCGGATTGATTTGGTTGGAGAGTTCTTTTTGGATACAGTGTTGTATTCATAATGATCAAACCATTGTTGAGGCGGCTCTCTTGCTTTTAATAGAGATCGGTCATGTACCCCAGGAGGTTGTACAATACTCTCCCCTCTAACAATTTTTCCCCAGGAATTGACGAAAGAAAATGTTGCTTGTCCATCTGCAACATGATGATGACAAGCTAAGCCTATCACTAATCCTCCACATGTAAATCGCGTAAGCTACATACATAAATATCATTACAAAAAAAATTATTAATGGTCTGGTTATATACATATTGCCATATAAATAAAAAACAAGAAACTAAGCATTTAATTCCATGGAAGAGGCTTAGGCTCATATTTTTTTAGGGAGATTAGTCCATCAAGTTGAAACAATACAGTACTATGAATAAAATGAATTTTAATATAAATAAAAATTAAAAACAATAAACTAAAGATACAGTCCCATGTTAGCGGCTTAGGCTCCTATTTTACAATCAAAGTAGTCCCATGGAGTTTGAAACAAGACAGTTACAGGAATAAAATGAATTTTATTATAAATAAAATCAAGAAATTAAAGATGCATTCCTATGAAAGGGAGAAACTAACGAACTAGTTCCATTAAAGTGTAAAGCAATAAAAACTATAAGTATTTATAAAGCTGTGAATCAAATACAAAGCATACATACTCACCCCTCGCAATATTTGAACTTATAAATTCATTTTCAAAGGTAAAAATTCTTTATGATTTGGCTAACTTTGCACCTCTACAAATCTGCTCCAGAATTATCTCACAGCAGCACTGCCTCAAAAAAATTAGTCACCAGGTTCTAAGCTATAATGCCCCCTTTTTCGAAATGAGAATAGTATTATTACTAATATAAAAAAAAATTCTAAATATTTACATAAAGCAATAATAGTTTAATTTGCTTTTCACCACCGATGAGATGTGAGTGAGTTGGTAAAGTGACTTGGTTGTTACAAGCACCACCCAAGTTCAAATCTCAATATAATATTAGAGGTCGATTGTGGCTGATCATTAGTATTCTTGGGCCGGTTGTGGCTGTTGATGCTATTCTCAAGTCGGTTATAGTCATTTGTTGGTATTCTCGAATCAATTGTGGCCATTGTTGGTAAATCTGATACTTGTGATAGATGATCACTTGGGGATCTGGGCCCCCGATTGTGTCCTAGACCTTTAGTATTTCTAAATACTTAAATAAAGTAATAATAGTTTAATTTGCTTTTCACTACAGATGAGATGCGGGTGAGTTGATAAAATGACTTGGTTGTTACAAGCACCACCCAAGTTCAAATCTCAGTATGATATTGGAGGTCGGTTGTGACCGACCATTGGTATTCTTGGGTTGGTTGTGGCTATTGATGGTATTCTCGGGTCGGTTCTAGTCGTTCGTTGGTATTCTCGGGCAGATTGTGGCCGTTGTTGGTAAATCTGGTACTTGTGATAGATGATCACTTGGGGATCCGGGCCCCCGATTGTATCCCAAACCAATTGCAGCTCCAGTCAAAGCAAAGTACCTATCTAAAAAAATAATAGTTTAATTTTCTTTTCACTTAAGTTGGGGTTTTTTAAGGTTCAAAGGCTTATTCAACCCTTAAGTGATTTTAAAAACAAACTAACCTTATATTTCATGGTATTTTCCCTCCAATTTGGGCACTCCCCTTGGAGAGTGAGTATTTAAGATGAAGAGGATTCATTTGAGGGCATGAAATATTTTTAATTGATTTGAAGCTTAAGCATGTAATGCTTGGTTGATCTATTGTAAGGACAAAAACCCTTTTATAGATGTTGGAACAAGGACGAAAACCCTTGGACTAACTAGGGCATCCTCCATTCAGAGGTTTGCATTGAACTTCATTGGATTGATTTGCAGAAAAACACTATTTCCAGGACAACGAATATACCTAGAATAGTGCCTAGGGTTTGAGAGGAAATTGCAGGTTTCCTAGAGTTGGGCGAACTAGTTTTAGGCCCTAATTTGGCCATTCATGAGGTCAAATAATTATTTGTAAGTCAGCTGGTATTTTTAATAATTTTTTCAGCTAGGACGAGTGGATTAGGAGACTGTTTTGAGGGTTTGATGGGCTATTTTCAAGCCTAAAGAATATTCTGAAATTTCTATAATTATTTCAGTATTTATCCTTAATTTTTTAAGATATTTTCCAGCATCTTAGATTGAGAAAAACACCAAAAATCAATAATTAATTCGTTGTACTTTTCCTGTAATTTTGGCATCAAAGTGGCTGAGTTTGAGGTGGATTTTATGCCCTAATGTTCATGATAATATTCAATAATTTTCAATATATATAAATATTATTTTATGGCGAGTTTGGCCTATTTCCAGCGTTTTGTATTTTACTACAGCAGCTAGGGTTTGCACAAAAATCAAAAAAGTAAATATTTTCTAAGGTTTGTGGAAAACCCCTATTTTCAGTTGGCAGCCCCAAAAAAGAGACATTATAGTGGTATCAAAGCCAAAATTTTGGCCAACTGTGGAGTGTGAGAGTCTACAATGGATTGAAAACCTAGGTTCTTACCAAAAGAGGAATAAAAAGATCTCATTCAAAATGTGGGAATGAAGAAGAGGATAATGGATGAAGCCATGGATGAATTGTTCCAAGCTATGGAGGAGTATCAGAGAGAAATGAGAGCAATAAGCCCCAAGGATTTGATGAAGGCTGTAGGGTTCAACCTTAGACGTCAAGAGTCTCCCTTAAAAAAAAAAAAGAATAGAAGTGATGAAGGCTTCATCACCTCAAATGAATTCACCCTTGACAATAAGGGAAGAGAGAGAAATCGTGGGGCACAAGCCCAAGGAAGAAGGGAAACCAGATTTGCAAGATTGGGGAAAGAATGTTGTACTTGTGATTAAAGCTCAATAGTTGAAGGATAATATTGACAAGCCACTTGTTGATTTTCATAACAGCAGTGGAAAGAGACGTGTGAAAAAGAAAAGGGAAATCACAAGAATAGAAGGGTTTCCACCACTCCCACTTTGCTAAAGGAGGACAAGCTTGTTATTGGTAGCCCAAGGTATGACAATGATATTTTACTAACTACTAATGATTGCATGCACAAACAGAATAAAGAGAAAGTCAAGGATGAAAACACATCACTTGTTGAATCCACAAGTGGACAAGCTGTCCCTATTCAACTCACGCTCATCATTCCACCAAGGAATGAGACCATGCTACTATACCCATGGTATGAAAGGTTTGATAACATATCAAATTCATTATTTCACGCTATGTCGTTTCACATTTGTTGTTCTCATAAGAAGCATACTAAAAGAGGAGTCACAATAAGGCATACAGTTTATAACATGGAGCATGGGGACCCCTTGGTTCAAGTTGACAATTGTTGTGGCCAAAGGGTGTGGGATCCCAGGAATATTTTGAGATCTACAAAGGGTAACAATTCTGATTTCCATATTTGCAGCTGTCCCTTTCATTAAAGTAAGGGAAAAAACAGAGTTGATTTCGAATAAGGTTGTTGATTTCAGATTTGAAGTCCAAGGTATGATTTCTTGTGTGTTGGAGATTGGAGATGACTACCCTCTAGTCAAAATTCATGGTATGCTTGCTTAAACAAAAATGTTCTTCCCTCATATTGTTGTTAATCCAGCTAATAAGCATGTTCCTAGGAAGTATGCTAAAATGTGTATTGAAGCCAAAAACGCAAGTTGCAATTGTAAGCATGTGGATTTTCCAATTTAAGTCCAAGTTTGTTGGTGCATATGGGATCCAGAAGGCTTGGTAAGGATCAAGATAAATCCCTCATTCTCATTTTCAGGACAACCCTTTCATTGTGTCAAAACTCAGCCCTTTGCTTGTGTAGAGAATTCTGAATTTGTTGACTCAGAAAATTTTGAGTTTTTTATAAAAACTCGGCCATGTTCAGAGGAGAAAATTCTGAGTTTTTAGTGAACACTCAGCTCACTCCATGTGTTAAAAAAATTGATTTATCGGTGAGCACTCAAACCGTTTCAAAAACAAGGAACTCGAAAATTTTCATAGTGGGGCAGCCTCTTCCAAGGATGGAGATTCAGCTCTTGTTAGGCATGGTAAGTACCCTTGTTTTTTCAAATTTTGTATTGCGGCAACGGAATAGGCATAACTATGATGAGACACTTGGGAAGCATGCTTGGAAAGGGCAGCATAAAGGGTAGCAAGATACAAGTGTTGAAACATCATGGCAAGGCTGGCCACCCCATGAAGATGCCCACTTGGAAGGTATGATTCTCCCTTTGTTTAAAGTTGGTTGTTGCAAGGAAAGAGGTGAGCCATATCCTTTGTTTGTGGTGAGGACTTTGAGGCCCTTTGAAGGTCATAAGAGGTATGTAGAGACCCTACAAAAGAGCACCCCCTCTAAAGTGCACCCATGGAGGAGAGGGGGGAATAAGGGGCAGCCATGGTCACTCTTCCACCATGCTGTCCATGACAGTTCCAGCTCACTTGTGGTGAGTTTGAGGGTTCCCGGATGCATGGGGAAGGTTGACTGCAAGAGGACACGTAAAAAGGATGAGTTATGGTTGAATGAGTTCTCATTTTGGAGTAATAAGAAGTCTAATTTATGCATGCATAGCCCACCAATCATGAGGGAAGTGAATGATTTCACCATCCTTTGGGGTTGTGTGGACATTTGTTGGGTGATAGAAGACAAAGGATGGAGTTTCAGCATTGTGGTGGAGTTTCCAACTCTTCTAGTTGGAAAATTTCTGAGTTTAGTGGCTAATTGGGAAAGTGCTAAGCGCTGGTGCCTATCAAACAACAGTAAGTACAGCTATGGCCGCCTTTGGGTTAAAGGAAGGACTACCCTAAGCTGTAGCACTGTTTCCAGCACATATAAGGCAGCCATTAAGATACAAAAAAAATCATTTTTTTTCTTGCTCCCTAAGCTTTGCTAATTCTGGAAAGGTAGACTCAAAACAAGTGCGTGCAATGACTGAATTTCAGTGTGTAAAAGAAGGGAAAAGTTCTGAAATGTGCATGGAAAAGATGTCAAAGATACAATCAGAAAATTCTGAGATTTTCATACCCACTCAGCTGGTTACATACTCAGAAAATTTGGCAAAAGGGGAGCCAATACAGCAGGACAAACACACCAAAGGGTCTGAAAATGATGGGAACACGAATGTTGGAAATGATGAAGGGGCAAATAGACAAACCCAACTCATAATAAAGGCTTCCCTTGAGGGTGAAAACATGAAGGGTTCATTCAAGGTCAAATTGGTATTGAATGGTTTAACTTCGATGAGTTTTTGCAAGGCTGTAAATGGCAAACACGGCCCTCATAACAGCAGGTACAGTTCTCATTTTGAGATAATTATCTTCAAGAAGAGGGAACAATTGAGCATGAGACCCAAGGATGGGGACATATCTGTAATATGGAAGCTTCCAGCCCTTGGGAAACAAGAGATTGTGAGCTTATATAATGTCCCTTTTAGGGATATTAGGTTAACAAGAAATTATTCTATCAAATCAATCAATAAATATGAATTTCCAAATTTATTTCAAAACCCTAGCAATCTGATTTTGTAAATACAGCAGTAGGTAAACCTTGAAATCAGCTTCAAATATTATATTAAATTCTCCAAAAAATAGCAAACTATATAATAATAAATTCGCCAAAGAACCCAGCCAAGAACCTGGTTTTTGATGAAGTGTTTGAGCTGGAAAATATTATAAAATTCAGAAAAAAAAATGTGGTTGATCCACACCAACAGTTGCCCTTGACAAGACCCCAAGATGGGTCGCTGATTCTTCCCAGCTGTTCGCTACCCTTAGAAGTGTATTCATTGCCCTTAAACAGCCCTCCGAACTCACGCTTCACTCCTCCAAATGGTTCACTTATTTGCAAGTGTCTTTTTGGTGTTGAAAACACCCTTCAAACTCGATTCTGCTCAATGCAACTCCTAGATGAAGCTGCCCTAAGTCTGAATTTCGTGTTTTCATCCTCAATTCAACTCCCTTGAAGGGTTCGCATCCTCTAAATACAAGCCCAGCTTTTCATGCTTAGCCTTCAAGAGATTGGTTATCAAAATTAGACATGCCTTCAAATGAAATACAAATCCCCTTTATATATCCACCTTTTAGTTATGAAGGAAGAATTAGTGGATTATAAAGATAATTTGCTTTTAAAATCACTTAAGGGCTAAATAAGCCTATGACCCTTAAAAAGGTCTCAACTTAAGTAAAAAGCAAATTAGTCTATTATTACTTCATTAAAAGTATTTAAAATTACTTTTTTATTTTAGTAATAATATTATTTAATTTCAAAATGGGGACGTTACAGCTTTAGGATCAAATTTGATGTTACTAACAGCTGTTCCATGTTCAGTAATGGGAAATATAGCCCGGGCAGCCATTTGTTTGATAAAGGATTGAAGCTAGCAACGATCCACGACAATGCTAGGAGCTTTTCCATACCTAGCAAAGGAGGATTTCCAGCCACTCCACATAGGGAAGGCATGGTCATGGATGCAAATATGAAGTGGAGAACTCTTATTTTGTCCAATGTGTTTGTGTCTTGTGCAGGTGTTGATTTAGGGGCAACCAATGCCCAAAATTTTGAAGACCACCTTGCTGGAACAGACTTTTCCAGCCACTATGATGCTGCCATTTCTAAGAATTTTCCTTTCCTCGTCATTTTTTTTCCACATCCAAGGTATAGGGCCTCAATGGAATATGTAAGGAGGGGTTGGAGTTGCTATTGTACTATTTCCAGATTGCACAAACAGCCAAAAGTCATCAAGAACAGCAGGTGTACGAATTTGTCTTTGCAAAAACTCTTTCATTTGACAGGCACAGGAGCTAGATTATGGAGCATTTCAACATGTTCTTTCACCTTGGCATGAGGGCACTTAGGCATGAAAGTTTACATTTGCTTGAGGACAAGAAAATTTGGGAAGGGAGGACTGTAATGTCCCCTTTTTCAAAATGAGAATAGTATTATTGCTAAAATAAAAAGTATTTCTAAATACTTAAATAAAGTAATAATAGTTTAATTTGTTTTTCACTTAAGTTGGGGCCTTTTTAAGGTTCAAGGGCTTATTCAGCCCTTAAGGGATTTTCAAGCAAATTGACTTTATAATTCATGGTATTTTTCCTCCAATTTGGGCACTCCACTTGGGAAGTGAATATTTAAGGGGAAGAGGATTCATTTGTCGAGGGCATGATATATTTTTAATGGATTTGGAGCAAGAGCATGTAACGCTTGGCTGATCTATTGTAAGGACGAAAACCCTTCAATAGATGTTGGAACAAGGATGCAAACCCTTGGATTAACTAGGGCATCCTCCATTCAGGGGTTTGCATTGAACTTCATTGGATTGATTTGCAAAAAAACACTATTTCCAAGACATCGAATATACTTAGGGCAGCGCCTAGGGTTTGTGAGGAAATTGCAGGTTTCCTAGGGCTGGGTGAACTGGTTTTAAGCCTTAATTTGGCCATTCATGAGGACAAATGATTATTTTTAAGTCAGTTGGTATTTTTAATAATTTTTCCAGCTAGGGCGAGTGGATTAGGGCACTGCTTTGAGGGTTTAATGGGCTATTTTCAGGCCTAAAGAATATTCTGAAATTTCTATAATTATTTCAGTATTTATCCCTAATTTTTTAGGATATTTTCCAACATTCTTTGATTGAGAAAAACATCAAAAAACAATGATTAATTTGTTGTACTTTTCTTGCAATTTTGGCATCAAAGTGGCTGAATTTGAGGTGGAATTTATGCCCTAATGTTCATTAATATTCAATAATTTTCAAAATATATTAATACTATTTTATGATGATTTTGGCTTCTTTCCAACATTTTTTATTTTACTACAGTAACTAAGGTTTGCACAAAAATCAAAAAATTAAATATTTACTAAGGTTTGCGGAAAAACCCTATTTTCAATTGGCAGCCCCAAAAAATAGAAAGGTATTAGGTTTCTATTTTTGCTACAAGATTAGTTCTATGGAGTTTGGAGTTAAAAAAAATAAATTAAATGAATAAAATAAATCTTTGCCACTTATAAGAGTCCCATTCTAGACAGTTGACTTTTGGCTGGTACTAAAAAGGGGAGCCATAAGTTTTCCCTCACCAGATTTTAAATTTTTTGTCCACATTACACCCTAATAATATTAATATTTTTATTTTTAAAATTTAATATATTTTTTTAATTCCAAAAATTTCATACTTGAATTTTCAAAGTATAAAAAATAAAAAAAATTGACACCACAAAATTGGGAAGATATCCTAAATTTTTTCAAACGACACTGACTGCTAAATTTAAAAACCCCTCTCTCAACCATAACTTAGAATTACTATCTGGTCACTTTTTTAAATAGTTAATAAAAATAAATGTGTAATAAATTTAATTTTGGAACGTTTTGAATCACTACTAGATCTAGTAATGAGATCTAGAATGTGAGAAATTAAATTCATTGTACAGTTAACTCCAGAAAACCCTACACATTACTACAGTACGAAGAAATAAATACTCTCAAAACCAAAAATAGATACGTTATATATAATCTTATAGTTCATTTCTACTCTTACTTTAGTGCGCTTTTTTGAAAATAGGAGGCAGTAGGGGCAGCCATGATACCTGTATGAGTAAGAGCTCAGATACTAGAGTGGGTGTGGGAGGAAGTAAGTCGAGGAGGAGTGGGGAAGGATGGAAGAGCATTGCATCAGCTATACTCCCATCTGCTTCAGCTTCTATCAACACGGCACCCTCATCGTTCAGATTGATTGCAAGGCGGCCATGGGGCTGTTGGGTGTATCTCCCTGCCCATTCTCTGTACTCCGTCAACACCTTGGTTAGCCCTTCCTTGAGCACCTCTGTGGGCGGGGTGGGAGCCTCGAAAGCGTACACCACTCTGGTGTACATTGGATATGCAGCTATATCCAAATTGCTTAGTTGAACAAGCTTACCAGTCACCTGATCTACACCCGCAGTCGCACAGGTTTTGACCATCACGCCTTCACCTCTCACCAATTTCATTTCTTTCTTCCCGTGCTGCAATGTCAATGAGTGAATTTGTTGGGAGAAGAATTGCTTTAATCGATGCAGGGGAAAGGAACGATAATTATTGGATTGGGTTCAATAATTGTTATTGATTCAAAAATTAGCATTTTTAAGAAATAATTTGACACGATTTTAAGATTTAGAACGAGCGAAACAAAACCATGAGGAGCGAAGGTGAAGGGTGAAGACCTAAGGTAGTTGAAACCTGCTGCAATCGGTCTACAGTTGCGTCTGGCCACTCTTCTCACTTTTCCCTAACTTGTTTGCGTCTCTATCTATGGCATTGGGATTTTTTTGCAACGATTATTACGATAACATAGGGTTATGGTTCCTCTGTTTCTTACAAGGATGTTGTTTACCCTAAGGTTCCTCTAGCAATGGTCTCATTTTTTGTTTTTCCAAGTTTATATATTGTGGAGAAATTGGAAAAGATGTCACTAGTGGAGATCTTTCTATCAGAAATTAATGAATTAATTTCAGTATTTAAAAATTACGTAGTTATTTGTAAATTTAATGAGTTCCGGTCTCGATCAAAAGAATTAAATTATTGGGTCTATTTTATTTAGACCATGGATTACATGATCCAATTATGCTTTAAGGGTTCCTTTGTGATTTGAGGGTTTTTCTCTTAAATATTATCATAAAAATTTTGAGGATGGGCCTTCGTTTTGGAGTAGCTCTGGGCTTTTTATTACCACGTGGTTTTTAGAATTTGATCATGTCACAATGTTGGTGTTCAAAATGTTGATTTGGGTTCAGTATCCAAATCTTTTGCTTCCATTTTGGCACCCCTCAGTATGTGAAATTATTGTAAATACGTTGGAGAGATTATTTAAGATGGATTGTGAGAGGTCTAAACAAGGACTTTTCACCTATACCAATATTTATGTGAAGGTAGATCTTAACAAAGATCTCCCAAATATAATATATTTGAAACATGACAATTTTTGTTGGATCTAAATCTTGAATTATGAAAACACTACTTTTAGATATTATTTCTACCATCAAACTGAGCATCTCCAAAGAGCATGCCCTCAAGAAGCGCACCGAAAAGAAAAAGATCGGCACATTAAATCTAAAAGCTAGTAGTCGTATGAGCATCCACTTTTGAAAGATGAACAAGAGGAAGTCTTAACTAATATGAAGACATTTGAAGTCAAGGAAAAATCTAAATATGGAACAACAAATAATGCTACAACATACGCTACAGAGGATACATGTGTGGAAGATTCCTTATACAAAACAACACTGTCAGATAATATTACAAGTGGAAGAATCAAGAGATCACATGAATATGAAACTTCTGAGTCTGATAAGGATTAAGCCCTAGTTGAACCTCAGCAACATATGGTTACTATTGATCCTCATCAAGAGCTTTATTAGAGGTTAAAAAGAATACGGACAAAAAAGTGTGTTATGACCTTGAAGTTGTGGTTGGTTGGTTGAGGTTTACTTGTAAGTCTTGATCTTGGTGTGGTTACTATTTTTTCACTTACTTGGCTCTACCCAACCAATAAGGGAGTCTTGAGGATTGGTTTTTATTGAGGTGGTGGTTCTCACCGGCATGAAGTCTAGGTCTTGCATACCTACCGGCCACATTACTTTGTAACCTTAAATATGAACTTATATATATATATATATATATATATATATATATATATATATATATATAAAGAGAGAGAGAGAGAGAGCAATAAAAAAATGTACATATTTAAAAAATATATGTATTTTTCAAAATTGAATATACTTTTGAAAAAGTTATATCCTTTGGTAATATTTTAAAGGTACAAATATTTTTAAAACAGTAATATTTCAAAGGTACAAATATTAAAAAAATGCCAACTTCATTAAATACGTTGAGTCCTAAAAATTCATTTTTGTACATTTGATTAAAAGTTATACAAGATAAATATACAACATCTGAGGTTATATAATAGTATAACTGATCCACTTACATTTTATTATATCTTATTCTATTCAAAATTCAAATATTTGGCTCCAACATATGACTCCACTAACCTCTATTAATTGTTTGCACCTATAAAATTGAATACAAATACAATATCTAAGCTTCGCCATTCATAGACAGTTTAAATTTTAAAATTCAAAATTCAAATCATCTTGTTGAGATACAATATGTCGAAATAAAAAAAATGTAAAGCAACAAATGTTTGATTTGCAGAGAGCATCATATTTGAATTAAACTAAAAGCATGCTTCAACATTCAGCAGCGTTAAGTTATTTGGAAGATCATGTTCCAGGTAAGAAGTCTGTAGTTTTCTACTGACATACTAACAAATGTTAATTGTTTTTCTATCAAACTAAAATATTTTTCGAATTCAGGTTGAAGTATTATTCATTCACATTTATCAACATTTCAAATATAAGCTGATATAGTTATTGTTGATATGTTTTTCTTTCACTTTGTTGTGTTATTTATATCTATGACACATTTATATATCCGTGCCTTCATCTTTTCATGGCTTCTACAAGTACCCAATAAATGTTCCCACACATAAATATTTTTTTATATGGAAAGGGATTTGAACTTGGAATGGAAGACTAATCATTTATTGTTATACAAATAAAGGGTAGATGCAAGATAATGGGGGACAAAAAGGGGGTATAAAGTGATACCTTTTGTCTAAAAATAACAATAGTTGAACTTTGAGATAATGTTAGAGACACTTCGAAAAGGAATTTGACAATAACATAAAAACATGAATTGTGGCATTTTGAATGTAGTTTCTAAATATATAATTTTTTCCAGTACAGAGATGATAAAAGTATGCGAAGGAGATGATATGACAATAAGTTAGTCATTTTTTGTAAAAAGATAAGGAGAGTGCATGTGTATGAACATCATGTTTTTGAGTAAACAATTGAATTTTTGTATGAAATTTCATATATAGATAGGTGAAATATCAAAGATTGTTGAAAATGTTTTTTATTATATATATAATTTTAAAATAATTTTACAAGTCAAGACAACTGAAAAATTAAAAATACAAGTGTACGAACACAACTTTTTAACCTTAACTTCATGAAAATCAAATTTTTTTAAAACATAGTTGACGATGTGTAGAATGTTGAGATATAAATTTTATAAACTTTTGATTAATATTCAAATAAGTTATAAGAGATTTTTTGATGATATGTATATAGTCTATAATGAGGTATGTTATGTATAAATTAACAATTATAAATAATATTTTAAAATATATATATATATATATATATATATATATATATATATATATATATATATATAAAATAAAATTACACTTTCTCCTCTACTATCTCATATAATTTTTTTTTAAATAACAAAAGTTGTGTGATCAAATGTGTCGACAAAGATAAAAAAAGACTCCTAAATTTCTTTAAAACTAAGTGGGCTGCTTCATGACCAATTTCAAGGTAGGTTCGGACCTCCCCAACCCTGTACCTAAGGCAGATTTGGAGGGAAAATGTAAAAAAAATGAAATGTTTAAAGGATGTATGCCTTATGCAAAGGACATAAACCCTTTGCAAAGGGCGTACACCCTATGCAAAGGATGCATGCCCTTTGCAAAGGGCATGCGTCCTTTATAAAGGGCGTATGCCTTTTTTGGAGTGTAATTTTTTTTTCAATCCAAGGTTGTTGAAAGACGCATATTTTTTTTTACAACTAGAGTTTGTTATTAAGCACCTTGGACTACAATTTTTTTTGCCATGTTTGATGTTTTTCAAGCATATATTTAATAAAATAAATTTAAAGTATAAGTTTATATTTAATTTTATATTACATTTTATATTCTTATACTTTAAATTTATTTTATTAAATATAACAAATTAGAGCCACTCAACATCTTCTGAAATTGATTATAGAGGTGTAAGAGTTACCATTTAGAAGTTAGTTTTTGAAATTTTATTCCAGTCAATACTTAGTTTTCAGAATTTCAAGATCAAAAAAATAGAATGAAAAATGAGGTTATAAATCATGTTATGTATGTAATAATCTATACCATTGATTATGCCTCATATTTCACCTAATTAAGTATGTCCTACCTACTTTACCTACTTGAGTATGCCCTACCCAATTGAATACCCGAGCTTGAAGGTGGATTCTTAAATAATTTATGGATTTTTCAATCAATGGGCCTATCAATATGCATAAATGATGCATTATATCAAGTAGCTTGTAACATACCTATAGTTATGATACGATAACTTATACTAGACATGAATGTAGCTAATCACCCTAATAAACTCCATTTGAAATAGAATAAATCAAACACCATTCATATTCATTCTAAAAAGATGTCATTCACTCTAAAACAAATGTCAAATAGATGGTCAATCCATTCATTCTTTAATTTCAATCTCATGCATTATTCTAAAGTCATGTAAAATAAAGTCGTATTCTAACACTCCAAATTCACATAAGACACTCCCTTATTGACCCTCATCATCCCTGTTCACTCTCTCATCAGCTTTCATATTCATTTATTATTCCTATTCATTCTCTCACCAATTCTCATTATCCCTAATCACTCCTTCATTGGCCATCATCATCCTTCATTATTTTTAATCACTCCCTCGTCAACCCTCATCATCCTTAGTCACTCCCTCATCATCTCTTATTATCATTGATCATCCCTAAACACTCCCTCATCATCCTTAGTCACTCCCTCATCATCTCTTATTATCATTGATCATCCCTAAACACTCCCTCATCAAACCTCATCAACTCTAATCATACCTAATCACTCTCTCATCATCTTGAGCATCATCCTTAGTCACACTCTCATAATCCCTCATCATCCCTAATAACTCCTTCATTAACCATCATCATTTCTTATCATCCCTAGTCAATCATCTTTTATTAGACCTCTTATCATCCTTAATCACTCCCTAATCAACCCTCATCATCCTTAATCATCCCTAATCACCCCCTCCTCATTTGTCCTCATCCCTCATTGTCCTTAACCATTCCCTCATTGTCACTCATCATACCTAATCATTCTACCATCATCCCTAGTCACTCCATTTAGTAGAGTGTGTTCCAATCTAGTAGTCAATATAAATTTGTTTCAAACTAAACAATATCTTTTTCAAATGAATCTTGAATGGTGTTTTAATTCCTTTTATTCTAATAGGAGTGTACTAGGGTGATTATTAGCATTAATGTCTCGTAGATTAGATAGGGTCATGATGGATTACTCTAGGGAGATTGTTGAATGATTTACATGGTGGAAATAAGATAATATCCTCTTTGCACTTGCATGGAAAAAATTCATTTTGAACAATGAGGGATGATGAAAAATGATGATAGATAAAAAAATTACCTCTTTGCACTTGTTTTGTATGAGGTGAAATCCTTATTCTAGACATAGTTATTTCCAAATTATTGAGTGAAAGGGTCGGATAATTTTAGATCTTCTCATGTTTGTGAGTTATTCTCAAATAATGATGTGGGTTATGCGTATAAATATTAGCATTTATGCCACTGACTTTGTTATGGCATATTTTCTCCTTATAATGAAATCTTTGCACTTGTGTAGGGATTATGATAGGAAAGTGGAGAAGGGGTTGAGTTGAACTACCAATGCTTGCATCATTCCTTTGTAGTGTGTTTTCCATAATGTATGTTTAGTATTTATCATTAGGGTTTCATTTTTAGGGTTTCTAGTTAAGGGTTTAGGGTTCAAAGTTTATAGTTCAGTGTTTGGATTGATTGTTTAGGTTTTGGGATTTAGGTCTTAAGGTTTAGGGTTTAAACTATTTTAGGATTTAGGGTCTATGGTTTTGGGTTTGAGCTTTTATGGTTATGGGTTTGTGGTTTAGGGTTCAACTTTCAAGGTTTAGGGTTTAAAGCTTAGGGTTCTAGGATTAGGGTATAGTGCTAAGAGTTTAGGGGTCAAGGTTTTAGGTTTTGAGTTTAGGGTTTGGGGTTTGGTGTTTAGGGTTTAAGGTTCATGGTTTTTAATTTTGTGTTTAAGGTTTAGTGTTTAATATTAGGGACTTGTAAGGTCAAGGTTTTATGATTTAGTGTTTAGGATTTAGGATTTTATGCTTATGGTTTTAGGATTTAGGGTTAAGGTCTTAAAGTTTAGGTTTAGGTTTTAGGGTCTAGGATATAACTTTTAGGGTTTAAGGTTAGGTTCTATGTTTAGGGTATAGGTTTCAGGGTTTAGGTATTATTATTTTGGGTTTAGGGATAATGTATTAGGGTTAAGTGTTCAAGGTTTATGGTGTTTAGGGTTTAGGTTTAGGGTTCAAAATTAAAGGTTTATAGTGTTTAGGGTTTAAGGTTTGGGTTTTAGGGTTAATGGTTTAGGTGTAAATGGAGTGTACTAGGGTGATTAACTACTTTTGGATCTGGTATGAGTGATTGTATCATGAATACAAGAATATGCCATGTATGAGTGACAATATATCTACATTCAGTACTATGTATGGGGTAGATGTAATGTTTGAATGATTATATCATTATCATATGTATGTTATAGGTTGAATGCTATAAGTTAGCCATTTATGCATATTGATAGACCCATTGATTAAAAAACCCACAAATTATTGGGAATTCATCTTGAATCCACCTTCAAGCCTTTTACATGAATGTCCCTAGTCACTCCTATCTCTATACAAGTTAAAATGACCCCTATCCTTTCAAGATATGGCTTAGCCAATTCCCCCTCTCCTTTCTCTATATAGGTGACAACCCAAGATTATGGTTTATGGACAGAGGTTCAAGATTTATATTTAGGGTTTAAGGTTAATGGTTGATGGTTCAAGATTCACATCTTAGGGTTTAGTATATAGGGATTATCATTTAGGGTTCAAGTTTTCGTGTTATGGCTTAGGGATTAGGATTTAGGGCTTATAATTTATATGTTATGCTTAAAGGTTTGGGATTTATGGTTATGTCTCAAGAGACCAAGAGTTTATATTTTAGGGTTTTGGGGCTTGATATTTGGGGTTAAAGTTTTGGGTTTATGGTTTCACACTTAAGGTTTAGGGTATAAGGTTAAGGGTTTTGGTCTTGGGGGTTTGGTTGAGGCTTTGGGGTTTGGAACTTAGTGTTTAGTATGTAGGGTTTGGGATTTAGTGTTTTGGGATTAGGGACTAGGGTTTAGGCTTTTGGGTTTAGTGTTTATGGTTTAGAGTTTATCATTTGGGGTTTGGGGTTTTATGTTTAGGGTTTAGGGTTAAGGATTTAGGGTTTAAGGGTTTAGGTTTAGTGTTTAAGGTTTTGGGTTTTCACTTTTCAATTTGGGTTTAGAATTTTCATTTTAGGAGTTAATGTTTAAGATTTATGACTTATAGTTTATGGTTTTAGGCTTGGGGTTTAGGGTCAAAGGCTTACATTTAGGTTCTAGGGTTTAGGATTTCAGGTTTATGGTTTAGGTTTTAGGGTTAAGGGCTTACATTTAGGTTTTAAGGTTTAGGGACCTTTAGGGTTCAACTTTCAAGGTTTAGGGTTTAGTGTTAAGAGTTTAGGGGTCAAGGTTTTGGGTTTAGGGTTTGGGGTTTGTTGTTTAGGGTTTAAGGTTCATGATTTTAGATTTTGTGTTTAAGGTTTAGTGTTTAATATTAAGGGTATAGGGTTAAGGTTTAATATTTAGGATTTAGGATTTTAGTCTTATGGTTTGGGCTTTAGGGTTAAGGGCTCAAAGTTTATGTTTTAGGGCTTAGGGTCTAGGGTATAAAGTGTATGGTTTAAGGTTTTAAGAAACTATGTTCAGGGTCCAAGTTTGGGGGTTTAGGTATTATTGTTTTGGGTTTAGGGATAATGTGTTAGGGTTAAGTGTTCAAGGTTTATGGTGTTTAGGGTTTGGGGTTTGGGTTATAAGGTTAATGGTTTAGGTGTAAATGGAGTGTACTAGGGTGATTAGCTAAATTTGTGTCTAGTATGAGTGATTGTATCGTGAATATAGGAATATGTCATGTATGAGTGACAACATATCTACATGTAGTACCAGGTATGGGGTAAATGTAATGTATGAATGATTGTATCATTATTATAAGTATGATATAGGTTGAATGTCATAGGCTATCCATTTATGCATATTAATAGACCCATTGATTAAAAAACCCATAAATTATTTAGGGATTTATCTTGAATCCACCTTCAATCCTTTTACATGATTGTCCCTAGTCATTCTTTTCTCTATATAGGTTAGAATGAGCCCTATCCTTTCAAGATATGGCTTAGCCAATGCCTCTATCCTTTCTCTATATAGGTGATAACTCAAGATTGTGGTTTATGGCTAGATGTTTAGGATTTATAAATTTACGGTTCAAGGTTTATGGTTGATGGTTCAAGATTCACAATTTAGAGTTTAGTGTATAGGGATTAGCGTTCAAGGTTCAAGTTTTAGTGTTATGCCTTAGGGATTATTATTTATTTTTATGCTTAAAGGTTTAAGATTTGTGTTTTATGGCTTAAGGGACCAAGAGTTTAGCTTTTAGGGTTTGTGGATTGGTGTTTGGGGTTAGGATTTATGATTTCACACTTAGGGTTTAGGGTGTAAGGTTCAATGTTTTTGTCTTGAGGGTTTGGTTGAGGGTTTGGGGTTTGGAACTTAGTGTTTAGTATTGAGGGTTTGGGATTTAGTGTTTGGGGATTAGGGCTTAGGGTTTAAGATTTTGGGGGTTTGGTGTTTATGGTTTAGATTTTATAGTTTGGGGTTTGGATTTTTAGGTTTAGGGTTTAGGGATTTAGGTTTAGTGTTTAAGGTTTTAGGTTTTTAATTTTTTATTTGGGTTTAAAAATTTTAGTTTAGGAGTTAATATTTAAGGTTTTTGATTTATGGTTTATGGTTTTAGGCTTGGGGTTTAGGGTTAAGGGCTTACATTTAGGTTTTAGGGTTTAAGATTTAGGATTTTAGGTTTATAGTTTGGGGTTTAGGGTTAAGGACTTACATTCAAGTTTTAAGGTTTAGCCTCTAGGGTATAAAGTACATGGTTTAATGTTTTAAGTTTATATGTTTAGGGTCTAATTTTTAGGGTTTATGAATTATTATTTTTGATTTAGGGCTAATGTATTAGGGTTAAGGGTTCATGGTTTATGGCTTACGGTATAGGGTTTAGGTATATTATTTAATGTTCATGGTTTAAGGTTTATGGCTTAGGGTTTGGGGTTCAAGGTTTAGGTTTCAATGTTTAGAGTTTAAGGTTTAGTGTTTATGGTTTGGGGGTTTAGGTGGAAATGGAGTGCACTAAGGTTATTGTTTGCATTTGTGTCTAATATGAGTGATCATATCATGACCACATGAAGATGTCATGTATGAGTGACTAAATACCTACATTTAGTACCATGTATGTGGTATATGTAATGTATGAATGATTGTATCATTACTATATATATATGTTATAGGTTTCATGTTTGAGGCTATTCATTTATGCATATTGATAGACCCAATAATTAAAGTTCGTTTTCTAAGTTAAGAACAAGGTTGTTAAGAAGATTCCAAGGCAAAGCTAGCAAACTCCAAGTATAATACATCTCCAACTTTGTTGATTGAATATAAACCTCTTGTGAAGGTCCAATGTTATTATGTAAACACTATAGAACACTTACAAATAAAGTGATTCAAAGCATTTGACAATTAAGCCAAGTCAATATCCTTCCAAGTAAGCAGATTAGGCCATCCGAACCTAAAGAGTAGAGTTTCCATTGAATTCTAATTCTTAACAAAGCAATAAAGGAAATTGGTTTCTTATCCTCAGAGATAGTCTCCAGACATCATAATAAAGATTTAAAAGAATCCTTTGATGAGATTAGATTAATAACACCTTTTCAAGACAAAACATGCCTATACATAATGTCATAGCAGTGCTTAGGAATCAATCAAAATTTTGGGCACTTTAATGTTCTAATGAGTATCTTGAGATTTTGTAAAGATACCTATGAGTCTTGTATCATTATCTTGATATTATGTTGATTTTTTGAATTGAATGAGTCCAAAAAATAAGGTAGTTGTAGACCTCTTTGTATCAAGTCTTTAAGAGGTAGAATTTGTCTTAATAGGCCTATAAAGGGTAGAGTTGTTGTCATTTGAGTTTTGGGTTGAAGTTCTTCATGCACTAAGAAGCTTGAGTCAAATAATTGGTGAAACCCTCATAGTATTGTTCAAAGAAGTGAGTATGTACAATCGAATGCTTTAGGAGTCAAAGAAGGGTTTTGCTTGAAGGTAGATTACTATCTTGGGACTAAGTACCCTAGTTTAATTCATTGAAAGTACTTTTTGATTTGAATACAAAGGCTAAGAAGTCAAGAGATAATACTAAAGAATAATGTCATTAGTCTTTCAATACCAATACTTAGAAGACTTTTTGTGAGAGACCAAGACATAATTTATGGTTAAGGAGAGACCTAATTACAAGCAAGTTTCTAGAGGACCTTGAAGTAGACCAGGTTAAGTAAGTGGAACACTTACTTTGACACCAGTAGGGAATAGTAAATATCAATATATGGCTTGTGTATTTAGATAGGGCATATTCCTTGAGATCAAACCATGGCTCAGTTATTTAATTAGGTAGAGCATACTCAAGTAGATAAAGTAGATAGGGAATACTTAAGTAGGTAAAATAGACATGTAATCCTTAATGGTATAGATATATTACATACGCAACATGATTTGCAACCTGGTTTCTCATTCTATCCCTTGATCTTGAAATTCTAAAAACTAAGTATTGATTGGAATGGAATTTGAAAAACTAACTTCTAAATGGTAACTCCTACAACTCTATAATCAATTTCAAAAGATGTTGAGTAACCCTAATTTGTTATATTTAGTAAACTAAATTTAAAGTATAAGTTTACATTTAATTTTATATTATATTTTATTCTATGTACTATAAAATTAAATGTAAACTTATACTTAAAATTTATTTTATATATATATATATATATATATATATATATATATATATATATATATATATATATATATCCTTACAAATAAGATACATCTAATTACAAAATAGAAAAAAAATAAGTGGCTTACAAAGGGTGTACGCCCTATATAAATACGCATGCCCTTTATAAAGGGTGTACAATGTGCACCCTTTAGGGTTGGGACCAACCCAACTATTTTAGTGAATTTTAGCTTATATTTTGAAAAGGGAAAAAGAAGAAATTAAATATGGGTATGGTTAAAAAACTTGTTTGATTATGCATGCATTGAATCAGATGATTGTGAAAAGTTCTTTTTTGGCTTGGAAGGATGACCTGTAAATAAGACAACACTAAGAAGATTTGTTTTTTAGATAGATAACTAAGTAGATTGCCTAACGCTAGGTAGATCTCAAAAGCAAGAGCTTCCTTGAGGGTTATCAATCCACACATTTTAAATAATTAAGTTTATAAATAGAATGATAAAGTACTTGCATAAATAATCAAAAGGTACTAAAATTGAACATAAAAAATGTTTGCTAAAGAAATAGACTAGAAATGACTAATATAGTAACCAGTAAGTCAACACTAGTACTAAATGGCTTGGGTTTATTTCAAAAAATTAGGCAAGGGTTTGTGAATAGGTAGGGACACAAAAAATTAGATTTGGTTGAGGGTAGGTAGGTGGAAATAGCTTGCTAAAATTTCCTATCATAGTGACTGTTAGTGGTTGGGATGACCATCGATGGTTGAAACAACTATCGATGATTACTATGTGTATGTCTAGATTAGTAAATAACTAGTTGACAAGATCATAGGGTTAGATTCTGAGAGATGGGTTGGTTTTGGGCTGATTAAAAAATGGAAATAAAGCAAATGAATATTAGAAAACAAGTACTTATCTTATTGGGAGTTGATTTCGTGAATGGTTGAGGTGATTATCCTATTGGTGAATTCTGGCATAATTTTAATAGAGTAATAGTACTTGATGATTTCTTAGAGTGGTGGGGTCAAGTCAGCTCTTTGATGTGATGGTTAGATCACTAATGATGATTAACTTGCAAAAAAAGAAACTCTGGATGCACAAGCTCTTGATAATAATTGTAGATGGATTTCACCTTCCTACTCCTCTCTTATTATAGGCACAAGAAAGAGGTTCAAGTAGAGGTTCAACTAGGCTATCTAATCATAAATCACTCATGTAATGGTTTGCACGTGGATTAAGATAGGCTATATTTTAAAAATGCAAGTGAAGTGGTTTACATGTTGTTGGTTAAGGAGGTGCATCCTGACCATTGACCATCAGGGTGACCATTGATGGTCATCCTAATTGTTGATGGTCGAGGGCTAAGGCAAAGAGTGGGTAAAAAGGTAGGTTAAGTTTGTTGGTCAAACTGACTATGGTTAGGCTTGGTTTGTGATTGAAGGGTCAGATTGGTCCCAAGGGGGTCTTAAGGTAGTCCAGGGGTGTTTTGACATTTGAAATCATGGTGTGCAGATTTTTAGTGTCTAAATTTTTCCTCTATATGTTATGCAGCTTTGAATCAACAAGCTAAAAAATAAAAATAGATTACTGGTCAAAGGTCATGGTTACCCTGAGTATGGGAGGAGGTATTCCCCCTCAAACTGAGAGTCAATGAGGTAAAACAAAATCGGGTGCAAGTTTGATAAGGTGGAAAAAGGTGATGATATAGGTCGATGTCATGAAGGTGGGTGATAGGGTGGGCATTGAAGTGTAAATGTGTGCATGAAGTGTGATAAAAGGTGCAATATCCAAGATCACACATAGACTAGGTAGCCATAGTGGGTAAAAATAAAGGTCAATGCTTAGAAGTATAAGTGATAAGTGGATCATGTGACCGTATTTAGGCATGGTGGTTGGGTATACTCATAAATACATGTATTCTAAGCGATGTCTATGATTTGGTGGGTATCCAAAGTAGGAAGTGCTTCCAATAAAAACATAAACTAGTCAAGTGTCATAGATATTTGAGGTAGGAAGTGCTCCCAATAAGATATAAGTGGCTCAGGTATGCACGAGGTGGTACAAGCTCAAAAGGTGGTCAACATGGCAATATTATCACTGTAAGTAAAGGATCAAGAAAAAGTCATCAAAAAATGTGTGCTAGTTGGGCCGAAGTAGACCAAATGGTGAGATGATGAGGTGGTTAGGGTGGGAAAAGAAGGTAGTCTCTAGGGGTGGGTTGTTTTGATTTAGTTCTGCATGGTTGAGTGTGTTGTGAGGTAAGAGTTAAAGTGGGAGTAACCTCACCATCAGTGATTAGGGTCCTTAAGGGTGACCATTGATAGTTAGGGTTTGAACCCTAAAAAAAATTGATGGTCAAAAGTGAATTTGAAAGTCATTTTGATCATTTTCACTTTTAACTATGGAGCTCTAGCATTTGGCATTTTTGGGTGAAAATATTGTTGACTAATTAAAAGGTGAAGGTTGTTGATTTGGATTGAGTGGACCTAGAGGACCAATGAGGATGCAAGGACTATGTTGATGAGGACAGGTGGGTCTATGGTTTACTCCTTGACGATGGTTGTGAAATGAGGTAGGGGCATTTGTAAATTGGTAGCTTAGCTTAAATTTGCAATGGCATTAGTATTTATATGGTTGGGTTGGTTGCTTGATTGTATGGGTGTAAAATTGGGTATTTTTGGTTATGCCCTAGGGTTTTTGCTTTATTGGGTTTTTGATGAATTTGATGGGTAAAAATGAAATTGGGAGGGTAGGAATTTGATAGATAAAACTGAAATTGGGAGGTTAGATAGGTTGGGGGTGGGGTAGAGGACAAGGTTAGGGAAATAATTCTATAGATTTAGAGTATTTGGGTGGTTTATTAGGGTAGGTCAGGCATCAAAGGTTTTTCATCGACAATCACACAATGATTTTTAGTGGCCATCTTGATCATCGATGGTCGATAACCATCAATAGAAGGGGTGCTTGAGCATCAATGATCATCATGGTCAACTTGATTTGGGGATGTTTTTAAAATAGGTAGGCAAGTGTTAGATGGGTAAAGTGGTTAGGTAATGGGTAGGTTGGGGGAAATGTGATGATGATGAAAAAGGGGCAAGGGTAGGTAGGGTTGGTGAAGGATCTAAGTCTATAGGCAAAATAGTATAGGTGACTAAGGGTGGGTGTTATTAATTATTGTGCGAGCTTGAGAGTAGATTTAGATGCATGATCAAGTTTTGCATATCTTCTCAGAGATCTACCAAGGGATGACCCCAATTGATTTGGATCATGTAGAGGAGGTCAAACTAGGAGTGATGAGGCACTATTAGCACATGCCATATGATGTGTCCATGATCGTAACACTTATCGAGAGATGGGATCCAGCTATGAACACCTTTTTACTATCGATCGATGAGATCATGATCCTACCAAAGGATGTGCACATGATTACATGGTTACCCCTATGGGGTGATTTGTACTACCATATAGAGTGGGAGGAGCATGATGATCACCTTGAGTTATTGTATGGTGATGATTGTGATCAAGTCAGATGACATGTTGGGGGCTTCAACTACAACATGCTATGCAAGAGGGTACTAGGTGAGTGGAGATTAATGACTATGCTTATGATTATCATTTTGTGCTTTGTTCTTCCTAACTTGAGCAATGAGATATTTCCATACTTGTTATTAGAGGTGCTGATTGAGTTACTACTAGGGTAGACTATATTCGGATGGGTACCTATTCTCTTGGTGTATATATATAAGGAACTATGGGGATTCAGGGCTCAAATAAGGTATGATATCAGTGTCAGTCTAGTTCTACATTTTTGGGCCTATGAGCACATCTAGATGCTGAGGCTAGTGGGGTTGTCATGGATGGGGTATAGTATGATCGAGTTCCTAGTTGGATTCCTGTGGTGGAGAGGTGACTTCACCACTTCAGGTGCAGGGGGAGGTCCACACGATGTTGATTAGTTCAGGGGTGCATTGGGTGCACTAGTGATTGGAGACATTACTTGGAGACCCTATGTTTAGTTTCAAGTATGGCCTGACTATACGAGACAAACCCTATCTCTACAGATTTATAGATGGATATTCAACAGGCAGGATGGGGAAGTAGAGCTTATCCCCTTTAACAAGGTTTGTAGTTAGTTTACCCTGGTTTAGGATATTCTAGGTGCATTCCCTAGATACAAGCATGAGGACTTAGAGATTTTATTGCATGAGCCACATCTAGTACCAACATTGCTATATCATGAGGAGTTATCATCCAAGCCATAGATAAATGATGTCCACTTTGTAGATGGGTACATGGCATAGCACCAAGCTTTATATGCAACTGTAGATTTTGATGATGGTGGTAAGAGGTTGATGGCTATGGACCCAATTAGAAGAGGGGGAAAGAGGGCATAGGTACAAGGGGTTAGCCTTGATGGATAGGTAAGAGTGGTGATAGTCATTACATAGGAAAAGGTCACAACATTATAGGGTAAGTGGCTACATTACAGGGTCAAGTTGCTACATTATAGGGTCAACTAGCCACTGTGATAGGTGAGAGGGACTTGGATAGAGCTACACTAGCCTAGGTCACCCAAGAGCGAGATGATCTAAGACAAGCTAGAGGAGTAGTGGTAACACTAGTAGGTCTAGCAGGGACCATTGATATGTAGAGGTACATAGTCATTGTATAGTATTTATGGTACTATGAGCCAATAGTCTTCACCCACTACCCAACAGAGCCCTGATGGGGCGAGTATAGAGTTAGTTTGGCAAGTGATGCCAGTGTGGAAACACTAGGTCAATGGGTAGCATCTATAGGTGGATAGATAGGTACACCTAGGGGATAGGTAGGTACTACAAGGGGCATGCACTAGGATCTAGCAGTGTTCTAGGAGATAGTGGTGCCCTGGGGCATAGACATGACATAGTTTATGGCACACTATATTATTTTGTATATCAATTTGATTCTAGCCTACAAGTTGATGTGAGGGGATATACATTTTGAGAGGGAGAGACATGTATATCTATTGTATACATTATTATGTTTATTTGACTCATGAGTTATATGTATGGTCTTTATTTATTGCTCGAGCTCATGGTCTATGATTTATTTTGATATTAATGATTATGATGTGATGTTTATATTGATTATGGATTTATGCTATGTTATGGGTGCTAGACACTGAGGTAGACTCACCTAGCTAGGCATGAGATGGATTTTATTTATGGTTGTGCTTTATGCCATGCTTGCTTATGACATGCTTAATTTTAATGAGTATATGCTTCATTACTTAGATTTAGACATGTGATGAAAACGGTTGGTTGCTTTATTGCTCATGGATGCTATGACTTTATTATGATTATTATGGTTATAAATATGGTTATATTTTTATTTATGACACATGTGCATATGTTTGTTCTTAATTTGTTTTAAGATAAAACACATGAGGTAAGTTAATTAACAACACTAGATGGGAGAACAAAGAATATAATCAAGAGACAAATGGCGTAATGAAAATAAGAACTAGTCATGAGAGGATAAGAAGAGAGAAGGATGCTTTTTCATTGATAAGGACTAAAACAAAATTGAAGTTGGATTGGCTTAATGAACATAAGCCCTTCAAATGCTTCGCATTAGCAATCATTAGTTGCTTAAAAAGGTGTCTTGACCACATAATGTTAAGTAAGCTCAAAATCCTTTTCTTATAGTGTATAAAGGGGAGATGGATGAAAATGGAACCTTCTTGTGAGACTAGCATGCCTCTTCTATAGGTGTCCAAAGAGTCAGTATAAAAAAGTTTATGTCATACAAAGTGTAGACTAATCGATGTGGGAAGTCTACTCATGAGAGCCGATTGTGGCTTTCAAAATTATATTGATTTGGCTATTGCTTGATAATGGTTTTTTTTATTTTGTTGGTGCCTAGGGGTTGGGGAAGCTGATCAATGTAGAAAGCTTCCAAAAACTTTCTTGTTTTGAAAAAATGCTTTACTCATCCATCCTTTAAGGGAGTGGTCTAAGTTTGTATGCTTTGTTCAATACTTTTGATAGTTATCCTTCAAGAGAGTAGTCCACCTTACTTTGAACAATTTCAAATATGTTTTCAATAGTTGTCCTTTGAGGGAGTAGTCTATGAATGCTAGGAATGACCCATGATGGCCACTAGTTTGGATTCTTGCTTATTATTTGTTTGATTATTTCCTGACATGGACTTGTTTATTTAGGCTTAAGGGTTCACCTTTATGAAGGCAAAACTAAAAGCACAAGAAGGTTGTTTGGGTGTAAATAGGTTTAGGTGACAATGATCATGGGAATTCATCTTATAAAAAGGGTGGAAATTACCATGAGAATCATGCCATGGGTAGAGTCATGGTACCCATTATTTAAGATAAGGAAATGATTGTGATGGGTAATCACATGATTTAGTTTTAATTAGTTGCCCCTAAAATAGGGAGATGAAATGTGGTTATGAAAGCAAGGGATGAGCTTAAGTTAAACAAAAAGTGATCATAATCCTTCTTAACAAAAGAATAGATGTAGATACGAAGCATTGAGGGGTTTAGGTTCTAGATTCCCTTCAAGAAAGGACAACTGGTAAGCTCTTGATACATACTTATGGGTAATGATATAAGGTCCAAACCAATTGAAATCAAACTTGCCCCGCTTGCTTTTCTCCATATTGGTGACATGTTGATTTTCCTTTAGGACAAGGTCTCCGATGTTAAAATATTGCACTCTAAGGTGTTTTTTATAGGCATGCTTGATGTGTTCTTGATAGATATGAATATGGGTAAGGGTTTCTAAGTGACACTTATCAAGTAGCTCAAGATAGGTTAAATGATGTTGATGATAATCATCCTCAGTAATGAGATCTTATAAAGATATGTAAAGAGAGGGAATTTGGACTTTGAGAGGCAAGACTACCTCTGCTCTAAATACAAGAGAGAAAGGGGTAGAACCCGTAGGGGTTCTAATGCTAGTAAGGTATGCCCATAAAGCAAAAGGGATGTGCGAATGCCAATCCCAACTAGATGCATCAATCATTTTAGTTCGCATTTTGCTAAGAGTTTTATTAGAGGCCTTGGCCTACCCATTCGCTTGAGGGTGATAGGGCAAGGATAAGTTTAAGTTAATACCAAAAGCATCACAAAGACCTTAGAATTGCTAATTTTTAAATGATTTACCATTGTTGGTGATAATCTTGTGAGGAACATTGAAGTAGTAGATGATGTGATGGTGGATAAAATCGATAATATTTTCTGCTTTGGTTGAGACTAGAGTAATAGCCTCTACCCATTTGGTAAAATATTGAGTTGCAATGATGATAGAATGGTATTGATATAAGAATGAGGATTAATTTCACCAATAAGGTCTAAAGCCCATTGCGAGAAGGGCTAGAAATCAATGGATAGTAAAGAGTATAGCTAGGTATGTGATGTAGATTGGCATTTTATTGACACTTAGCACACTTTTTCACATAATCACAATAGTATTTGTTAAGGGTATGCCAATAATAGCCAAGGCAAAGGATGCATTTAGATATGATGAGGCCACTAAAGTGTCCCTCATAGATACCATTGTACATTTCCTTTATAGTGTGAAAGGCTTGGTGACTGCATAGGTAATAGAAGAGGAGACCATCGAAGCCATGCTTGTAAAGAATCCCCTGATAATGGTCTAATGTTAGGTACTCTGGATAAATGCTCTTTCAGCATTCCTAGAGAACTCAAAAGGAATGATGGAAAGGTTGAGATGATCAAAGGTTTGTTGATACTAAAAGTCAGGTTGGGTCTCCTCCACATTGAAGATGGTGGGAGAATCTAGTTTTACATAAGAAAGCTAGGTAAGTCTATGGATAAAAATAGATAGCTTAGAGTTAGAAGGTGCAGATGGGATATGAGAGGCAAGTGAAGCCATGGTATCAACAAACTTATAGATAGATCATGGGGTTGACTAGACACAATAGTGTTCAAATGATGCTAAGAGTTCCTCAACTAGTTGTTTGTACTATTGAAAAACATCATTCTTTCATTGGTAAGAGCTATTGATTTGGTTGACCACAAGTTGGGAGTCATTAAAGATATTGATTATTTAGACTCTTAGGGCTAATGTAGTTTGAAGGCCTATGACTAGGGCTTCATACTCGACCATATTGTTGGTACATTCAAAATCTAGCTTGAAAGATAAAGGAGGAGGCTCACCATCAAAGGGAATAAGGATGATACCAACTCTCCCACCATATTGGCATTTTGATCCATCAAAGAACATGGTGACTTGATAGGTGAAGTTTACTTGAGAGAGGGTCATGATGGACTCATCGATAAACTCAAGAGGAGGAGGTTGGTTATCTGCTAATGGTGCTTCAGCCAATTGGTCAGCAATAACCTACCCCTTGATTAACTTTTATTGAAGGAACTCAAGGTCAAACTCTACTAAAAGCATGAGCCACTTGGCCATACATTGGTTTTGGTATGGCTTGGAGTGCATATGCTTGAGTGGGTCAATATTAGTTATGACATAGTTTTGTGGTTGAGGAGGTAGTGGAAAAGTTTGGTGGCCATGAAGACTAAAGCTAAGAAAAGCTTCTCGACATGAGTATACCAAGTCTCGTACTCTATAAATGTGCAGCTGATGTAGTAGATGGATTGCTCTTTGTGTTGCTCATCCTGATGAGTAAGCATTGGCCCTAGGGAGTGGTCGGTAGTAGAGATATATAGGTAAAAAGGTTGGTCATCTTTGGGAGGTGTGAGGATAGGTGGAGATAAAAGGTACTTTTTGAGTGAATCAAATGCCTTTTGACAGTCGTTATTCCACTTAAAAGAGACATCCTTCTTTAGAAGGTGGTGGAAGGGTTGGCATCAGTTTGAAAGCTGGGAGATAAAGTGATGAATGTATTGGAATTTCCCATGCTAACTATAGAGTTGCTTGAGGTTGTTTAGAGGAAGCATATTAAGGATTGCTTTGATCTTGGCTAGATCGACTTTGATTCCCCAGAGGGATATAATAAAACTAAGGATCTTTCTTTATAGGACCCAAAAGATGCATTTATTAGCGTTTAGGTGGACATGGTAATGGATAAGTCTCTCAAAAATGATCTTGAGAATCGCTAAATGATCAATTCAGAGTTTGGATTTTTGAGAAGGTCATCCATATAGTCCTCTATAATTTTATGGATAAGGTAATGGAAGATATAAGTCATGGCACATTGGTAGGTTGCACCAATGTTATTTAGTTTGAAAGGCATAATTCTATATCAAAAGGTTCCTCATGGGGTGGTAAAGGTGGTTTTGTGCTGATCTTCAGGGGCAATTAGGTTCTGATTATAACCCAAAAATCTATTCTTGAGAGATAACATCTCATGGCTAGCTATAAGATCAACTAGCTGGTCAATGCTCGATAGAGAAAAGTCATCTTTGGGGTAAGAGAGGTTGAGGTCATGAAATTCCACACAAATGCATAATCCTCTTGTGGCTTTGGTGATAGGCACAAAATTCAAGACCCTTTGGGGATAGTCAATGGGTTGAATGTAATTGATAGATAGAAGACACTAAAGCTCTTCTTTGATGAGAAGGGCTATACGAGGGTACATGCATCAAAGCTTCTACTTGATAGACTTGGCATCATAGTTGGTGACTATGTTATGGGTAGTAATGGAGGGGTCAATTTTAGGCATATCACTATAAGACCAACCAAATGCTATGTTGCGGTCTTGGAGGAAGGAGAGGAAATCCCAAAGTTCCTTAACATTTAATGATTGGCTGATTTTGACAATACAGGGGTTATCTAGAGTACCCAATTTGATATCCATGGTGGATTCATTTAATATGGTCAAAGTCTCAGGAGGAAGGGATTTGTTGATGGTAGAATCTGAGGCACTAAGGTAGGTGAGAATGGAATCATCATCCTAGCACTAAACAATGTTAATAGTAGGGGAGTCATCTTCTATCTTCTTAAGATGGGTCAAAAGGATGGTTATGGTTGTCCCTTCATTCTATAAGTCAAGGGTTGGAGGCTAATCACATTGACAAAAAAAAAGTTAAGTGGGATGATGTCATTATCATCACATGTAGGTGTAGGAAAGGTCAATGATGAAGGGGTGTCTTCCTCAATAATGGTGGTGGTAGGTGGTTTGGTTTGCTTCTTGGTGGGTAGAATAAAACCAAGGCCATGTTTCTCATGAGACTTTCTAGTCTCAATGGAAATCAACTCATGTGGGTCATGCTCATATTGTCTAAGACCAAATCCTTTCTAAACACACCTATAAAGGTATGTCTTAGCAAAGATTAGTTTATCTAGGTTGGAGAAACCGATGATAAATGGTCGAGGTAAAAGAGAGGAGGTGGAAGTGCCAAGAGGTCTTTGAAGTCCCCCATAGATGAAATGATTTTTATAGTGAGGAGGTACAAAGGGAATAATAGTTTTGACATTTGAATCATACTCGGGTTGGTGGTCAAGTTTCCCATACTCTTGGGGAGTAGGGAAAGTGTCAAGGGCAAGGAGGTGATACTCCCCAAGTAAAAGGTGGTAGAATGTAGATTTCAAAGGGTCTATGGTGGGGATTTGGTCTAAAGGGATGGATGAGCTTGTAGATGTCTCGTTGGTGGAAGATGATATGATGTCCTCTTTGGTGGTTAAAGGTTGGTATTTGGTTGCTAAGGTTGTATTAGAAGGGGGTAAGAGGACATCATTAGGTCGATAAGTCACGTTGCATGTTGAGAAGGGACTTGGGTCAGCTTAGATCATAATGACCTAGATTTCATGCTCAAATTTAATGCAACGATGAAGGGTAGAGGGGACACAACCCATGGAATGGATCTAGGGTCATCCCAACAAAACATTATATTAAGAATTCACCTTCCACTACATAGAAGAGTTCAAGGAGTGTGCAGGGTCCTAAATGTATATGAAAGACAACAATCTCCAAGGCAGTGGCCATGGTGTCATTGAAGGATCGAAGGATGATCAAGATTTTGAACATGAAATTATCCAAAAGGTTGAGTTGGTTATACGCGTGGGAGGAGATGATGTTAATACTAGCTTCCCCATTAATCATGACCCATTTGATGCAAGTTTGGTTGATGTAAGCAGTAATAAAGAGAGGAGATCTAGGTCCTCAGGATTGATAAAAGGTATTTTTGAATACTTGAAGGTTAAAAGGTTAGAAATTTGAAGGGCTCCAACAAAGGCTGCCAGAGGTTGAGGGTCTTCACATTGGACCTCCACTAATTGCAATGCCTTGATCATTACTTGGTGATGATGAGGTGAAGTAGTAATCAACTCATATAGACTCGTCTTTACCAAGGTTTGGTGAATTTGTTTGAGCACCATTCTCCTAATTGATTCAGATGGGTTGGATTGGGAGGTACCCAATATAGATACCTTGGGTTTGGTTGAAGGTGAAGGTGTTTGATCAGGAGGTGGAAGATGGGTATGTTCATGAAATGGAAACTTTAGCCTTATCTTTATCCTTTCATTGAGTGTGTGATCATGTGACCACAACGATAGTATGGATAGAGGGGAGAGTTAGGGTAGGGGATTAGTTTGATTCTTCATCACTCTAAGGCAAGAGTGGAGGAGTAGGTAGGCATTGAGTAGATGGTCTTATTGGTTGGATTAGTATAGGGCTCATGGGAAGTTCATTTATTAATAGATCATCTTCATCATATATCCAATGGATTATAGTTTGGAGATCTTTGTAGTTCTCTGTGTCATGCCCTTGTGTCCTATGATAGGAACACACGTGGCAGTTGTCATACCAAGTAGGATTTGAACTAAGAGGGTCAAATGATCTGATAGGAGGTAAGGTCAAGAAGGTAGCATGCAATACACTTTGTAAAATGGTAGAGTAGGACTAAGATGAAGGTGGATAAGGTTTAGGGGTTTGGGTAAGGGAGAGGTTGATAAAGTAGAGGTAGGAAGTTTTAAGGTAGGTAGCTTGGTTATCATTGGTGCGGTGAAGATAGGTGTGTCAAAAAGCAACTGTGAAGGTGTAACCAAAAGTGATGGTGGGGTTTTGGTTGATGTAATTGGTTTTATAGTCAAAGTATAGGGATGAGGCCCCAAAATAGAAGGCAAGGTTGAAGGAGGTAGAAGTCTGGTCTTCTAGACTCTTGGTGGCTTTACTTCCTTGGTTGATTTGGCTTGGTGAGGTTAGGTCCAGTTTCAAGGGTAGGTGATTAAGATTTTATGTAGGCAAGGTACCAAGGTTTTTATTTGGTTTGGTTAGAGAAGGTGATTTAGTTGTTTGGGAATTATATGCATTGGATGGTTAAGGAATTACTAGGTTGGTAGAGGTTTTTATTGGTTTGGTTGGTAAGGTAGGAGTGTGGATAATGGAAGTGGCGGGTTAGTCTACCAAAGGTGTTGTTGGAGGTTCCTCTTTAGTGATGTAAGGGAGACCCAATTCTCCAAAAAGGTGGCTCTATCCATGTCAGGTTTAGATACAAACTCCAAGCTTTGAATTAATCTAGAGAAGAGTTTGTAGACTGGTTTGATTCCTTGGGTAGTGGACTGCCCATAGGTTGAGCAAGGGGAATGATAGCCTCATCCTTTTCCTCAATCAAAAGATGTAAGGTTTAGATGGGTGAATCCTCTATGGGATGTGTAGGTGTGGCATCTTCTTCCTTGGGAATGACCTGTAAAGGGGAAGTAGATTGATGGCTAGTAAAGGGGGAAGGTAAGGTGGTGATGGTTGTTAATTCAAATGTGTCAGTTGAAGGAGGAGTTGGTGACTCCACTACCTTAATAAGTGGAGGAGGAGAAAGGGGTGGTTCTTTAGTTTGGGTCTCTAAAGGAAGAGAAGACAACTCCACTACCTCAATAAGTGGAGGGGCAAAGAACAAGTAGATGGGGTGGTATGGTCCTCAATAATGAGCGTGTTAAAAACCATGTTGACAGTATGGGCATCATGAGAACACTCAACCATGTGGCTCTCATTTTTTGTAGGAGCATGATTTGGAAAAGGTTACCTAAAAAAGTCAAGGTCTTGGTTTTGAGGTGCATTGGGGTTATCCAACACAAGTTCCCCCTTGTTAATGAGAGATTGGACAATGGTCTTGAAGGTATTAAACCTACTAATGTCATGCTCGATTACTCAATGGAAGGAAAATAGATCAAACTCATTGTACCAACTATGTGTAGGATGAGAAGAATCAAATTGCTAAGGTGGTTTGATAGGAGGAAGTTGTATGATGTTGGCCTTCAATAACTTCTCCAAGATCAAAGTGTAAGATTCCTCAAGCAGGGTGAATTCCTTCTGGTTGTTTTGATTTTGGTTTCTCATGTTTTTCTTAGAGGAATTAGAGGAATTAGGTTAGTTGATAGATGGTGGAGAGGTAGATTTAGGGACAACCACATTCACATTTCCCTTGCTTTTGGTCCTAGTGTTGGTTTGGTTGCTTGGTTTAGAGGAGGAAGCCTCGTTGGTTTTATAGGTGGAGTTCTTATTTTTCAATTTTAGCTTTCCTTCGTTAATGGATCTATGTTCTAGCTTATGTGCCATGGTAAAAGCTTCATCAAAAGTTTTGAAGCTCTAAACACACAATGGAGAAGAGATGTGCTTGGCACATGCCCGAGCAAAAAGTTTTATTAGTTTGGGTTGGGGCAAAGAGAAGGAGAGTTGATTGATCAAGCTCCTCCAATGAGCTACAAAATTGGTAATAGATTCATCATCAAATTACTAGATAGAGTATAGGTTAATGATGGAGACTTTCTTGGAGATGTTTATTGAAAAGTGATCCAAGAAAGTTTGAGCTAACTAGGTGAATGAGAAGAGGGAATGTTTGTTTATGGCATTATACCAATCTAATACCGGTCCTAATAAGGACACATGAAAAGTGTGGAGAAGGAAGGCATCATTATAGGCAATCAAATAACATGAGTGACTAAATACCCTAAGGTGCTACTGGGGATCATCATTACTCTAAAACTTGGAGAACTTGGGAAGTTTTCATTGAGGAGGATATGGTATGATAGGTACTTATGGCTGGATGGGCTCATTACAAATCTAATCATATGATATAATGTTGTGAGCTCTAGATTTGGATGAATCTAAGGTAGTCATATTATCCATGAGAATTTTCATTAGATCTATGTGGGGTTGTGCACCTAGAAGGTTGTAAGGTGCATCCTATTGTGGTGGTTGGGTGACATATTGATAATTGGTTGAAGGTTGAGAAGCTACCATATATTGGTATGTGGGCATAGGTGGTTGGGTGGACAATATGTAGGGGTAGGTGGATATATGTGGTTGGGTAGTAGATAGAGATACATAACCTTGTGGTTTAGGGGTGTAACCTAGGTTTGGTGCAATGGGCACATGTTGGGTAGAGGCAGTGGTTAGGTTGGTAATCAAAGGAAGGGTAGTGACCTTTGTGGTAATTGGTGCTAGGGTAGAAGGTATAGGTACCATAAGATTTTGAAGTGAGGTAGTGGTTAGTGGATTGGAGGTATCAAAAGGAAGGTTGACAATGTTAGTGGTAGGCACTCCCATGGTGAGGGGAGTATAGGTGGCTAGTGGTTGGGTTGCTCCTAAGGTAGAGGAGTTGTTGGTGGGGGTGCAAGGTATAAGGGTATTTGTAGGTTGGGCAGGTTGGTTTTACATAGTAGTATCAAAGGGATTATTGGTGGATGAAGAGGCTTGGGTAGTCAATGGTTGGGTAGTGATCATGGAAATAGAAGTGTTTCCCATAAGGTGGGAAGGCATGCCATAAGGTGGAACTGAATTAGGGGTACGATGAGGTATGGTGTTGAGGTAATGTTGAAGGGCCATAGGGTTATTATATAAGAAGGTGGTAAAGTCTGTATCTCCTTAGGGAACTTTTTAAGGGAAAGAAGAACTTCCCAAAGGGTGAGGAGAGTCTACTAGTTTAGTGATGTAATCCATGGATGAGGTGGTAGAAGGGGTTGACCGATTTGGTGATGGGTTCTATTTTATTAGGTTCTTTCACTGCTGAAGAGTTAAAACCATATGAGATAAGGGAAAGAGGGTGCACAAACATTCTCGCCACTCAAATAGAGAGAAGACAAGAAAAGAGCAAAGAAATCAAACACACACTAAAAAGTATATTAAGTCCTAGAGTTATTTTTAGTCTCTCTTTTGGCTTATGCCTTAAGCTTTCAAAAAATTGTGTGACTGAAATTGGCTTGTAGAGTGGGTACTAGAAAGGAAGTCTATGGTTGGTTTCAAGTTCTGTTTAGGCTCTAAAAAATAATCTATATTGGGAATCAATATGTGGCTTGGTATTAGGGCCTATCCCTCACTTCACACATCATAGTGATAAGGGTATTAGGTGTTTAGCCAATATGTATCAATTTTTAGAGTTTATACTCAATCAAAGAGCTGAGTTGGTTCTCCTCTTGGTAATGACCTCCAAGTAGGATTTCTAAGAAAGGGTAAGGTGACTGCTAGGTGATGAAATCCTAGTCAGGCCTTATCTCAAGTTTGTTTGATGTTTGATTGATAAAGGTGCTTTATTTTAGTGTGTGCAACAAAAAGTGATGCTATAATAAAATTACTATGCTGTAAGTTAAACTATGTGAGCTAAACTTGTAAGCAATCAATGTGTGCACTTGATTGAAGCCCAAAAGAAACCTTTGATTTAGTTTATGACCACAGAATAGAGAGAAGAATATGTAGATGCAAACAAAATAAACCCAAGTAAAGACATAAGGGTCCCATTAGGCATGTCAAAATATTTCAGTAAATTTTAGGTTGTATTTCAAAAAGGGAAGAAGAAGAAACTAAATATTGGTATGGTTGAAAAACCTATTTGATTATGCACGCATTGAATTAGATGATTGTGAAGAGCTCCTCTTTGTCTTGAGAGGATGACCTACAAATAAGATAACACATAGAAGATTTGTTTGTTAGACAAATAACAGAGTGGATTGCCTAGCGCTAGCTAGATCCTAGAAGCAAGAGCTTCTTCGGGGGCAATCAATCCACACATTTTAAACAATTAAATTTATAAACAAAATGATAATATACTTGCATAAATAATCAAAAGATACTGAAATTGAACATAATAAATGCTTGCTAAAAAAATATACTAAAAATGACTAATATAACAATAAGCAAGTCAACACTATTACTAAATGGCTTGGGTATGTTTCAAAAAATTAGGGAGGGGTTTGTGAATAGGCAGGGACACATAAAATAAGATTTGGTTGAGGGTAGGTAGGTAGAAATAGCTTGATATAATTTCTTGCCACAGTGACCATTGATGGTTAGGATGACTATCGGTGATTAAGGTGACCATTGGTGGTCAAGGTGACCATCGACAGTTGGATAGACCATCAGTAGTTGAGGTAACCATCATTGGTTACTATGGGTAGGTCTAGATAGGTAAATAATTGGTTAACAGGATCACAAAGTTAGGTTCTTAGAGATTGGTTGGTGCTAGGTTGATTGCAAAATGGAAATAAAGTAAATGAATATTAGAAAATAAGTACCTATCTTACCAGGGGTTGATCTGGTAAATGGTTAAGGTGGTTGGTTTGTTGGTGGAATTTGACATGATTTTGATAGAGTAATAGTACTTGACACTTTAGTAGAGCGATGATGATAAGTCAGCTCTTTGACATGATGGCTAGATCGTTAGATCACTGATGACAATTGACCTTAAAAAAAGAAACTTTGGATATATAAGCTCTTAATAATAATTGTAGATGGATTTCACCTCCCTGCTTCTCTCTTCTTATAAGCATAGACAAGAGGTTCAACTAGGCTATCTAATTATAACTCACTCATATAATGGCTTGCATGTGGATTAAGACAAATTATATTTAGAAAAGGTAGGTGAAGCGGTTTGCATGTTGTTAGTTAAGGAGGTGTACCCTGACCATCATTAATCAGGGTGACCGTCATTAGTCATCTCAATCATCGATGGTTGAGGGCTAAGGCAAAGAGTGGGTAAAAAGGTAGGTTAAGTCAATTAGTCAAACTGACTATGGTTAGGCTTGGTTTGTAGTCAAAGGGTCAGATTTGTCCCATGTGGGTCCTAAGGTATTCTAGGGGTGTTTCAAAATTCGAAATCATGATGTGTGGATTTTTGGTGTTTACACCAACCTCATTCTTGCATTGGTTTTTAAAAAAAAAAGTTATATGGCCTTTAAAAAAAATGCTTTCTATTTTTCATTGTGTCAATTTTTTATCCCCAAATTTGTGCATCTACCCTAAATGCATGTTTGTATAGAAAGGGATTTGAACTTGGATGGAATACTTAAAAGTTTCACCAAAAAATTTCTCTCCTTGCCTTTTCACATACCTTCTCCCCCAAACAACCATGGAATCAACCTGAAAATTCTTGAGCATGAAGTGTTTCACAGAAAAAAATTTGTTGGTAGAATGGAGGGATGAAAATTATTGTTATTGTGCCTTTTATGTTCATGGTTTTTTTTCATGCCTTCACATTTGAATAAATGTTTAGTGGTATGTTAATGGAGTGATGAAATGTTACACACATGTGTGTTACTTGTAAGTAAAATCACTATTGTGTTCTTTTTCTTTTCATGTATTTGATATTGTTATTGTGCCTTCTACACTCATGGTTTTTTTGCGTGCCTTCACATTTGATTCAATTTTTATTGGTAAGTTCATTGTAGCCATCATGGTATTCATTCACATACCATTAAATGCTATTATTTTTGTATCAATCCATTTCATTTTCTAAATTTTATGGCCATGTTGAAAGATGTTTGTGTCATTAATATGTATTGAAGTGTCATGTTAGAAGATAGTAGTGTCCTTAATATGTAATGGCCATTTTTGAAGACCACTAATGACCTTTTTTACATTAATGTGTCTTATTAATGTCTCCTTATGTACCATCTTCAAATCATTCACCATTTTAGAGGGATGAAAAGTTACGTACAATGGAAACCATAACATCAACATGTTTTCATTCATAGTTGGCTTAACATTTTATGGTATTTTAATGGAAATCCTAGAGGTTTTTTGAATTCATGTTGTTGTGTGATTTAGATATGTGTTAGATTTTTATTACCCTACACAACATGGGTTGGCAAATGTAATAGTCATTGGTATGTGGATGGAAGCCTTGAACATGTTCATTCATTGCAAGGAGCATTGAAATTCATCCTATGATAGTGAATAGCCTTTATAAAATCATTTATCTCAGCATGTATTCCAATGCCCCTTGTAGTAAACACCCATATGTTCTCACTAATAAATTATTCTAAATTCATTTTGCTGTGTTCTTTATATATGTGGTGCCTTACTATTTCCCTACATTAATAGTAGAGGGATGAAATGTTACCTACCTTGAACAATATGTAAGTGTTTAATGTGTTTCTAAACATTTACAACTATGTGGATGGACACCCTAATGACTTTCATTTGCATACGAGTAAACATTTTTTACTCAAAATTTATATTTCCATTCCCAATCCAGTAAATTTGACTCAAATGTATCAAACCAACCCCTTTTATGAATTATTGTTGACGCGTTATTGATATGTTCATTCCAATTAATGTTTTTGTGTTATTCATTCACATTTTCAAAATTACAAATAGTATTTTCCATAAGTGTTGTTGATAAAGTAATGAACATTTTATGCTATGTGGATAGAATCCTTGAAAGTTTTCATTCACATATGAATAAATGTTATTAATTTTATATCAAATTTTAGACTTTTCTGAATTACTATTTTTGGTTGTTTTATAATCAATGTATTTAAATTTCCCTACCTGAAACATTTATATTATATAATTATTTGACAAGTAAGGCTAAGGTTTGTTGCTCCCTCCTTCAGTCAATTTAGTGGGCTCACCTAAGAATGTAGACTTAAACCACCCAGTTTAAAATTTTGACCAATAATAATTTTCAAATAAATACATTATATTATCATTAGCTTAAAATTTTGTGAAGACATGACACAAAATTAATATGTGTCATTAATATAAAATGAAGGGTCATGTTAAAAGATGATTGTCACCACAAAATTGAACATTTATTAGTATATGGATGGAAGCCATGAAGTTTTTATTTTGTGTACAAGCAAATGTTAATGTTTTTTAATCAAAATCAATAATTTTATTAACATACTAGTTAATGTTGAGTCAGATGTATCAAAAAAATCCTTCTGTCAAATCATGTCATTGTGCTTTTCATATGTCATTGTGATTTCATGTTGATGTGTTATTCATTCACATTTTAAACATTACAAATATTCTTTCCCATAGCTATTTTTTATATGTTTTCCATTATATTTTCAATTACTTATATAATTTTTTGACTGTTGTAGTTCAACATGAGGAATGCAAAGAAGAAGACATAATATGTTAGAAGATGACCACATGCAATAATGAATATTAGAGGAATCAAATTTCTTGAAGAATTTGATGAATAAGTTAACAAAGATGAGCAACCCATTACAAAGCAAGCATAATTTGAAGTTGTTGCAGACCAACCCCCTTCCAACCAGGTAGATAAGGAATCCAACATAAATGTTACTGCCATTATGCATAATTCATTGCATTCTAAGTGGACAAAGGAAGATATAGAAAGTGAAATGAGATATGTGGATGATAATTGTTACTCTATGAAGGTCACAATAGTAAAGTGAGCCATAGAACCCAGTACTTTATCTTATTGGGTAAAATTAATTTCAATTAAAAATAAGAGGGTGGCACTCATTATTTTATCAACTAAAAATAAAGTGAGATAGTGCATTGGTGTAATAACTTATCCAACATGGGGCATGGCTTGGATATCTCGCATGTGAAGTTACACGTTGCACACATATGCGGAAGTAGGCCCAACCCTTTCAATGATGGGGTCCTTGGCAAGTTATGGTGGAAAGGCTTCAAAAATAGGCACCATAATTTATCTATGAGAAAAACATAAGGATTGGATAGAGATAGGTTTTTCATGCTAAATCCATCCATAGTGACAATTTTTAATGATAACTTGACAATTTTTTATGCTAAAAATAATTATGGACCACACAAAATCTAGACTTGTGTTGGGATAAGGATGCAATCTAGAAGCAATTGTATCATGCGATTCATCACAAAAAAAGGGGCAAGGAGTATCTAGAGCATCTTGATGTTCTTGGGGTTCTACCTCTTAAAATTAAAAAAGGCAATTATATAATTTCATTTTAGGTTGTGAACCAAGTGCATGTATGGTTTCCCAAGTCCATTCATAGATGACAAAAGAATTATTTATGATTTGGCTACATTATTTATAGATATATTTACTAGGAGGAGTTTTTATTGCTAATAAAAATCTTATCATATTTGATGGACATGACAAACATGTTTCACTTTAAACGATTGAAGGGGCTAGCACTTTGTGGATATATCTACTTGCATTTTCCATACACACTAGCCAAAAATTATAACGATTGGATGTAAGTGTGTTTGGTATATTTAAGGCCTACTTCATGAGTGATAGGATGTCATGGATGAATATGAATTGTGTTTATGAGATAAAGAGATATGAATTGGCCACTTTAGGTAGTAAAACATTAAAGATGTCAAAAATTCCTAAGAATATAATATTCAGATTTTGAAGGACATGGATTTGGCCCTTGAACCCTGAGGAAGTAGATAATGACATGAATCCAAGTGTATCATTCCATTTTGAATATGAAGTTAGTGCTACAAAAAATATAATGAGGTTGGCAGGGCTAAATTAGGAATACATTGAAGCTACTATGCAAAATATGGAGCAAATGTAGCATGATAATGTTGTCGAAGGTGAAGAAGTGAAAACAAAAAAATGTTGAGTATTTTTTAAGTCAAACAAAATAATCAAATTCAAATTTAATAAATGTTGAAGGTGTTTAAGAGGTTGTAAATGGAATTTCCTATTTCAACCAAGACTGTTTAAGTCTACCTATGCAATAAATCCCACCAAAATGGCTAAGGAAGGGAGCAACGAATCTTGGCCTCAATCGTGAATTAATCAAATAATATGTCTATATGTTAATGCCATCACTACCACCTTTTATCCCACTAAATATAGTTTATTACTATGCATTATGTGGATAATGGAGTATATATGATGAAATAATTGATTTATATGTCAATGAGGAAATATTAGAAAATGCAATCAAAGATTTGAATTATAAGCAATATAAAATTAATGAATAACAAACTTCAATCTCAGTGTTTATAAAATTTCTAGTGGGAAGGGTTATAAAGAAATCAGGAAACAATGCACTCAGGTTGAGATGATAATCACAAATTCTCACATTATATGACTATTTAAAAATGTTTATAGAATAGGAGTCGCAGAAGAAAGAGATTGAAGAATTGAAGGAAGGGAAGAAATAAAAATCTAATGACAAGAAATCCCTTAAACAAGTTGAGAGAGAAAGACGGGAACATGAAAAAAGTGTAAACAAAATCAAAGGCAAAAGAATGAAGAGAAGATATAAAAAAAGGCAAGAAAATGATCAAGATAAATAACATGATATAAGGGATATGGAATTCGAGAAGGCCCTAAAAATAATTAGAGAGGCGAAGGTGCTTAAGCAATGAATTCAACCCTCCACTTGAACATCATCACATATTGAATGACATGTTAAACACTCAATCTCTAATTGGCTCATGTAGTAGCCCTCGTATTTCTGTTAACATGGCAATAAATCCCACTAAGGACACAACACTTGAAGGACCAACAACCACTTGACATTCTTTGAATACAGGGAATAAAGGGCACATAACAAAATTTCCACCTTGGATGGTGTAAATTTTGTTTCTGATTTAATAATTTTGGGAATATTGGTGTATTATTCCTAATTTAGTTAAAGGGTCTAAGTAGTAAAATTAGTAAATAAATATGTAATTATTAATCTACTGATTTGTGAAATTTGATTGCAATTTGAACTTTTATAAAATAGTAATAAGGGAAAGAAAACAAGACTTGTTGAAAACTAATTGATCTGATTGAGATAGAGACTGGAATTCACTATTCAAGACTAAATGTGAATAGAGAGAACATGTTGTGAAGTATGAAACTACAAAATAAAACAAAGAGTAGATAAGTTATTATTAGATACACTATATCTAAAATAATAATGTAAAAAATGGGTAAGAAAGAGAGGAAAAGAAAGGAATGAATACAACTCACTGAATACGTGGACCAATACAAAACCTATTATGATGTTGAGTGATGGTAAGTGATGCTAGATGATGTTGTACCAAGAATAATATCATGAATGGAGTTGAGTGCTCAATTCCCCAAAAGTGGCTCAAGAATGCAAATGCTTTCCCTTTGGATCCATCATCACCCACTAAGTGAAGCTAGGTGGTCATGCATTTGTTAATTGATGTTTAGACTATGTGTGTAATCCCTCTGAATAAGTGGCTCAAAAATACAAAGGCTAGATATTCCTTTGGCTCCATCATTGCCCCATGAAGTGAAGCTATGAACTGATACTGATATGAAATGTGTCATATGAGATGGATCACCCATAAATGTATTGTGATCTAACAATTTTGGCATGGATAACTAAATTTATGTTGGAAATTAGGCCACTCTTGGCCACTCTGAAAGATGGAGATTAGGCTTGTATGAAAGCCACTCCAAAACTGGTACACTAAGCTTGTATGAAATCCACTCGAGAACTCAAGAATGTGGAAGCTAGGCTTGTATGAAATCCATTCCAAAATTATGCCAACCATTTGTAGATGGAATAAGGCATGCAACTACTGAGAATGCTTGGGTAATGTTGAACTCAAAAATGAAAGAAACAAATGTGTCACACACTTACCCCCAATTACTGGTGTTTGAAACATGGATTTTGATCTGAAAGTCATATCAACTATCATATCTAAAATTAGAAGTGAGATTCATCATGCAATGCATGATGCCCATTATATCTAGATTCTCTAAGCAAAAGTGTACTAAAAAATAGTGATTCTAAACTATTTTGGCTGTGCAAAATTGTAGTTGAACCTACTTTTCTAACTATTTCTAGAAAGTCTTATTTTTTTTCTATTTGGATATGAGTATCGAAAGTGGACACTAGTGGCACTGGTGCTATATTCTAGGTTGGGAACTATTGTTCTGAGCCAAATCTGGTGACTATTATGATATTCTCATTATCTTCTTGGTATGTTCTGACTACTTTGATGTCTGGTTGTTATTATGGGTGTGTTGAATGCTAAATTTTTTACTGTTAGGAGCTATAATCTCTATGACAAAACCCCTATTTATTGCCTCCTCTTCTAAGGGTAGGAATGAATACCCATGCAATGACTACCCTTAGAATAAATATCCTTGAAAGTGTGTTATGTTGTAAAGATACATGATATAACAATGGTACTTGACAAAATAACTCAATATATAGGATGATTTGTATTGAGAGGTTGTTAGATCAACGAGGGTATGCCTAGATGGATATAACAATGTAATAACATGTGAAATGTATTGAAATGGAAATGAAAGTTTGGTTAGTTATTAGTTGGAGAGATGGAGCATGATGTCCATCATGGCATCCAAGAAAGCAAGATAAATGCATGATGTGCATCATGACATTGCAAACGATGAGAAACAAACAAACAACAAGCACATAAGGCAAGAAGTAAGAAGCATACAAGGCTAACCAAGGGGCCACACAAACAAAAGAGATGGGCACATGTCATTCAAATTGAAAAGCAATTATATAAGAAATGTTTAAATGTCGCATACACATACAATTGAAACAAGTAAGGTTGACGTGGAAACCATAATCACATAGAAGAGTACATGAATAGGACATTGGCAAATGTCTTAAGGCACGCACAAGATATATAATCAAAGGACATTGGCAAATGTCCTAAGGCACATACAAAAAATAATCAAGAACTAATAAATGCAATCATATCTATCTATGCAAAGTAAGAAAGGAAAGAATGTAATAACTAAAAATATAATCGCATCTAACTAATCAAAGGAAGAGGGAAAGTATACAAGACATGTTAGTACAATACTAGGTATATGCTAAGAAATACACAAGTGCTATATACTAGTGAGATGTCAATATAGTCATATATGTAAGCTAGTAAATAATGTACATCAACATAATAACTAGAGTGTGTAGTGTAGGAATAACATAACTTGGATAGTGTAGTCATGTAGAAGATGCCTGTAGTGGGTATGTATATCAATGTGTGTCTCGGTGTAGAAGTAGGATGCCCCTTCAATGGGTAGAGTGAAGCAATCAAAGATCTAGATGCCACTACATACACTCAAAGAAGATCAAGTAAAGCATGGTAATATAGATAAATCGACAAACAATATCATAAAACAATAAATGTAAGTCTAGCATAATAGAAGAAATGAAAAGAATGGATAATGCATACAATCGAAATGTTTTTGATTTATTTGAATGTTTTTGCATTTTGAGTTATAAGCTATGTATAATCAAGCATAAGAAACTATGTACAAGAAAAAATGAGACACTATATACAAGTAATACTGACTGATGAGTCTAACTGATACTAATTGATGAGTCTCATGAGTCTCATGCGAGACTCCCCATCATGGTGTCCTATATCAAACAAAGGAATCATACATGATTTTGAATCATGACGGAGTGGCTGAGAGTATGACTCTAAATATTCGAATTCATGGTCGGTATCTTGGAAATCATAATAACTTGTATTGTTAAACTCATTATTATCATCTTGATTTTGAAGTAATGGAATGTTAGTGTTGACTTTTGTTGTATCTAAATCTTTTCCTTTGATAAATTATGTTTGTGAATGACTTACCTTAGGATGTTCAATAAATCCTAAACCTTGGTAACAAACATTATCAACTGCTAGAATAGGAGTAGTGATGCCTCGACCCTGCTTGCCCAACCCTTGACCTTGATAATCAAACTGTTGTAGTTATTTTTGACTAAACCCATACTGCTTTAAACATTGAGCCTCATTTTAGAGTGGTATAATTGCATCTTTTTCATGTTTTACCCATGCTTGTGGTACTATTTCTTGCTCTGATTTTCCTTTTTGATCCTTTTATTATTCTAAATTATGCTTTGGTAACCAATTTTGTACTATTTTAGAATTTGATCTTTTGTGAATGTGTTTCTGTGTTACTATGGATTGCTTGACTGATTTACCTTGTATAGGGTACTCATTATCAAGTATCCATTTTATATGTTGTTTTAATGTCAAATATGAATTTGTGTGATGCCCATGCATTCTATAATATGCATAATAATATCTGGATCCTTTTTGTTAGATGTAGAGGAGGTAGTTTGATCAACCTAGATTTATTCATTTTTCTTATCACCTCACTTGAAATATTATTTGATTTTTTAATGCTTTTTAAATCACTAGTTGTAGAGTTACTTTGTTGTGATTTCTTGTTTTGATATGTAATATTGCTTGCAACCAATTGACTAGGTGAAGGTGCATATACATAATTGACAATAGACTACCTTTGAGGCTTTTGTATTATAATTTAATTTTCTAATATTGTGATCTTCCCATGTAATAGTTGAATCTACATTTATAAATCTAAAATTAACTTACTCATATTGGTTATTTGATCCTTTAGAGTCTTACAAGTGCAAACCCTAGTTGTTTTCAATTGAACATGTAAACACATATTGAAGAAGGTTTGAAGAAGCTATAGGAATGCATGTATACATTAAGAACAATAATATAGGCTGCATCACATTTTGGAGGGTTGATACTAAGGAATTTATTACAAGGAAATTAGCTATCACCATCTTGGGGAAGAGGAGGAGAAGGAATTTCTTTCCTGTGCATAATATATGGCATTGAAACTTAATAGGTGGTAGTTAGCTTATGTGAAAAGCATGTAGCTAAGGAGTTAGGTATATCTAGGTAAAAACCATGTATGGGATGAAATTCATGTAAGTGAAGTTATAAGTTATATAACAATATGATTATAAAGAATATTCCACATGACAGTGAGTAAACAAGGGACAAAGAGCATGAAATTATGGACTAATGCATAAGAAAATTTTACATGTGGTATGATATGTCTAATATGTGTGGCAAGATAAACTTGAAATTTTTTCCGTATGAGAGATAGAAAGCAAAGGGTAGAGATCATGGAATTGTGCATTAATGCATAAAGAGATTTGATTTGTAACATAATATTTCTAACATGTTTAGCAAAATAGAGTTGGAAATTATTCTACATTGGAGAGAGAGAGTATGCAAAAGAAATATTGAAATCTTGTAAATGTTTAACAATAAATTTTGTAATACTGGTGGCCAGATAAAAATGGATCGTTCTCAGTCAAATTTGCTTACCATCTGCTCATTCCTAAAGCTTAGAATAAAGATGTATGGAAAAATGTTTGGAATTATAAACTTATTCCAAAAATTAACATGTTCTAGTGGGCTACTACTCATAACAAAATCCTAACACAGGATAACCTTTAAAAGAGAGGGTTTACCTTGGTTAACAGATATTTTTTGTGTGGTTCAAAAGAGGAATCAGTTTCACACCTCTTCATCCACTGTGATTTTGCTCGAGAATTATGGGGCACAATACTTAATAACTTTGGTATTGAATGGGTCTATAATTCTGACCTTAAAGAATTAATCCTCAGATGGAATCCAACCTTCACACATCCTTGGCTTATGGAATTATGGAAGCAAACTCTACCATGTTTGAGCTGGATTTTATGGAAAGAGCACAACCACAAAATTTCCAGGGATACTGCTAGAAATGCATCTCAGGTGTTTCACTCCTTTGTTAGGACCATTATGGAAAGTGTCCCAACAGCTCATATTCATGTTGTGGAGAAACCCCTATCTAAAATTGAAAACCAAATTGTAGCCAAATGGAAGGTTTTAAACCAGATCCTTAGGTATAATAACTCCAAAATTCTACAAAGACTAAATACTAAATGGATCCCCCCAAAGCCTAACTGGATGAAACTCAAATTTGATGGGGCATCCAAGTCAGATGGTAAAGCTAATGGAGGAGGAATTATAAGAAATGATAAAGGAAGGATGACTACTATCTATGCTGGTGGAATAAGATGCCAGAGTAACTACTATGCTGAAGTAATGGCTCTTCTATGGGGGTTAAAGTTGGCTATATCCCTAGGAATAAAGAACTTGAATATATAAGGAGACTCTAAAATGGTCATAGATGCAGTTAATAAAGCATCAAATGTGGAAATTAAGCTAAAAGACATCATTACAGATATTCAATTTATTTTACAGAAGTTCTCCAAAGTAGAGATTTCCCATATTTACAGAGAGGGAAATAGGGTTGCTGATGCTTGTGCCAACCTTGGTCAGCAATTTTTAGGTTGGAGGGTGTGGCGACAAGGTGGTCATATTCCCTTAAACATTAGGGATATTATTCAAGAGGAGATGACTTGTCAAGGATGAGGCGTATTTATGACAAGGATAGCTCTCGAAGTGGTCCATTTGGAGAGGGCCATCGTGGATTTCAGAACTTGATAACTTTGGTATTTGTTTGACAATCATTCATGATTCATTGTATCATGAGGTTGAGGCACGCGGGTCTCATTATGAAAATCAATGGGAAATAATTTCCAAGCATGGGAGCAAACAACATCATCTCTATTGAGCCATCACATCTTCATTATACATAAATGGAAACAAGGTTTAACAACCATTTCTAAGCTGAAAGCTAAATTTAGGAACTCCACAGTTTGGGTCTACAAATACAAAATAGGGGGAGACCATATTAGAATAGAACCAATCTCCTACTATGAATTCAAAGATAATCCGTTGGTTTGGCATTATTGTAAAGAAGGGGGAATCAACCCATATCTGGAAAAGCTTAATGGGTTCGATGAAAACTTGTCTGAGTAGTGTGCGAGATCCTAGTTAAATAGGCAGGTCACAGTGGGTGGAATCAAATTTGAAATCTCTAAAATGGTGTTTGCTATGGCCATAGAATGACCATGTAGGGAATAAAACTTCAAAGGAAAATAAAAACTATGGATCTTGCAAGCCACAAACTGTTTTTGGGTGAGGGAGAAGAACTCGTCCTGTATCAAGGAGGATTCGAGTGTGCTAAACTTTTAGAGCCATGGGATTGAGTGTGCTTCATTCTCATGAAGTACTTCACACTTGAGGGTTGATTTACCAGGCTCTACAATTACCACCTTCCTTTGTTAAATCACTTTAGGCGCAATGTTATTATTAGTTTCCCTTTTTACCTGCTCTCCTCTTTAGAACACTCTGTCCTTAGGGTGAGAGCTAAAATGGCTAAGAAGCTAGATATGAACCCTATTCCCCTAAACCAGGGCCTAATTTTCTACTTATACAACTTTCACCATGCCCTAGAGCCATCCAAGACTATCAGAATTGATAGTGTAGACATTCCTTCCAATCTGATGTCTAACAATGCTATTGATGAGTCATGTTTTTCCCCTGCTCCTACCAAAACAAAAGATGCTTCTTTCTCCACCCCAGAAGAGATCCTTGTTGACACCCCTAGCTCCTTTGTGAGAAAGAAGGGTAAGAAGAGAAAGGTTGATGAGGAGAAAGAGAATATTAGAGAGACCACGGAGGGGACCCACAAAAATTTGGGTAGGGCCACGGGGGGTCAAGGTGGTAAATCTTTTAAGTCTTCCATAATTAATAAGGAAGGCTTCTCCTCTAGAGTTTGAAGGTCGAGGTGGATTGTTGGTAAACCCATCTCGAAGGCCAGACTGATTGATTAATCGAAAAGTGCTTTGGAGGAAGCAACCCAGGAGGAAGAGTCTAAGGAGCTCAAAATTCAAGAAATTTTTGAGGACACTGGAGGGAAGCAGGAGACTAGGAATTTTGAGGTTATTGAGGAGCATGGTGCTAACACTATGAAAACTACTGACAATAAGGGGAAAATGTATGTCGAGGAAGTTGGCGAGAAAATAGAGAATGTGGTTGATTGGAAATCTGAAATGGGGGCCCTAAAGGATCGTATTCAGAGGCTGGAGCAAAATTTCACCAAGGGACTCCAGAATACAATTCTCCTAAACATGTCTATGCTGAAAGAGGTGGGTAATACTGGGCATGCTGACAACGTGGAGAATACTGAGAAACTTAATGATCTTCTCAAATCAATGGTTATGTAAGGAGAGTCCTCTCTGACTTTGGTCTTTCCATTCCTTGTGTTTTGTTTTTGTGTCTGTTGTTTCTCGGTTAGTGCCATCACCTCTCTGAAGGCATATTTTGTTTGATTGCCTTCTTGTCTTTTTTTCTCTGTGAAGGGTTTGGCCCCTGGTTTGCCGCCTTACCTTATCAAATATAATAAATTTTGTAATATCATTCCTTATTATAAAAATTAAGCATGAAAGGGAAAGAATGAAACTTTGCATTAACACACGGCAAACTTCATCGTTCATGTACATGATAGGACCAAGTATGGTCTCCTTATTATTTGCAAAAAATGTAAGGAATATTTGGAAATAAGTGAGATCTATTTTTGTTTTGATGTGCAATCTAAGTTTAGATGTAAGGTGATACCTCAAGAAGCAATGGGACCTAGTATATGCAACTGGGATTTTAAAGATGATTATTTGAAAAATTACTATGAAATTTTGAAATTTAAAGTGAATTTTTGAGTTTAATATGCTAGTAACAAATCAAAAAATTATTGGAGAATTACTGGGAAATATCAGGATCGAGTATGGGCAACTAGAGTTTGAAAGAAATATTTTAAAATTACCATGAAATTTTAAAATTTAATGCTAATTTATAATTTTATTATGCAGGTAAAAAATTAGAAAAATATAAGAGAAATCAGTAGGAAATTTACCCTAGGGTTTCTAGGATTTTTATGCACAAATGAGGTAAGTCAAATTCAACAAATGATTTAACAATTTTAGGAATATTGGTGTATTATTCTTAATTTAGTTAAAGGGTCTGAGTAGTAAAATCAGTAAATAAATATGTAATTATTAAGCTACTAATTTATGAAATTTGATTGCAATTTGAACTTTTCTAAAAATAGTAATAAGGAAAGAAAATAAGACTTAGCTAGAAACTAATTGATTCAATTGAGATAGAGGCTGGAATTCACTATGTAGAACTGTGACGCTATCACAAAATAAGATCTAAACTTCATTTTGTGATTGGATAGGAGCATCAAAATTGGATGGGAGTGGCAATGGTACTATAGTCTACCTCATCCACTATTGTTTTGAGGATCTGAGCTTTTTGAGTTTTGTTCACCAAGTTTGTGTGACCATGTCTACAAAGTTTGGGTCCCTAAAAGTCTATAGATCTCCCTATAGATCATATTATTTATTCAAACCCTATCTTCTATTATGCTTTGACTGATTTTAAGCAAGTAGAGGGGTTAGTGTGTGTAAGATTCACTAGATGTGGATCCACATCCCTTGTGTGGGCACGCTGCTTACATACCAATACTTTGAAGAGGGATCAAGCCATATGTAGTTCTTCCACTTGATGTGCTTTGTGAAATTATGTGTATGAAGATACATAATGTTAAACTAGATGTGCTTGAGGTGGCTATGGATTGGTGTAAGGACTTAAATAAGGTTGTAAGTGTGTTGGCTAGCTGTTTATAGAGAATAGGGACGATTGATTGAGTAGTCTTTCTTGTATTTTTTCTTTCTTAGTGATAATTGCCAACCCTTTCTAAATGATATTTGAATGGGATTTTATAAGGATCTATTGGTCATGGGTTGAATGTGCTCACATTATGCTAACAAAGATAAGCATGCGGAACCATAATAAATTGATTGTTGGGGCCATAATAAACTTGGACAACAATGTTGAAAGTAGATAGGAGTGGCACCGATGCTATAGTCCTAGTGTGGCACTATTGTCCTAAGTAGATGAGACCTGGGGGGATGGATCTATCATGAAAAGAGGGGTTTGAATCAAGTGGGATCGAGTTTACAAGGCTACAGATGACTAGGAATCAGTGAAAAGATGCCTATGAGGGTCACGAGAGAAAGCAAGAGGAATCTAAGGGTTGGGTATCATTAGCCATGCTCAAGTTACAAATTTTCATATTTTATATGACTATAATTTCACCTTAAATAAATCCATTATTTTTTTATAGGTATTGATACAAGGGAAGTATATTATGTAATTAATATGTTCCATTATTAGATAATACATAAAAACTAATGTAATGAAATGTATTTAGTTTGATATCTAATGTAATGAAGTGTATTAAGAAATGTAATGAAAGTACAAGCATTCAGTTTGATTATGTAATGCATTTTTTTTTGTTATCTACCATTTAGCCTGCAAATGGATCATAAGCTTAATAAAAGTTAAAAAAACTTTCATCTAAAATTGAGTACCCCATTGTTTTTATTTGTTTTTGACTTCTAAATCTGTCATCATTACCCATAGATAATAAACGTCAAAAACACAAATAAATAATAGAAAAAATAAAGAGTTGAGCATTACAAACTTCATGAACTTTAGAAAAACTAATTGGATGAGTATTTTAAACTTCGAAAAAATATATTGTGCTAATAAACACAATGGAAACAAATGTAAATCTTCACAAACATAATAAATATCAAGAAACATATTATTTGTAAAAAATTCATGAATTGAACAGTCCAACGAACATTCACCCTTTACAATATTTTAACTTCTGTAAAAATAAGAATGCATGAATATAGTAATTGAAAATAGAATGGAAAACCAATCAACAACATTGCTAATAGAATGGAAAACATATCAACAACATATTACAAAACCATATCAATAACACAACAACGTATCGATAAGACAAACATAATGGAAATTGTGAATGAATATCACAATAATATATTAATAACACAACATGATTTCACAGTATGATTTGGTTTGATACATCTGACTAAATATTTATTGGTATGTTAATGAAATTATTATTTTTGATATAAATACATTAATATTTATTGGTATGTGAGTGAAAATCTTCATAGGTTCCATCCACATATCAGTAAATTTTTAGTCTTACAGACACACTCATCTTTCAACATGGCTTTTCATTTTATATTAATGACCCATATAAATTTTGTGTCATGCCTTACTTCAATTTTTTTTAACCTAGTAATAATATAGTACGTGCATTTGAAAATTATTATTAGTCAAATTTTAAACTAGGTGGTTTAAGTTTGTGTTCTATACAAAGATAATAACATTAACATTTTGATACAAATACAATAACATTTATCGGTATGTGAATGAAAACCTTTAGGACTTCCATCCATATACTAGTAAATGTTAAGTCTTCCATCCCAATTTCAAATGCCTTTCCATCCAAACATGCATTTATGTGTATAAAAATAAATGTTTAGTATTCCATCCCAAGTTCAAATCCTTTCCATCCAAACAAGCATTCATGTGTGGGATCACACAGTGGGTGCTTGCAAAAGCCATAAAAACTTGAAGATAGGGATATAGAAATGTGTTGTAGATATAAATAACACAACAATGTGAATGGAAAACATATCAAAACATTTATGAAAAAGAATATTTGTAATTTTGAAAATGTGAATAAATAACACAACAACATTAATTCACATGAACATATCAATAAATTTCAAGGTTTCTATCCACATATCAAAAAATATTCAGTAATTGATCAATGATAACTATGGAAAACTATATTTATAATTTTGAAAATGTGAATGAATAACACAAAATTAATTGACATGAACATATCAATAATTTAGAAATAATAATTTAGAACAAGGTTTGGTTTGATACATCCGAGTCAACATTTTTTGGAATGGGAATGGATGTATAAATTTTGATTTAAAAACAATAAAGTTTACTCATATGTGAATGAAAACCTATACGACTTCCATCCACACAGCTATACATTTTTAGTAACAAATTAAACTTTTTTAGGTTGTTCAAGGAAAGAAATGTTTCATCCCTATAATATTAATGCATGGAAATAGTAATGAATCATAGATATAAAATACATAACAACACGATTCAGAAAATAATTTAGTTTGATACAAAAACAATTAAATTTGTTGTTATGTGAATGAAAACCTTAATTTTGATATAAATACAATAATAGTTATTGGTATGTGAATGAAAACCTTCACGGCTTCCATCCACATACTAATAAATGTTAATCTTCCAACCTATGTTATGTAGGAAACTAGAAATACAACATAGAAATAAATCACACAACGACATAAATTTAGAAAACCTCTAGGGCTTTCATTGAAATAGCAATAAATATAGAGTCAAATGTGAATGAAAACATGTCATCATTATGGGTTCATTTGTGGGTAATGTTTCATTCCTCCAACATGGTGAATAGGTTGAATATGGTGTGCATGGTTGAATTAACTCACGACATTAATGGAAAAAAGGCCACTAGGGATCTTCGAAAATGAATGTTTCATATTAAGAAAAGTATCATCTTCCACCATGGCACTTTTTTGCATATTAATGACAAAAATGTCTTCTAACATGGCCATAGAATTCAGACAATGATATACGGGTTGATACAAAAACAACATTTACTATTATGTGAATTAATACTTTGATGTCCACCATAAACATACTAGTAAACATTGAACCAAATGTGAAGGCATACAAAAAAACATGAGCATAGAAGGCACAATAATATTAACAGGCACACAAAAATAAAAATAATACAGTTGTGGGTTCAGTTACAGGAAACACACCTATATATAACATTTCATCACTCAATTAACATATCATTAAATATTTAGTTAGATGTGAAAGCATGAAAAAAATCCATGAAGATATAAGACACAATAACAATAATTTTCATCCCTCCATTCTACCAATGTAAATTCCTCTGTGAAATGTGTCATGCATGAGAACTTTGGGTAGGTTACATGGCCATTTAGGGGGAGGAGGCAAGTAAAACATTAGGGAGATACATTTGTTGGCATGATGTTTCATCACTCCATTAACATACCACTAAATTTTTACTCATATGTGGAGGTATGCAAAAACAACCATAAACATAGAAGGACCAATAACAATAACAACCACATGAAAATAAAAAGAACATAGTTATGGGTTTAGTTATAGGAAACACAAATGCGTATAAAATTTAATCCCTCCATTAACATACCAATAAACATTTACTCAGATGTGAAGGCACGTAAAAAAACCATTAATATATAAGACATAAGAACAATAACAACCACACAAAAATAAAATGAACACAGTTATGGGTTCAATTATAGGAAACACACATGTGTGTAATGTTTCATCCCTCCATTATGTTGATGTAAATTCCTCTATGAAACACATCATGGTCGAGAAATTTTAGGTAGGTTCCATGGCCATTTGGGGGAGGGAGGTACGTGAAAAGTTAAGGAGAGATGTTTGTTGGTGGCACACAGTGTAACATTAACTTACCACATTAATGGAGCAAAGTCCACCAATCCATATGTAAAATGGTGTTTGATTTGACATTAATAAGCCACATATCTTCCAACATGGCACTTTGTTCAATATTAATGACCCATATTAATTTTGGTCCATGCCTTCAAAAAATTTAAGCATATGATAAAATAATGTGTTTGTTTGAAAATTATTATTAGTCATTTTTTATAAATTAATTGATCCCTTTGGTCCCAAAGATTGGTCACATCCAAAAATGACAAAAAAATGACATGACAATGAAAAAATCATCATATGATTTCCCACAGTGTAGATTTACTTTCTAGATGACATATTTATAATTTAAAAATGTTAAACTATTTAAATCTAAAATTTTAGGCTAAGAGTGGCATAATATGGAAGATGTGGGACCCTAAATTTAGGGGTCCCAACTATTGGTCCCCTTCCCCTATTATGGTTGTCTGACTTTGTTTCTAGTTTTAATCATGCAACCATCACATGTATTGTTGTAAAGTATTTTCCTTTATTAATTTAATAGGACACATGTTGTTTAGTTACACACACACACACACACACACACACACACACACACACACACACACACACAGATGTATTTAATATATAGAATCTTTTCCATATATCATGTGAGTTGTTTTGTAAAATATTTTAAACTAGAGATTGCCACAAAGGTGAAAATTACTCTTAAAAGAATGTAATTTTATGTTTTAGTAAAGGGGGGTTTTAGAAAGTGAGAGAGTGTAAATCCAAAGTCACACATCACTCATAATCTATGGTTTTTGACCCATATTCGCTTTTACTCATGAAGTATTAAGTAACAATAATCTAATATTTATGGTAGAAGTGACGATAGAAAATGAGGTTGTGTGTTCTTTCATACAAAATGGCAATGCATTGTGTAGGGAGGTGACATACATGTTTCACAGTGAGCTTGAGCAATGCCGAAGTAGTGGAGAATGAAAGGCCATATAGAGCATGAAAGTGGTGGAATATTTTAAGATAAAATGGGTGGTGATGGTGAGGGGTAATGATATGGTATTTCAGGTGATGGACTTAAAGACACAAAGTAGATACAGGTGTAAAATTTAGTGACATGTCACATCTATCAATTTAATATATAGCTTCCACTAAAATATTTTAATTACCTAATACGTTATTGAAATAGGTATCATATAAATGAAACCAAATGCCAAATATCTAATGTCTCCTCTAAAAACATGCAAAATTCACCACCTATCAGTTTAAATGAGTCTAAAACTAATTAGTCTGACTGCTTTAACTATATAAAACCTAATTAGATGACTCTAAAACCAATTACATGAAAAATGAAAAAGGCTTCTTCAATAAAAATGTCTCTTAAATAATCTAATCACCCAATGTAGGATTCCATGTGCAAATAGATGCATATAAGAATATTTCAATTTTGTTCAATTTTCATTCTCAGTAACACCATTAGCAGCTATTATATCCATAATAATAGTGCACATTTATTATTATTTGGTGATTGGAATAAAGGTAAAATTACTAATAGAATTGCACAAGTTATCAATTTTGGGTAGTTTTTTGGCACTGGGTTTGAATTCCTCTAGTATCTGCATATTCTCTCTAAGTGCTATGGTAGTTGTATGTATCTCAAATTAGGCAACACCGTAGGTATTATAAATTCCTTTGTGGATTTTTCAACTATGATACTAAAGAGTTCAAGTTATGTCATAAGGGATGTAATTTCTATATTGGTAAAGTAGGGTTTTGTAAAGTGTAAATGTGAATCAGTAGTCATACCTCACTTGAAACCCATGACCGCTAACCATGTCTCAACTTTTGTACATGAAGTGTTGACAAATAATAATATTATATTCAATTTGTTTTGATAGATACAATTTTGGTGGGATCTTACCCAAGATTTTGCCTGGAGCTCTAACTGGTCTGGGACACAATTGGGGGCCTAGATCCCCAAGTACACAAGTACCAATATTATCAATAATGACCACAACCAGCCCAAGAATACCATCAATGTCCACAACTAGCCTAATACCAATGAACGACCATAATCGGCCTAATACCAATGATAGACCACAATTGGCCACCTATAGCATCTGAGATTTGAACCTGGGTGGTGCTTGTAATAACCAAGTTACTTTACCAACTCACCCAAATCTCATCAGTATGATATTCCATTTTATAATCCTATAATATTAAATATATAATAATAATTTAAAAAATAATAATATGATATTATTATAATATATTATAATCTATCTCTCACACACACATTCTCTTATATAATAATATTATAATATTTATATAATTATTATAATTATAATATATTTATTATTAATATATAATTATAGTATAAAATATATGATATTAATGTAATATAATATTATAATTATTAACATAATATTATATCTTCATGTTTCATCAACTTAGTTATGCTAACACACCATCTTCATAGTTGTTTCTTTATATTTGTTTCCTTTGATTGCATCATTCCTTCGAGATATGGGTTGGACACATTTATTATGGGTTCATCTACCATCATGGATAACCACCTTGTAGTTACTAATAAGTAAATAGAGACTTAACATCATGAGATAGTGATGGGCATTGGGGCCTCACAAAGCTATGTGTCACACCTTTAGTACCAATGTTTTCAACATGTCACATTTACTATCCATTTTAATCAACCACTTTTAAATACACAACCTCCCTTTTATTTTTCCTCATTTTTTTTATTTTTACAGGCGAGGATTGATATTACCATTCCATTCATTTTCTATTACTAAAGCTAAACCATGCTCTTCTCCACAATTTGGAAGATTTAATTAAATTGCCTATAAATACATGTCATGTAAATATGGGTTTCTTTGTTTCTCAACCATAATTAAGAGTCAATTGTCATCCATTTAAAATAAATAATTTGGGTTTGATTCACCTAAAATTACAAAATTAATATAATTATATATTATTATTAATATGATATAATATATACAAATATATAATAATATTATTGTATAATAATATTTGTTTATGTGTCACTTGACACAACTCACCAATGCTAGGCTCTCTGAGTGGTGAACCTGACTAGTCTCTCCTAAAAGGAGGCCCATTAGGGTCTCCCCAAGGTTTATTACAACTAGGTCATGAAGTACTAATTGCACTCAGTTGTTCATTGTGGACTATTAAAGTCAAGGGACTTGTTGGTGCAAATCTAAAACTTTTTGTTTGATGGCATTAGGTGCTTGAATAGTTTAAGCAAATATTGAAATGACAAAACATGCATTCAGATGCCCAATAAACCAATGTTTTAAAATCTTGGTTTCAATTGATTTTATGGCTAACTTATCTATTCATTCATTCCATTATTAACATACAATAATGCATTTATGATAATGTAAAATATTTGAAATCAAAAATATACATGCAATAATTGATTGTATTTAGAATATTCATTAAACTAATCGCTTTATAAAAAATAAAAGATAGATAGAGAGAGAATAAAGCCTACGATGATGAAGACAAATCTAGATTTTTCAACCATATGAATCTATGAATTAGTCTCTAGTCTAATTAGCACACAAAAAATTACACATAGATCTGATACAAACATCTAAGGGGAAGCAAATGTTGAACAAATAAGCCACAACCACCATATTAATGTGTAGGTTGTAAACAAGAATTCCAAAGTCTTATATTAATCTAGATATTCATTTTGATAATCAATATAAGAATCCATAATGATCAATCCACCAGAAATTCACCAACATAGTGACAATGTTATGATATTGGGGGAGAAATTACACTAAAATAATAAGAAATTGCTTAAAATGAAGGTGATTGGCTTTATAGTCTCTTTCGGGGAGAAGAAAAACCAACCCATATACAATAGAAATCCATTTATATATAAAAGTGCAATCTTCTAAGGGGAGGATTTTCCCTTAAAAAACATCAACCACTACCATCAAGTTTTAGCTACTCCCTTTCTGCTCCATGCTCCTCCTTTCCATGCCACTTTCACTATTCACCACCTACACAAGACCAAAAACAAGATTTTGGGTCATTCAAGTGCACTTTATCAAGACAAACAAAGAACAACGTTAGGAGAATGATTATAGATTAATTATCACAAATTCCAAAAAATTAATTATACCAAAATTTTGGTATCAAAACTTGATTTTCAACACGTTAAATGGTTTGAAAAATTTGATCATCGAGTTAAAAGTTATGGTTGAATTACTAACTCTCTGTCTAGAGGTTTTCTAGTTTTTAGGGCTGTAATGTAGGTCTCAGGTTCCAAGACCTTCTAAGTAGGTCTCAAAGTTTGAGACCTACATTTTAACCCTCAGACTCCAACACTTGAAATTTAGGTGTCAAACTCCAGCATCTGCAAAGTAGGAGTCTGATTCCTACACTTATAAAGCAGGGTTCTAACTCCTACAACTACAAAAATAATGTCAAAACTTCATTTTGGGACCAAGTGCTATTTACAAAAAATTATCACACGAACTTGGCCTTTGTGATGGAAGTTTTTTTGGAGGTTAAAAAAGCATGAAATTTGATATTACCCCCTAAGGTTACTCAAGAGAGTAGAGCAAGATAGATTTTGAAAGGCAAATTAGGAGATCAAGACTCCATTTTGACGCTAAGTGTCTTATACAAAATTTTATCACACAGACATGGTATCTAATGCCAATGGTTACAAGTCTTGGTTTGGCATGCAAATCAAGATGGCTTGCTAAAGAAACTTGAGAGTGTTGATACTAATGAATTGTGAGCACATGTGGGAGCGACTACCAAAAGTAAAAAGGGGTTCCCTAAATTTGGAAGAATGAAGGCATGTTGTGGAAGCAACAAAAATATTATAATATATTATTAGTATATTATAGTACTAATATATTTTTAATAATATAACATATTATGGTATTATATATATATAATATTATACAATATAATATTAATATATACTATAATATTAAATATATATTATATAGTATATTATAATAATAATATAATAATACCCCCATTAATAGGTCAAGAGTATCAATTTTGGCTTCAAGAAAGATGAGGCCTCTTCAATGGTATCCAACCCCAGTTGAGTTTTTTAAATTGTTTTGATGGAGTGGAAAGAGGGAATTGAAGAGCTTCAAGTACCAAGTGTATAATTAGAGATTGTTTTGCGTTTATAATTTAGGTTGCCTCATTGTAATTGGTAGATAACATTAACAATGAGGTGAAACCCCAAGCAGTGGTACTTAGCCTTGAAATTATTGTCTAATTTGGAATTAAGCATATTTTGATTGAAGGTGACTCAATGATGACCATCTTAGCACTTCATAAATATAATTCAAACTTGTGGAATGCTATATACATCATGGATCAGGCTTGGAGGTTGTTGGATTCATTCATCTCTTATTCTGGTGCCCATTATTCCTATGAAGCAAATGTTGCATTTGGCCTTATATATAATCATGATATCTCAAAAATTTAGGACCTCATTTGGATATTTATTTTGACTATGGCCAGGGCTAAGTGTGGTTGACCCTTTCCCATATCAATCACCCAATTAGATGGCAATTAGATCATAAGGGTTGAGTATAATGATTTCATCATTTATTTCTATCATTGTCAAATCACCATTTCAATCTCTAGCACATGGATTCTCTCTAAGCTGACATCTCAACTCATGATGTGTCTTGGCCCTTTCCATCCCATCTTTGATTTATGATGGTGGCAATGTGTTGAGCATGAAATATATTTCTACACTCCTCCCAACTCTATTTTTTAAATTTCTCTTCTTTACTATCTACATCTTGCCCTTTTTGGTGTAACAATATCAAATTTTTAGGAGTTTGAATTCTCTCCTATTTTTAGTGGATTTAGAAATGGAAAGAGCATTCATAAAGCCCTTCATTTTTCTAACTATGGATACAAAGGAAATGGCTTTTTAAGGCTTTGTCTTGGAGAAGAGATTCAAGGTGTTCTAGACTCCCACTTGGATAATACTCAATTCCATTTGGATTGTGATGAGTGTAGAATACTCACATGTTGATTTATTTAACATGGTCAATTTAGAATTGGATTCTATCTTATCCTACAACTTAATCAAAATATTTGAGGATAAGGCTTTGGTTTTGGATATTATAAAAGTTTTTATTTGACCTAAATTTAGAGGTGAGATTAAAAATTCACCAACCACCCTTGAGCATACGTCGTAAATATCCCTTACCTTATCAAGATTAGAATGTAGGGGTTTGGTTCCCCTAAAGGTTTTCTAAGAATTCTTTAACCTAAAATTTGATATTGTATATCTAGGACTAAGAATATAGAACTAGTTCTAACACAAGGGTGATAAACTAGTCTATAGTCAGCCAATTAATAGAAAACTCAGATAAATAATATTTTAAATTTATAAAACTAATATTACTAAAAATAGTAATAGGTATAGAATATATAGGATCAATATTCTACATTAGTCGTCAGATTTTGGAAATTATACTTGTGGTCACAAACACTACTATCGGATGTGGACACTACAGTTGATGTTAGTGTTTCACTATGACACAAGTGTCTTGTAAAAAATAATGACTGGATCTAAATGCAACTAACTTAATTTTTTTGGGTTTTCTATTACCTTTATACTATTATGTTTAAATTTGAGATACAAGTTGTTGCCATTCATTGATTGATCAAATCCTAGATCTTCACCCTTTTTCACCCTTGGAATGAGTTTGTTTAAAATTAGGTTAGTAGGATCATAGTGTCAAGATTCCCTAAAGACCCCTTTGCCAATGGGCATTACCTACATAGACAATACTCCAAGGAGGTCCTCAGATTTATGTAGTTATTCCCTATATGTGGGAAAGTTTGTGCACAAGGGTACAATATGTTATATGATGATGCATGCAGTGATCTAACTTGTAATTTGATAAGTATCTCTCATGGGTTGATATTTGAATGCTTCAGACCTATGTGCTTGATATGAAAATAAGAACAAATATGGTAGATTAAAGTGCTTGTGAAGTTGATTGATTTAGATTTAGTAGGTGTTTGTTTGGTATTTGCTAGATGAGGAATGAAAAGGCTTAGATTTGTATTTATACAATATTTTTTGAAAATATATCATGTTAGGGTTTAATAAGACAAATAGGCTGACCAATACATTTTGAAACATTTATAAATTGGATGAATTTTAGAAACTAGACACTAGATAAGGATCTGGACACTACCATCGGTGATAGTGTCCATTTATGGTTGGTAGTGTCCAGAGGGCTAGAAAATAGTTTTTAGTATAAAATTGACATTAAAGGATGTTTATAAGGTTTTAATATTTATGTGTAGTATAGAAGACCTAGGTCATCATAATGATATTGATCATACTAAGAGATAATCATTTATGCACAGTGAGATGGCGAATGTGATCCCTTTAGTATCAAGGAGGTCTAGAATAAGGGTAGAGTCATTATTGATATTTATCAAATGTAAAATACTAAGATGTTATAAATTTTTAGTTTTAGTATCTACATTTTCCCACCCTTTAATCTAGTAATTCATAAGGATAAAATTACTAGGTTAAAGGAAATAAATGCATACCTAGGTGTGTATAACACACCTTAAATTTTCTTAAGCTCACTTTGAGTGCTTTGCTAGTGTATAACCTTTAACCAAGAACATTCTATGGTATAAATCAATGCATATAATCTTAAATTTGATATAATTGAAATGCTTGAAAATAAAGAGAGTAAGGAGTGAGGACACCTGTCTGTCGATGCAACCATGTTGCCTCTTGATGCTTTGACTTAGTAAATATGCTTCCTTATGAAGAGTAGACTAGAAAATGTTCAAACATGAAAATTGGTTATTTGAAGAGGGAGATTGGAAGGTATTATTCCCTCAATCTAGTGCAAGGATTAATTATAAAATGACTATTGAGATCATTATATCTCAATCACACAATTCAAGTGTGAATATGTAATCTAGTGAGGGTGAGTGATTTAATCAAATCATCCAATAAATATGGTGAGGTTGGTAGATATAATCACTCCAATATATAAATTTTGTGAGGTTGAATTATTAAATGACTTTAACCTATAAATTGAACCAACTATTGCACTAAAAAAGGCTCAATAACAATACATCATGGTTAATCAGTGCATCCTAGTGAATAGTATAATTAGTAAGTTTTGAAAATTTTAGTAGAATATCATGGAATATGCACCTCTAGTACATCTCAGTTGGATTATATGTGTCATAAATCTAAAAACTATATTTTAAATTTATTTAAAATTGGTGCAATGTATAGGATTTTGACCTGAGTGTATATTTGAACCATGGAATTGAACTAGAGTTTGTGCAAGTGTAGAGGTCACATATTTATGACATGACCCCACTTAAAAATGGAGATAATAAGTAAGTAAGTTCATAGGTCATGTTCTTATGACATGGCCCTATTGAAATCTAGAAAACTATGAAAATGTGGAGGCCATTCTTTTACAACATGTCCCTACTGATATGCCCTCCCTTTTGAGGTGATGGAGATAGAAACTGGTGGGTATCTTACCTAAAAAGCATAAGGTAGATATATAATCTATGTATGAATCATGTAGCATATAATCATAACATGTCAAATTATATATTTTAATTAGGCTCACATTATGTGATCACATCAAGTCAGGAAGATGCATGATATAGATCAAGGCGATGTCTATAGAGTAATAGTACAAGCTCAAAATATAATCAAGCACACACACAAGATCACTCAATGTAATGAAAATTAATTATATAATGAGACCTTATACAAGGGACATGTTCAAATGCCACATAATTGAAAGGGGGTGACATAAATTTCTAATCAACATATAATGACATATTTAAATGTTCAAATAACATAAAATAACACAGGGGCTAAGAGGTAAGGAACATAGTTAAATGTTCCAAATTAAAGACAATAACAAGCAATGAAATACCTCAAGGAAGTGACAAATAGATGAAGCATAAGCAAATAACATAAGCATATTATATTAGTCCCTACATATATATGTTAGCAAAAATGTTATGTAGTATGACATATCAAGTACAATGTGAAAGATATGAGTAAGGATATGGATATGTGTTAGAAATATAAACTCAAACATAATAATTTAGAAATGAAGATAAAGGATATGTAACCTATATTAATAATGATCAAAGAATTAAATTATCCCAACATACTATATGCCATGAGTAGAAGAAAGGTCCAACTTCTGGAAGTGCATAGATCATGTGTCTAGGTATGCAGTATCATACTCAAAGATGCATGAAACATAGATGTATATAAGAATGAAATTATATTATATATACTAAGATTGAGAATGAAATTATATTATATCTACTAACATTAAGAATGAAATTATATTATATCTACTAACATAAATAAAAAAACATATATGTAAGGAGCTAATGAAATCTGGGAATATTGAATATTTTTGAATTATTTAGATGTTTTTGTGTTTTTGATTTTTTTTTTTTTTATACTTTTGGAATATTTTTAAAGTAAAAGAATATCCTATGATCCCATCCAAGGGATGTTCATAGGTAGGTCCAAGCTTGTAATATGGTATGTGAAAATTTTGGAACTATTAAAGAGCATGCATATGTGTCATATATGGATTTATAGAATCGATGGTATCTTGCATGTGTATAATTGGAATATATGGTCATGAATAAAAAATAGGAGTAGGGTTTCATGGAACCCATCATTGAGTATTTTGTGGTTTTTTTAATAGTATCTATAATTGGAACATGTTTATTTGCTCTGTGCAACTGAGTATGTTGTGTAGGCGTAGATGAATATTTTAAGGAATCCACTGTGTGTCTCTAGTGAAAAGGCCTCTCAAGTATGGGTTGCATAGGAAAGGGGATTACCTATTTCTTACCATTTCATAGAGGATTAACATTAGTAGGTTTAATAATTACTTGTCTTAGAATAAGCTTATCTTATTCAAGTGGATGTTGATATGGAATTCTAAGGACTATGACGACTCTATTGTTATGAATGCATTTAATACACCCATGCATTATATAAGGTACTTCATAGATGTTATGTATCCAATTTCATCCTAATAACATATAAAATACTCCTATATATGGTGTAACAGATAATGTGGTAGCCACATGTACTGGACCAACCTGTAAAGCTAAATCAATCTCACCTATAATGTGTTTTGATGTCCCATTGAATGCTCTAATCATTTTGGTCAAAGGGTGTAAATAATCATGTGTATATCCCAAATGTGTAAGTAGTGTCATGGTACATATGTTATCACTAACACCATTATCAATTATAACACTATGTATAGGTTGATGGTCAATGTATGTTCGAATAAATAATGAATGAAGACCTGAGTTATCATCCACTATTTCACTATCATAAAATGTAATATAATATATTTGAACCATAGGATGTATGATGCATGTATAAGTGAAAATAATCCCATCTAATGGGTGCCCATAATGTTATTGAGGAGGATGTGCATTGTATGCCATTAACACTTTTGGATCTTTCTTAAAATAATCTTGTAAAGGGTTATTAAATATCTTATTATTATGATGATCCCCAAGTTGTGTACTTGAATCTTTTGGAGGATAATCAAAGTTAATATTTTGGTCATCAATGAGGTCTTGGATATTATGCTTTAAGGTATAATATATGTTCGTAGACTTCCCAAGGCCTTAGTGATAGTCACAATATGCATTAGCATCATATCCTTTGGGTAGAGGTCAACTCATATCAACCTCTATGGGAAGAGGGATAGATATGAAATGAAACTCCTCAAAAATCTAAATTAAATAAAATGGATACTTAGGTAAGTGTGTAAATTATCTCTTAGATGCATTGGATAAGATGAGTCGATTAGGTTGTTGTGACACTGTGTTAATTGTTGTGGTTGTTTCCTTTTTAGGTTATGTAGGTTTTGTTGTCCCGCAAAAATATCATTCATTTTTGGAACAAAATTTGAACTATTTTGGTCCTACAGACCAAAATTCTCTCTTCCATTTTTGAAATTTGTCCTGGGCATTCAAATTTCTTATTTTTCAAGCTTCTCAAAAATCTATGGACTCTACAGGCTTGAATCTATGGACTCTGCAGGCTTGAATCTATAGACTCTGCAGGAAGAAAAATCTATGGATTCTGCAAGAAGAGAAATCTACGGACTCTGTAGGTCAAGTTCAACGGGCTTCACAGGTTGATTTCTACGGACTCTGCAGGAAAGAAGCAAGCTTTCAACACTTGGGCGATCTCAATGTTGGTTTAACAGGTTCAACACATTTGGTTCAACAAGGATCAAAAGGACTTAGCCAAATCAAAGGGAATGAACCATTGAATTTTTGAACCAAAGATTGGTTCAATGGTTGGTTTATTCAGTCGGTTCACTCAGTCGGTTCATCAATTAGTTCATCGGCTTGAACCATAAGCTTAGTTCAAAGCTTGGTTCATCGACTTGGTTCACGACTTGGTTCAAAGCTTGGTTTAAAGGAGTAGTTCAAAGGAGCAGTTCAAAGCAAAAGTTCAAAAGAGCCTCCCGAAGGATAAGTGCCCTTATGGAGGACACTTGGTCGACAAAAGCACCCTTCGGAAGGGTCATTTTCAAGGAAGTCGCAAAGGTAAATTCTTTTAGATTTTTTGTTTAAGGCAGTCGAAAAAGACCTAAGGCACAATTCTTTTAGACTTTGTTTTGAAGGAATTCCTTTAGACAAAAAGTCTGAAGGAATTCGAAAAAGAAGCTACGGGAGGAAAGCCTGAAAGAATTTCAAAAGATAAAGTAATCAAAAAATTTCCGCAGACTTTTTGTTTGCAGGAAAATGCCTATAGAAAAAGCTCAGGGAAAATGCCTGCAAAAAAAGCCTAGGGAAAAGTCCGTGGGAATGTCTGTGAGAGACTCCAAAGAAAAGGCCACCAAAGGACCCCGAAGGGTAGATACCCTTGCGGGGGACTCTCGGCTGCCAACTTAAAGGAGACTTCCCCAAAGCTGAAGGGTCACCTTCCCTTTGGGAGGATGCAAGACAGGAAAGCTGAAGAAGGACCAAGGGGTGACACGCCTGAAGACATCAAATTCAAGAATAATGAACTAGCCATTGAAAAAGGGGTGACGTTCCTGAAGATGTCAAATTCAAGGTTCGTAAAATAACTAATAATTTTGAAAAGCCTTAAAGAAGAGCCAAAGAACTTAGCAACCTACCAAAAGAAGCCTGAGAGCCATCTGAAGACCACCTGAAGGGTAGATACGCTTGCGGGGGGCTCTTCTCGACCCAAAGCAGATCATTTCTTAAGGCTCGGAAGGCAGGTCCCCTGTAGGAAAGCTCAAATGACAAAACTGAAGGAATTGTCGAGGAAAGTGATGTGCCTACAGATGTCAAAGTTATGACAATGAAATAGCCATTGATCATTGTAAGTTTAAATCTATGGACCCGAATGCATTCAAAGGCTTTAAGACCAAAACCAATAGGAGGCGACTAAGGAACATAACATCAAAGTGAATCTAGGACCCGATTTAATTAACTAGAAAAAGAGGAATGATGAAGAAGGATCAGATCACTAGGTGGACATTGAAAGATGCAAACTTTCAATAGCGTGACTTGTCTCTCTATATTGAGAAAAGAAAATGGGTAGATGCCCCTAAATTTTAGCCTATCTTCTTAACAAATTTCAATGCAACATGATGTGTTACTGTTCTCGAGTCCTTGAAGAGGCTATATAAGGGACTCTCTTTTATTATAAATATATCTCTCTGACAATCAGAAACAAAACTCTGCCCAAATTGAAAGGCATTACTGAGACTTTGAGCTTAGATTATTGATCATATTTTATTATTGGAATAAGAAAGCAAGTGACTTTTTAGACTTTGTGTGCTGATATCTTTGTTGTTGGTGAAACTGTTCTTATGTCTTTCTCCTTATTATATTTTTTGTTCCTTTAATTCAACAAGTAGATTTAGTGAAAGTTGTCAGGAAGGTGTCCTGAAGTCAACTATGGAGAGACTTTGTGCCCCCATAATTGCCTTTAGTGTGTTTTATTTTTATTTCTATGTAAAAGACCTTGGGACGACTTTGTGCCCTCATTGTCCTTCGTATCTCACTCTTGGGCAATTCAGGTGGAGACTTTGTGCTACATCTCAATTTGCTGATTACTATGTCCTTGGTTACATTTTGATTTTACTACCAGGAGTATTCTTGTGGCTTGCTGAATAGTACTTTTGATAGAAGAGGAGTTCTTTCTATCATTTCCCTTGAGTTTTTCCTTTGATTTGCATGCATCATCTCTAAAAAAAGAGAGATGGATGGTTTATCCTACCCTTGAGTATTATTTTCTGTTTATATATATATATATATATATATATATATATATTATAGCATATCTATCTATAAGGAACCTCCCCTTGATGAGAGGAGAGATTGGTCCCCTTTTGATGTGGTAAACCTACACATTTGGACGACCAATCTTCCTACTTTGGTTGATCAGACCTATTTTGTTTATCAGTATGCTGATTGACAAAATATTCAACCAATAGTTTTTGGCGACTCTATTGGGGATTATAACCCATTATCCATTTATAGCCTTACAATTCACCTCCACACTAACTAAGAAAGAACACGCAATATAAAGCCTCAAGCTTTAAATTAAAGCAAGGTCAATTTTTTTTCCATTTATGTTTCACAATCTGATAGATTCAAGGTTACATGAAGCCAAAGGGCTAAAGGTATTGTTGACCCTGTATTTGAGCTGATACAACAAAGTAATTTTGATCTATTTCCTTCACCATCTCATCTCCAACGAACAAAGAGCTTTCCTCCTACTAAAGTCAGATCTCCATTACCAGACAAAGTATCTACTTCTGCTGTTGATAAAGCTTTGCCAATAATTACCCCTATGAGATTTGTTATTCCTCCTTTTCATAATCCTATAATGGCAGTTCAAGGCCCTTGGGGTAATGCTTTTGGTCCTCTCAATCTTACTCCACCTCTACATGAGCTTCCATGCAGTTCAAAGAAGAATTTCCCCAAATTATATGGTGATAGGAAAGTTTATCTTGATGAACACATTACAGCCTTTAGCATAGCTTGTGGAGTAATTGGAGTAGAATTTGAAGATGTAGCAGTCAGGCTATTTGTAAAAACATTACAAAGTGCTACTACAGATTGGTTTTATAATCTATAGGCTCGGTCAGTAACTAATTAGAATACTCTCAAAGCTAAGTTTGAAGCCAGATTCAAACCTACAGAAGATGCGCATGCACTATTGGCTCAACTTACACAGATGAAGAAAGAGCCTCATGAACCAATGAGGGACTTTATAGCCAAATTTGACAAATTGAGAAACAAAGTTCTTGTAATTTCTAGACCTACAGCTGAGAATCTCAAATGCTTCTTCATTAATTCTCAGTTACCTGAAGTAAGTTTTCTCTTGAGACATGCTGGTCAAATAGATCTTGTTGTAGCTCAACATTTGGCCACTGAGGTAGAATATGATCTCATCTTAGCAAGGAAGATAAGAAGAGATCCAAATAGAAATAGACCTTCATCATCTTTTGAATATGCATCTATAAGCACCATAAATCCAATGGTGCAGAAGTTGGCAAATGAGTTACTTGCTCTCAAAAAACAAATGGTGCAAGGAATGTCTTTTGCTCCTTCATATAGAGATATGCCAAGAAGGATATTCCCAAATCAGTCATATAAGGGCAATGTTGCTAGGAATCAAGGGCAACAAAATCATTTTCCTCCCCCACAAGGGAAACTTGCCCTGAAAGCTCCTCCATCCAATTCAACAATGGGATATCTTGAAGTAGAATCAGAGTTATCTTTCCAGCCTAAATTGAATCAAGAAAATGATGTTGATATCCTTATAGAAAATCAAGAAGAATTAGCTGATGACTCCCACATTGGTTTCCTGAACTACCAGGATGAACCTGAAAGCAAAGGAGAAGCTTTTGATGGATCATATGCAGTGTTTACCAGGTCCAAGAACTAATTAGTCTAGCAAGCTGATAAAGGGAAGACAAAATAGCAACCTCAACCAGCAGTTATGATTTCTAAGCATGGAACCACTCTGCCTTTTCAGTCAAAGGATCTGGTGATCACCCAAAAGGCAAATACATCAATTTCACCTTCACCTTCTATTTCAATTTTGCAAACTAGCCCTCCTCCCATCCCTCTTAAAACTCAAAAGGTTGAAATACCTTCCTCTGTACCTAGCTTAATTTAGCTATTTGACATAATCAATCATATCAAAAAGACAAAAATACAGATGTCTAAATTTAAATATTTACAGTCCAATCCTGATCAATTAGATAAGTTGATCCAATGTGTCAAGAACTAAACTGTCCCTGTAAGACAAAAAGCTAAAAAGGTAACTCTTGATTCACCAAAGAACATGTCCATTCTGAATAATCTTGTCATTACTCCTCCAACTGCTCCTAGAAAAATAGAACCTTTATATGTTTCCCTATTAATAAATGGTCACAAGCTGAGTAACTGTATTATAGATTTAGGCGGATCTGACAATGTCATGCCTGTTAAAGTAGTTGAGTCTCTTGGCCTCATGCTGACCAAGACATTTGGCAGATGTTTCTCTATGGAGAACAAGCAAGTACCATTTTTGGGGCAAATTAAAGATGCCCAATTTACATTTGCAACCTTTCTAGACAAGAAAATCAAGATGACTATCTTGGTGGCTGATGTCCCAGCATCCTATGGCATTTTGCTTAGACAAAATTTCTGCAAGGATGTGGGAGGAGAACTAAGCATGGACCTATCTGAGGCAAGGATCCCTGTCTAAGGCATAATGAAGAGGTTGCTCCCTGAAAAGGAGGCAAAATATGTGGTCAGCCAAACATTAGCCTCTAAAGTCCAAATTCTTTTTGAATCCATAGGTATGGGTAACTACTTTCTATCTACAGATGAAGTGCATGAAGCATCTAATAAAATTATTAAAAGTGTCAACCCAGAAATCAGTTCAACTAGAATAACAGAAGAACTAGTAGGTTGCAATATAGATGAAGAAGGACCCTCTCTCTCTAATGAAGGAAAGTTTAAAGAAAAATCAGTAACTGATGAGGTATGGACTCTAGAATTTGATGGTAGCTATTTCTCTATCGGTTTGGGAGCTACGATTGTGTTGATAAATCCTCAAGGAGACATGTTTCCTTTATCTTACATATTACAGTTTAGAAACACTAACAATACAGCTAAATATGAATTTTTGTTGCTTGGAATGAAGGTTGCTCAAGGCAAAGGCGTCAAGTTTCTTCATGCCAAAGGGGATGCTGAATTAGTGGTTTGTCAAGTAAGAAATCTATACAAAACCAAGAATGAAAGATTACGCCACTACCACAACCTAGTTTGAGACCAAATTGAAAGCTTTGATGCTTTCAACATTTCTTCCATACCTAGGGAGTCTAATGACAGAGCTGATGCACTTGCTATTTCAGAAACTCTCTTAGTTCCTCACTCAAATTTCAAAGAAGATAGGTATACTATTGAGCTGGTCTATAGACCAAGTGTTCTTAACAAAATTCTAATCATTAGCAAGTATTCAATGATGATCATCAAAACATTGCCTTCCTGAAATAAAAAGATAATTTCGAACAACTATGTTTTGAAGGCAGTGAACCTCAGAAGTATGAATCAGCGTCTGAGTCCAATTCAGATATAAATGAAGAATTCTTATAGTTGAAAGGAAATAAAATTCCCAAAGGCCTAGTTTTTCTTGAGAAACTGTTTGATAAGCATGATAGATTCATCAAACAACAACAAACAGATTCAAGTTTCTCTCAGGGATTTGATCAAGTAAATCTGACCACTAAAGAAACTCCTAAGATGGTTAACATTAGTAAGTGCTGCACCCTTGAAGAAAGATTCAAGTTCACCACTTTAATCCGTCAATACATGGATGTCTTAGCATATTATTATGAAGACCTGAAGTCTCTTAGACCTAATGAAATCTGCCATGACATTCCTCTCAAGGCTGATTCAATGCCCTATAAGCAAAAATCTAGACAATACAATCTAAAAATATCAGGTACTATTCTGTTTGAGATATAAAAAATGTTAAATGCTAGAATCATCTTCCCAATCCATCATTCCACATGGATTGCAAACATAGTGCCTGTAAGGAAGAAGAATGGAAAAATTTGCATTTGTGTAGATTTCAGGAATCTGAATCAGTCATCTTTGAAAGATAATTACCCTTTGCCAATTATGGATCAAGTGCTTCAAATAGTAACAGGTTTAGAGATGTTTGTCCAGATTATAATAAAGATTTCATCATATACAGCTATGCTTTTGAACACACGCTTTCAGTAATTCTTGTTCAACAAGACAAGGAAGGTATGGAATCTCCTATTTCTTTCATGAGTTGCCTTCTCAAAACCCATGAGATGAAGTATTCAAATGTAGAGAAGCATGCTTATGTGTTGGTGAAAGTAGTCAAACATTTCTACTTTTATATTTTGAATTCACATACTACTACCTTAGTTCCTGACACCATAGTCAAGTCCATATTAAATCAGCAACAGTTTGGCAAAAAAAGAGGTAATTAGATTGCAAAGATCTAAGAATTTGATCTAGACATCAAGCCAACAAAGCTGGTCAGGGGAAAAGGCCTATGCCAATTAATTGCTGACAATAAGCCAAAAGATACATAGCATAAAGAAGCTGAAGTAGAAGATACTTCAACAGTCCTTTTTGTCTCCACTACCAATGAGTGGTATTCAGGTATTGCTCATTTCCTTACTTATGGTGAATGTCCTGCTCATTTGTCTTATAAAAAAATGAGAAATATCAAATTGAAAGCTGTAATTTTATCCTTTGGGACAACGGCTTGTACAAGAGAAGCATAGATGGAGTATTCCTTCGCTATGTAGACAAAGAGCAACAAAGCCAACTTTTGAAATCTTTTCACGATCTATCCTGTGGAGGACATTTTTTTGCTCTTGTGACTACTCACAAGATTTTGTGAGCCAGGTATTACTAGCCAACTCTTTTCCAAGATGCATATAAGTGGGTGAGAAAAAGTGAACTCTGCTAGTAATTTGTTGGAAGACCCAAGTTAGCTGCCCTGCCTCTCAAGCCAGTGATCATAGAGGAACCTTTCCAGCAATGGGGGATTGATTTTATTGGAACTATAAACCCATCTTCACGTGCTGGACATGATTATGTCATTACAACAATTGACTATTTCACCAAGTGGGTAGAAGCAATCCCAACTAAGCATGCTACTTCAGAAGTTGTATGCAATTTCCTCAAGGAGAATATCATTTTCAGGTTTGGAGTTCTAACCAAAATTTTTACTGACAATGCAACTTGTTTCACCTCCCAAGAGATTACACAATTCTATTTCCATTATGGAATCATAATCTCTCACTCTTCTAATTATTTTCCACAAGGGAATGGACAAGCTGAATCTAGTAATAAAAACTTGGTAACTATCATCAAGAAGCTAGCAGATGACAATCAAAGGACATGGCATAATGCATTGGTTGATGCTCTATGGGTAGATAAAATCACACCAAAGAGGGCAATTGGTATGTCTCCTTTTCAACTTCTTTATGGTATCAATGCTGAGATATCAATCACCTTAGAATTGCCAGCCTTGAAATTGGCAAAGGCAATTGAAGATCAGACATATGAAAGCTCTCTTGATAAGAGAATCATGTGCATGACTGAGCTGGATGAATAGATGGTGGTGGATTGAATTGCTACTCATCAAAGTCTGGTAAAGAAACTCTTTGACCAAAAGGTCAAAAATTGTGATTTCCAGATTGGGGATCAAGTCCTGTTGTGGGACAAAAGGAGAGAACCAAAAGGGATGCATGGAAAGTTTGACTCCCTTTAGAGAGGCCCATTTATAATTCATCAACACATTGGTGAAAACAACTTTTTGCTAAAATATCAAGATGGCACACTCTGTTCTCTACCTCACAATGGGCAGCATCTAAAACACTTCAAGTCTTGAAGTATCAAATCATTGCATCTGTATATATGTATATTTGTATAGTTTTTAATTCTATTTTATTTTATTTGTTTCCATTTTTTATGCCTTCCATTTTTGGGTAGCATGATTCTGTAGCCTAATGGTACACATGAAGACACTGGAGATTCTGGATTCTACTCCCTTCAATTCTTTCTACAATTGATAGAAGTTCCCCAACTGGATCCAGATGTTGTCCCCTAAAAATATCACTCATTTTTGGGACAACATTTGAGCTATTTTGGTCCTACAAACCAAAATTGTCTCTTCCCTTTTCAAAATTTGTCCTGGGCATTCAAATTCCTTATTTTTCAAGCTTCTCAAAAATCTACAGACTCTACAGGTTTGAATCTATGGACTCTGTAGGCTTGAATCTATGGACTCTGCAGGAAGAAAAATCTATAGACTCTGTAGGAAGAGAAATCTACGGACTCTGCAGGTCAAGTTCAATGGGATTCACAGGTTGATTTCTATAGACTCTATAGGAAAGAAGCAAGCTTTCAACACTTGGGCGATCTCAAAGTTAGTTCAATAGGTTCAACACGTTTGGTTCAAAGAGGATCAAAAGGACTTAGCCAAATCAAAGGGAATGAACCATTGAACGGTTGAACCAAAGCTTGGTTTAATAGTTGGTTCATTCAGTCGATTCACTTAGTCGATTCAGCAATTAGTTCATCAGCTTGAACCATAAGCTTAGTTCAAAGCTTGGTTCATCGACTTGGTTCACAACTTGATTCAAAGCTTGGTTCAAAGGAGCGGTTCAAAGCAAAAGTTCAAAAGAGCCTCTCGAAGGATAAGTGCCCTTGCCGAGGACACTTGGTCGAAAAAGCACCCTTCAAAAGGGTCATTTTCAAGGAAGCTGCAAAGGTAAATTCTTTCAAATTTTTGTTTAAGGCAGTCGAAAAAGACTAAGGCACAATTCTTTCAAACTTTTGTCTGAAGGAATTCCTTCAGACAAAAGAAGTCTAAATGTGAGAAAGAAGCTACGGGAGGAAACCCTGAAGGAATTTCAAAATATAAAGCAATCAAAAAAATTCCACGAACTTTTTGTCCATGGGAAAATGCCTGCAAAAAAATCCCAGGGAAAATGCCCACAGAAAAAGCTTGGGGAAAAGTCCACAGGAATGTCCACGAGAGACTCCAAAAAAAGGCTACTGAATGACCCCAAAGGGCAGATACCCTTGCGAGGGACTCTCGGTTGCCAACTTAAAGGACACTTCCCCAAAGTTGAAGGGTCACCTTCCCTTTGAGAGGATGAAAGATAGGAAAGCCAAAGAAGGACCAAGGGGTGACGTGCCCGAAGAAGTCAAATTCAAGACAAGAAAGCCGAAGAAGGACCAAGGGGTGACACGCCTGAAGATGTCAAATTCAAGAACATCGAACTAGCTATTGAAAAAGGGGTGACGCACTCGAAGACATCAAATTCAAGGTTTGTAAAATAGCCGTTAATTTTGAAAAGACTTAAAGAAGAGCCAAAGAACTTAACAACCTGCTAAAAGAAGCCCAAGAGTCATCTGAAGACCACCTGAAGGGCAGATACCCTTGCGGGGGTCTCTTCCCGACCCAAAGTGGATCATTTCTTAAGGCTCGAAAGGTAGGTCCCCTTCAGGAAAGCTCAAATGACAAAATTGAAGGAATTGCTGAGGAAAGTGACATGCCCACAGATGTCAAAGTTACGATAGTGAAATAGCCGTTGATCCTTGTAAGTTTAAATCTATGGACCCAAATGCATTCAAAGGCTTTAAGACCAAAACTAGTAGGAAGCGACTAAGGAACAGAACATCAAAGTGAATCTAGGACCTGATTCAATTAACTAGAAAATGAGGAATGATGAAGAATAATCAAATCGCCAGGTGGACATTGAAAGATGCAAAATTTCAATAGTGTGACTTGTTTCTCTGCATTGAGAAAATCAAATGGGTAGATGCCCCTAAAGTCTAGCCTGTCTTCTTAAAAAATTTCAATGCAACATGATGTGTTACTATTCTCAAGTCCTTCTTGAAGAGGCTATATAAGGGATCTTGAAGAGGCTATATAAGGGACTCTCTTTTATTGTAAATATATCTCTCTTTAACAATCAGAAACAAAACTCTGCCCAAATTGAAAGGCATTACTGAGACTTTGAGCTCAAATTATTGATCATATTTTGTTATTGGAATAAGAAAGCAAGTGACTTTTCAAACTTTGTGCTATGATATCTTTGTTGTTGGGGAAACTAATTATGTCTTTTTTCTTAATATATTTTCTGTTCCTTTAATTCAACAAGTAGAATTAGTGAAAGTTGTCAGGAAGGTGTCTTGAAGTCAGCTGTGGAGAGAATTTGTGCCCCCATAATTTCCTTTAGTGTGTTTTCTTTTTATTTCTGTGTAAAGGACCTTGGGACGACTTTGTGCCCTCATTGTTCTTCGTATCTCACTCTTGGGCAATTTAGGTGGAGACTTTGTGCTACATCTCAACTTGCTAATTACTATGTCCTTGGTTACATTTTGCTTTTACTACCAGGAGTATTCTTGTGGCTTGCTGAATAGTACTTCTAAAAAAAGAGGAGTGCTTTTTGTCATTTCCATTGAGTTTTTCCTTTGATTTACATGCATCATCTCTAAAAAAAGAGAGATGGATGGTTTATGCTACCCTTGAGTATTATTTTCTATTTATACATATATTATAACATATCTATAGGGAACCTCCCCTTGATGAGAGGAGAGATTAGTCCCCTTTTGATGCGGTAAACCTACACATTTGGATGACTAATCTTCCTACTTTGGCTAATTAGACCTATTTTGTTTATCAGTACGCTGATCAACAAAATATTCAACCAACAATTTTTACCTTGTAGTTTGGTTTGATATGAAACATGGTATTGGATGTAGTTAGTGTGTTTTATACATACTTAAGTTTTTTCAAGGAAATAAGTTTAATTTCATAGTCTCAAATAATATGGCATAAGTCATCAAAATATTTGAACTTTTTGAAAACAATGGACTCATGTAATGGGGCAAGCAAGCTTTGATTAAAGATGGCTTGAAGATATTTATCTACCATTGGATTTGTCATTTTGCCCAACATTATTTTATATCTCAAAACATATTCATTAATAGGTTCATTAGTTCCTTGTTTGATATTCCTAACTTGAGCACATGATATATTTTTAGTGATGTTATTAGATAAATATACAAAGAATTGATTGGCTATAAGTTTGAATGCTTTTTATTAGAATGGTAAGTCATACTACCATTGTAAAACATAGTCCTTGAGGCAGGGTAAATTTTAGTGGTGAATATTTTTTAATTCATGAATATTTAGTTTTTGAGAAATTGCATTTGGTGATTTTGGAGGGTTAGTACATAGAACTAGATCTCCTAAAAAATTAGAAAGTAAGCTGTTTTTCTGGGTCAACTCGCCCAACATTTACAATAATTCCATACTTAGTAATATATATCATCATTACCTTGAAGAACAAATAGGCCCTTTTCACCTTTATATATATATATATATATATAATAAATATGATTCCATTGTTGACCATCCAATTTTCATTTTTTTGTTACTGATCGAATATCTCTTGTAGATCAAACACGAAATCAAATGGCATCACATCACCAACTATACAGTGGCATCACACTACTAACCATATGGATACATCGATCACATGAAACTATTTAGTGAATGTGACTATCTAGCACATGTAACCATTTGATGCACAGAACTATCCAGTGCACACAATCATTTGGATTCATAACTCACATAGTTGTCTAGTTATATCACCTAAACAATTATTTGGCTACACTGAGGAAAACATTTTTTTAAGGAGAAGGGCATGCTACACCCATAACCTATAGTGTGTCTATGGATATGTGTGGCTTACTTGTGGCTTACATACCTTCATATTATCTTATTACATTTCTCGATGTTCTTAGTATGGTCAGCCTATATAATAACCATGGCTAAGTAAAGTATATATAGGAGGTAGTGGTTAGTATTTTATCATCATATTATGAATTATATTCTTATTACTTTATTGTGGAGCTTTTCCCATCAAAGTGGATCAGTCATAATGTTTAATTACTCTACTCTTTCACTAGTTGTTGTTGTGGATCTACTTATTTTGTTCTTAATTTTACGATATATTATTATATTATAGTGAATCATCTAAGTAATTTCATTAAATATAGTCATTTGTGATGTCTATCTAATATAGGTATGTGATGTTTTACCTAGTTAACAATATCTTTACCATTGACATGCAGTCTATGAGACAAATCAAAAAAATCTTGTCATAAATGTTGGTGATAAGAGATATTGCATACTATAAGTAGTCCATAAGCTATTGGTCATTAGCACCAAGTATTGTAAGAAGTTAGTCACATCTATTAATAAGTTTGTGCTTTGATGGTGAGATTTGAACATAATAATGTCTTTATGGAACCAATCCATGCCAAAATTACTATAGCAGTAGCATAAGAGACTTCAAAGTTTAATCACAAGTTGGAATAATATAAAGATATATTTCAATCACCAAAGGAAGTGCCTACACATTGTGTGATGAAGAATATTATTGATTTGAATCCTATATTACATCCATGAACTTATAGATAAAGGACATTTTAGGTTCCACTCATTGCCTTGCAATAACCCAATTATGCTTGTGCCAAATAATGACAACACATAGAGGTTGTGCAATTATTAAAATATCTCTAAAAAATATCACATTGAAGAGTGACTGGTATATTGCAAGGATTTATGACTTGATGGACCAACTACATGGTGAAAAATACTTCACCAAAATTGATCTAAAGTCTGGGTATCATCAAATTCCTATTGAACCTACAAATGCATGGAAGGTAACCTTCAAGGACAAATAAGGTTTTTTTTAATGGTTAATCATGCCCTTTACTTTGAAAAATATACTAGATACATTCATGAGGATTATGAATTATATTCTTAGGACATTCACTACTTCATTTATTATAGTCTACCTTGACAACATCTTAATATTCAACAAAACATGGGATGAAGATCTACACCATATAGAGCACGTACTCACCACTTTTCAAAAACATAGAATAAAACATGGAGAAATGTTCATTTTCTGTGTGGGAGATACAATACATAAGATACATAGTTTATGCACAAAGAGTGCATGTGGACTCGAATAAGATTCAAATTATCTACGAATGGCCAAAAGCAAACAATATCACAGAGTTTCATAATTTCTTTGGATTATAAAATTTATATAGCATATTTGTATGTAGTTTTTCTCATGTGACTTGGCCTTTGAACAAAGTTACCAAAGGTGACACTAAGACAAAGTTAATATAGGAATATGCATAATAGAAAGCATTCAAATAATTGAAATGCAGGCTCTTTTATGCACCAATACTTATGTTATTATATATTCGAAAACCATTTGATCTTGAGATAGATGCATTTAAATTCACACTTGGATCACTCTCACTCATTATAGTCATCCAATTGTTTACCACAATGAAATGTTCATTTCACCAATAAGAAACTACTTGACCTACGATCGTGAGCTTTATGCTATTATTCAAACATGTAAGCATTAGAAGCATTATATATTGGGAGAGGAAATTATGATCCACACAGATCACAAGTTTCTTTAATTATTATAGACTCAAAATAAGTTGTAGCAAAAGTGGCATCAAATATTTGTTCTTATCTCTAGTAGTTCCATCCAAACATCAAACATAAGAAGGGAAGTGCCAATCTAGTAATATATTATTTGATTTGCCCTCTAGTTGAAATTCTCCTTTCAATACTCATTGCATGAGGAAATGAAATTAGTGCATGGTTAGAATTGTATCTATCTAACATGGATTTTCTAGATATCTATTAGAACTAAGCATTATAAATGTTATATATTGGGTAAGGAAATTGTGATCCATGTAGATCATAAGTTTCTTTAGTTATTTTAGACTCATAACAAATTGTAGCAAGAGTGGCATCAAAATGTTCTTCTTATCTCCAATAGTTTCATCCAAACATCAAACATCAAAGGGGAAGTGCCAATCCAGTAACAAATTGTTTGAGTCACCCATTGGTTAAAACTCTCCTTTTAGTACTTAATGCATGTGGGCATGAAATTAGTGCATGGTCAGAATTGTACTATTTGACATGGATTTTGTAGATATCTATTAGAACTTGTTTTACAATAATTCAGTCCTTGATTTATATATGTACCACGCAATCCTTATCACCTTGGGCACTTGTGTGTTCCATATGAGGCAAAGAGACATAAAATAATATGGGAGGCTCATTTTAGAAAAAATTCATGACATTTTGGAGCTAAAAATAATTTGGTTGTGTTGTAGAAGTACTTCTTATGGCCACATATTTGGTTGGATTTATCCAAATATATCAAGTCTAGCATTGCATGTGCAATTGCTAAACTAGTTAAAAATAATAAATATTTGTACACACCTATGTTGGTTATAATGATACTATAGGAATATATTTCCATACATTTTCTCTTAAGATACCTACTACCATGCATGGTAATGATTGTGTTTATGTAGTAGTTGAAAGATTATCAAAGATGGAAATTATCATACCTTGTAAGAAATTAATATCATCTTTGGAAACAACTCAATAATACTTTCAACATGTTTGGATCCACTTCATAATCCCATAAACCATCCTATTTGATAGATATACTAGGTTATTGAGTAATTTATAGAGAGTGCTTTGGTTTATGTTAGAGACAAAGTAAAAAAAAATTGCTACATTTCATTCATAGACTGATGGATAGACAAAAGTGGTAAATAGGATGATAGTGCACCTTCTAAGATTGTAAAATTTTAAAAATAATGTAATTGGGATGAAATTTTACCTTTTATTCATCATAACTATAATAGATTTGGCATACTCTATTGCACATAGCTATTTTTAAGTCTACTTGGGTTTCTAATCTCTGGCACCCATCAACATAGCTTATCCTACTCTATCATCATTAGTAGCAACTCATTTAGATCAAAATGAAATTGACAAAGTTGTTCAATTAATCAAACACTTTTAACATGAAGTGCAAGTCATTATGCAATAGGATAATGTGAAATACAAGTAGCACCATTACAAACATCATTCACCACACACCATCTAAGATGGTGATTGAGTCTAGTTACACATGTAGAAAGAAATACTGATAGGAATTTATTTCAAGTTTTGTCCACTTTGGTACAGGCCCTATACCATCACCAAATAAGTAGGATAGAACAATTTTAAACTCAATATTCCATATTACCTTAAGTTGCATCTAGTTTTTAATTAAAAACTATTGCGCCATTACTTTCCATGCCTATAGGATACTTTAAATAATATAGAGACTCTTCAGTAGATAAAGCTCAGTCCATATTACAAAATCATAGTAGAAGCAGATCAAGTCATTTAAGCTTGGGTTAAATAGACACATTGACAAGAGATCCCTCTATTTTAGATAATCAAAGAAGGACAAGTGCCTTCCAAGTTAAAATGGCTTATAGAAGTGCAATTTGCCAATATATTTCCATGTCTCTTATTTTAACTGCATGCACTAGGGACCATTACTCTTCAAAGAGGGGGAACTGATCTAAGAAGATTTTGGTTAGTAGATCTTACTACAATTTATTGATATTGCATATCCATCTTTGTACTCACATAAATAAGAATAACATTAGGTTCCTCACCTATGTGCCAATTTATAAGATATAACTCCACTTTTGCATTATTTCACAACTCCTGCAATGTCAATATTGTATAACTCAACTCGTTAGTAACAATATTTAGTGATGTCACAACATTCATTATTTATGAAGAGGTTGTTACAAACTCTAGTAATTATTCAAATAACACTTTATATCCCTCCATTTTATATTAATATACACTTCCATTCTTTTTTGTTGGTTATGGAGATGAGAATGAAGTTATCAATTACATAGACACTAGACTTTTGATCTCTCAAACATTGTACATAACTTATCATAATAAAAAAATTCTATTACAATTATACATTTTTTGACCTCTTATTCTTTGCCTTCCTTGCTCCTTAATACATTATGTCTTCAGATCCTTATCTAATCATAATTCACTTTCATTAATAACCCTATTGAATCCATTTAATTAGGTTATCTGCTTGGTCTCCTCCAGGGCCCCAAATCACTAATGAACCCCTAAATTATCATCCACTTCCTAAATATCAATAGAATATAATTTATTCTTGAGGAAATAACTTGATACTAAAACTTCCATATTATGCACCACTCTTAGGAAATTAATTTTGATGTGTTGTAGACCTCAAATTGGAAATTTATCAGAGGTGTCTAAATGGTGGCTTAGCTTATAAAACTATTTCTCATCTAGAATATTAAGTTTGCTTCATTTATCGACCATGACTAAGACCTAGGGTTTATTGAAATGATAAAATAACTTGAAGGTGTCAAGAAAATTTAACCTTACCATGGAAAAAAATGACACTAATGGTTCCCATGTTTCTATTACAAAAGGAGGCATGTTTTATTGTTCACACTGTACATCATGTTGATCATGGGTACCCTCATTATCAAAATTTTACATGGATCAAATCGACATACATCTTATACCATATTAAACCTTTTTGTGTTACATACATGATCATTGGTCCATTATTGAGATAACTTATGACATGGGTTTATAAATTTGGATGTAATGGCAAACTAATGACCACATTTTTTCAATAATGAATATTTAGATTTCCTCTCATCCTTGGGTTTCCTATAAAAAGTAAAAGACATCCAAATAATATTTCATACCATTTTATTTTTTATGGCTTCAATATGTCTTTCTGATCTTATAACTACAATAATACCCCTTTCAAAATATTCTGATTCAAACATCATTATCTCTATTCAAATATTAACTTTCAAGTTGGAAATATAGATATTTTGCACTAGATTTGACAAAATCTTACCCTTGGAATCCAAAATAATTAATGTTCTTGTGTACCCCTCCACAAAGATATCTTTTTGTAATAAGTAAATTAAATCAGTATCATACATCTCATCTCAGTTAGGATACACTATCTAGGTTAGAGCGTTGGAAAAATTAGCAAAGTCCCCATTAGGGTTTTTAATAAATTATCTCTCTCCCCGTGTATGGGAAATGACCAAATGTTATAGGGCCACATTCAAATTGTCATCTTGATTTTTAATCTTTTGCACCATAAATGACAGTTTCAACTTGCTTGATTATGTGTTTGTCACACCTCAAAATTCATATTGTGGGATCTTCGTTTTTAGGTTAAAAGAGAGACACTAGGAACATTACTCCTCTCCCTCTTCATCATATGGTGGCTCATACTTAGGATTCCCCTTAGATTTCATATCCTCCTCTTCATTATCTAGTTGTTTTGATTGATTTTCCATGAAATGAATCTCCTTTTGAACTTCCTTAGAAAACTTACTAAGTAACCACTTTATCTAATCCTTGGTCATAAAATTTGAGTTGTTTCTTAGATAAACTCCCCTCGATATTTTAGCAGTGGCTATGAAAATCAATTTAAGCTATGATACCACCTTTTGTGTTCTAAATAACAATAGCAAATGAAACTAAAATATGAATTAGAATATGTAATAAAATTAAAAAATGGGGGCACCTTCTCACCCAAGAGTGGATTGCACCTAAAACTTCATTTATAGTACATGAGTTCTTACAAAATGGCAGGTTTCTATTTATTTTAGAAGTTGAAGTGGTAAAAATATATATTCTTTAAGGTTTTATACATTAAATATCAAACCCATCCCACTTAAATTATGACATAACCCGTCACTAACTCTAAACTTTTAAAATATAACACAACTTGATAATAATGTTAAGATTAAAAGGGATAATGTCGTATAACTTATATTGTGGCTAGGTACACTCCACATTATTGCTATATTATACATGCATTGTGATACTTAAATTACATATTCATTTATTTGGATACATTTTGGTGGACTCACATTGCCTCTCACCTTTCATTGGGGGTTAGTTATTGCCTTGTATTATGTCAAATCTTAATTGATCTTCTAGGGGTAATTTTATTACATTCTTCTAGATCTAAAATTTTAGCTCAATTATATTCTCCATAACTTATCTCAAATCCTTGGTCATTCCAATTTATAAAATTTATTAAAACCCTAGCATGCACATATGGTGTGTTTGTTCGTATTCGATTTATCACACCAAAATTTCACATATATGAATTTTCTATTAGGAGAAGTTCTACACTTAGTAAAAAGATCTTATATTGTTCAAAAACCTCTTTCAAGATCTAAATTATGATTGGAAAATAAAATGGAATCCAATGATATGAATAATGTTTCTGAAATTAGAGTTTCTTTAAGAATTAATGTGAATGAGAATGGTGTGTCTAATATGGTTTAGATCTAGATGAAGCTTTGAATGCCCAAGTCAATAACAATGATAGTTAACCATCTATATCTCAAGATGCTCCAAAAGAGCCTATTAATGCCCCATTTAGGAAATATTTGATTGATAACACTCAAAAAATCTCAAGAATAATGAATTATTTGAAATATGTGCTAGTTTAGCTATTTTTCAATTACCCTGAAATCCTCCTATTTTTTTTTTATTTTTTTTTCCAACTCCCTAATTATTTCTCAAAATCTTCTTAAAACTCCATTTGTTTCTAAGTTATGCAATTTTTCTCCCAAGTTCCTTTAAATTTTTCTCAAACCCCTCAAATTACTTCTTTCATTTTTAGAGATTTTTTTAATTTCCTCAAATTTATCAAAATTTGTGATTTTCTTACCAAAAATTTCCATATTTCTCAACCATTGATTTCTTTAACATCAAGCTAATCATTCTTATCAACAATTTCATACTTATTTACCTTAAATATCCATTGCAGTTGATGCTATTTCTCCACCTTCTACTTCACATCCATCCCCACCATAATTACCCTGAAATAGACACCCAAAAAAGACTTTTTTGTAGTGTTAAAACAAAAATACCAAAAACGTCATTTCCAATGATAGTCTTCTAAATCCTATGGTTTATGATTATTTATTTAATCATCTTTGAAGTATTTTTTATGCTTTAAATTTTGAATTATTCAATAGAAAAGGAGGTCTATCACGTCATATTAAATCTTTTCATATTTTTTGTTTAGATTTTGCTTGATGATGATAGGTTGTTTACCAAGCTTTTGCCTGGGAGTCTAAAAACTGATGCTCTTGGGTTTTAAGCCTTCATATGTTGACCATGTTGGTTGTTTTACTATATATGTATATTATTTATTGACTCATTTTCAAAGTAACATTGACACGAAGGTCACATTTTCTAAACTAACTTAAATTAGACACGGAGCCAATGAACATGTTAGTGGTTATGTATTTGAATTCAAAACTATACTTATTAAGATGAATTATGAGTCACTTGATAACTTGCTTCCAATTATTAAAGAGAAATTATCTTCAATTCTTATCCTTGTTTTTATGAGTTTTATCATATTATAATAGAATACTTAATTAAATTCTTAAATGCTAATTTGCTTGAATTCTCTTTTAACGTGTTTTCTTCTTCCAATCATTTCAAATAAGATAATTTTTCAAAAATATAAATAATAATAATAAATTTCCAATAAATAATGATCATCTAATTAACATATTAGATTGAAGCATAAGATCAAACATCTCATGAAATGTTAGATCAAAAGAGTTGCGCATTATCATGTTTTCTTGTCAAATAATGATTCAATGAAAAAAAAACAATAATAATGAGCAACTCTTTCAATCTCACAAACCCCCTCTAAATCATAGCCAACAACAATCTTGCAATGGGAATGTCAAAACAATTGATGGAAATTAAAAGAGTTACAATTAACTTACCTTGTAATTATCATCAACATAAATGCGATTCTCAACAGATGGGAGAACACTAGCAGCAGTGAATCTCTAGAAAAGATGTTTGAGAGTTTCCGTTAAGAGATGTTACGAAGTGGAAAGAATTATGTATTTTTGGAAAAAACAGACTCTTGTCCAGAAAAATGACTGGAGTAGACCGGAATGAATACTCGTTGAAATCCCAACTTCATATGTTGTAGCATCAAACCCACTTCTCCATTTATGTCCAAAATAAAAAACCTAGACAATTACAATTCACTATCGTATCCCTCATTTGTCCGTTTTCACAGAAAATGAAAACAACTCACCATACAATTATTAGGGGTGGGTTGGTTGTGCCGGAGAATGCACCGGAAAGAGAGGGAGCAACTTTGGTTTGCCTTTCAGGATCATTGTTGAGGGCTGAAAACAAAATTCCTCTTCCAAATATGAGGATTCATTACCGGAAGTAGAGGTAAAATTATAATAATAACTGGACGAAGCGGTAAATGGATCAGGAGTGATCGGCCTAGGGGACAACACATAATTATTATCTCTTGATACTATTGTATCATGAGAATCAGTGAGACCCAAATTAATCTCTAATTTTCTCTGAGCTTGCCCCCTTTTCTGGATCTTGAATTCTGCTTTCTGAGGACCCGCTTCAATCCCACACCTCATCAAGGTACAACGATTCTCATCTGATTTGATCCCTGCTGCTGCCCTTCCTTTCTTTGAATTTCTTTCAGGCATGGTGACAGGGTGTTCATTCCCCTCTGAATCATCTGATATGCCTGTAAGTTTCTGCACAAGCTCCTTGAAGCTATGGCTTTGTGTCTCTACAAAAGTGGTTGACACTACGAGGACAGTCTGCTTGGGACCTGCAGCCATGGCTTGGGATTTTGTCATTTTTTTTTCTCTCTCATGTATAAAATTCAGCCCAGAAAATCAGTGCAAACGAGAAAACTCACACAATGCAAGGCGAATTAACCATATTAATGGCCATGGAGAAATGCAATTGCTGAATTGCATTGAATTTTGAGACACATGCGAGGACTTATAAAAACAAGGACTAATATTTGAGAAGACTCCTGAGTCAAAAATGTATATTCTAAAAATAAAAATAATAAGTCAAACTTATTAAGTTGAAAGCTACCAAGAACAATTTATTATTATTATTATTATTATTATTATTTTGATTCATGCATTTTTTTTAGTTATTATTTAAATACTTTAAAACTTGTTTTTTTTTGGGGAGGAATGATAAATGTAATTTATTATTTTAGGTTTTTAACCTTTTTTTTATTGCAAAAGTTTTTGGTGAGTATAATGTTTAATAAATTATCCTTGTCTTACAATTATTACTAATGTAGAATTAACAATAATTGATCATACTTTTCTCATATTTTACTCAAAATAAATATATAATTTGAAGAGGCAAGGAAAGCTCACAAACTATTATTATGATTCTTGTGAATATTGTAGATTTATTGGCCAAACCAAAGAACATGATTATGTGACTTATACATTGTTTTGAAAACATCAAAATGCTCAATTTACACTTAATATAAATCAATTAAATGCCAATTTTGATGTACCTAGATCCTCAAAGCTAATTTAATTGGTCTTAAATTGAAGGACTTAGACACATATACTTCATTTCAATTAAATTTGTAGCTCTTTGGTCAATATAGACGTCATGTGCCATTCTTGCACGAGTGAGATACAATAAAGTAAAATTCTTGATCAAGTTTTTGGTCACAAAGTGAAGCAACAGGGCAAACACATAAACCAAGAACAAAAACATAGACCAAGAACTTGGTTTTATCATTTTTCAAAATAATCCATACATAAAACATTATCAAACAAGCTTTGAAAGGAGATCTATATAATGTTTCATCTACTTACACCATACATGAGATCTATAGAGTGTTTCATCTACCAAGAAAGTGATGTATTTATTAATGTTTTGTTTGATTCTTTATATCCATTTTAAAAAAATGTCATGATTACTTACAATCCCCTTTATTTGCTATCAAACCTTAATTATAGAACATATTTTTAAGTTCTTAATAGGCATCAACATAACCATTGCATACGAATATGCTATTATTAATATTTATTTCTCTAGACACTTAAATATGATATTAGACACTTTGCAATACCAATTTTCACCTATCTTTAACATACATGTCTTGTGCATACACATTTGACTCTTTCTCACATTCTCCCTTATCTATTTATTTATCTATTGACTTGGCCAACCCAATTTTCTATCATTTATATACAAGATCTCCTTATCATGTACCATAATGCTCTATTATCCTAAGTAGACTAGTGTCATAATCTAGATCACTATTTCTTTCTTCCTAGACAATGCTAGCAATAGTCGGACACTGGCAATTACTGACATTATTCACCTTCATTGGTAGTCTTCTAGGTTCCTCAAATGGCTATTTGTAAAATTTAAATCCCTCCCTTGGACCAACCTACACATTTCATATGTTGATTATGCGAGAAATTACCCAAAAAGTCATCTATATATAGACATCAAGCCTAAGGTCATTCCTATCTAGCAAGCACCTAGCATCTAACACTTATCTTGGTAAAGTTTGAGAAATTCATTTGCACAACCTTGAGGCATTATTCAAAATTATCTAAATTTAAATAACTCCTCAAATGGACAATCTAAAAGCTAAGTATAAACACTATAAAAAAGTCAAATTTACATGTTGTCAAGTGTTGAAATCTAAATATATGCATTACATTCTAGTGGAACACTATTGAGTATACAAACACATAGGTGGGAGAACTACATATAGTTTTATCCCTCTTTAGAGAATTAGAATGCATGAAACACTCAACCACTTAGTGGGATGTGATTGAGGTTGTCCAACCCATCTTTGTAAGCATTTTTTATAGGTCAAGCAAGTGTCAAAAATGAAACTAAGGTTTCAAGGCAACAAAAGACAAAATCAAGATTTGCACGCAAGGAGATGTCAATAAATTTCACATAAATCATCTAGACATACAAACACAATGATCTTTGGTAAAAAATAATGACAAATTACATGGGACAATATCAATAGATAGTGGATGGTATAATATCCATAGGTGCTTGGGTTTCACTAACAACATCAGATTATATTTTGATAATATTTTTCATAAGTTGAGTAGTCACAAAGTTTACAAAGACTATTTTAGATAATTGTACATAAACAATAAGCAACATAGAACAAAAAATCAGCTAAGTGCCTTCTCCCTAGGTCATTTATATATTTAGTAAGTGTAATCTATAACTTTGTTACATTTATAATTGTATATTGAATGTTATATCTTATGCAATCTAAATTTTAATAGTTTTAGCTTATTTAGATCCCCTAAATCCAAAATAAGTTAAAACATTCTAGTGAACTTGATTTTTGTTTTAAGCACACCAAACCCTATGTCTTTATCTCTTAAGGTTTCATTGGTCCTTCATAGGGTTTCATATTTCTACGTTAGAGTTTCCAAACTGATTTCTAATTTCCCTTTGTTTTCAGAGGCAACCCCTATCATAACTATAGTAAATTTTGATAGTGTATTTTTTGTGAATCAAGCTACGACTATCATAATTACATGATTATATCCTAATATATATATATAATATATTCAAAAGTCATGCATTAAAATAGGTTAAAACTAAGAATGATATTAATAATGACTAATTCTTAGCTTTCCTTAGCAATACATAATATCTAAATATCCAATCTAGGGTGCTTCTAGTAACTAATTTACATCAAAGACCATGTACGATTCCTTTCAATCCTCCTCCATAAACCTCAATGTAGTGATTGCCACCATCGTACCCAAATTATTTGACCTAGTCTTTTATTGGATTCTACAGTCCACACTGTCATAACACGAAGAGGTAGGGTGCCATGCTGTGTGATAGAATAGAGGTAGTTAAAATATTCCTCATAATCCCCCTCCACGTCTTAGAGTGCACCCTAATACAACAAAAGAGAATGATATTTGTTAACACTATCAGAGTTGTTGCCAGAATTCAAATAATGTGAGTGCAATGGAGACGTGATCACACAAGTTGAAGCAAGTGCACACCACATAAATGCTAAAGCAATTTGAAAATAATACAATAAGAGAAATTGCACAAGAAAAAATGGAGAAAACCAAAATCTGATTAGCATGAAATGGCCAAAGTGAGGAATACAAATAGGAGAGTACGTAAGTAACTCCTCCACAAAAGGTGGACAAGGCACCCCAAGAATAGAACATAACTCCTCCATGAAAGGTGGTGACAAGGTGCTAAGAATAGAGAAGTAACTCCCATCAAGGGAGTTACTTATGACATTCTTATGACACCTATGACACATCTATGACACACACCTCCACATAAGCTAGCCTATCCCACAAATGTAGGAAAACTCCATGTATGCACAAGAAATACAATTTTCCTAATTAATAAATAGGAAAAAATAAAAACCTACACTAATACCCCCCCATAAGCACAACTTAGGTGGGCAGTGTGGAAATATAAAATGGGTCCCGACAACTAGGCCTGATGAGGTACCCATGTACAAATGCCATCTCCCATAAGATAGAGAAAAGGAGAAAACCCGTAGGAAAAAACTCCCCCCCAAAAGAGAGACATAAAAGAAAAGAAGAGGCCAGAAGGCCCCCTTGAAGATGATGCTGCTGCAGATGTAGACCACACCCCAAGAAGAGCTCATAGATGAATGAACTTGCTCTCAGTGAAAGGTTTGGTGAAGATGTCTGCAACCTGCTCTGAAGACTGGCAAAATATCAAGTCAATGACCTGACTATGAATAAGCTCCCAAATGAAATGCATGTGAATCTCTATGTGCTTGGTCCGGTGGTGCTGAACTGGATTCCTGCAAATATGAATGGTACTCTGGTTGTCACAATAAATGATGGTGGGCTCCTTGATAGAAATGCCAAACTCAAAAAGAATCCCCTGAAGCCAAATAGCCTCAGTAGCTGCATTAACAGCTCCTCTGTACTTTACCTCTATGGATGATATAGCAATAGCATTCTGCTTCTTGCTAGACCAATTGATAGGACAAGAACCTAGAGAGAAACTGTAACCAAAAGTGGACTTGCGAGTCTGTGAATTGCCAACCCAGTCTGAATATGTATATCCAACCAAGTCAACCTCTATGCCAAATCTGTAATGAAACCCGTATCTATGTGAACCCTGTATGTAATGCAAGATTCTCTTAGCTGCTTTCCAATGCAGCTCATGAGGTTCCTGCATGAATCTGAAGACAAGTCCCATTGTATATGATATGTCGGGCCTGGTGTGAGTCAAGTAGATGAGACTACCAACAAGTTGTTGATACCGAGTGGCATCAACTAATGGTGAAGAACAATCAGCCTCAAGCTTGACTCCTGATAGAAAGTGAGTTAGAGATGGCTTGCAATCAACCATGTGAAATCGAGCCAATAAGTCAAGAGCATACTTAGGCTGTGCAAGAGAAATCCCTGAATTTGACTGTGAGATCTCGATGTCAAGGAAGTAGTGCAACAATTCCACGTCTATCATGTCAAATATATTCTGGAGAGATGCCTTCACCGTTGCAATAGCTAATGAAGAAATCCCGGTGATCAAAAGGTCATCAACATATAGAACCAAAATCAAGAGCGAATCATCCTACTGCAAGAAGTAGACATTGGGATCAGAATGGCACCTAGTGAAACCCGCTGTGAGAAGGAAGGAATCCATCTTGGCATACCAAGCCTGAGGGGCCTGTTTGAGGCCATAGATAGATTTCTTAAGTCTACATACTAAGGAAGAATCTTGAACAAATCTTGGCAGCTGTTCCATGTAGATCTCCTCCTCTAGGTCTCCGTGAAGAAATGCACTCTTCACATCCATCTGATACACATCCCAACCATGTGTTGCGGCAATAGCCAAGGTGAGTCGAATAGAAGTCATCTTTGCAATGGGTGCAAAGGTCTCTGAGTAGTCAATGCCTACCACTTGTGAGAAACTCTTGGCAACCAATCGCGCCTTATACTAATCAACTGACCCATCTACTGCAAACTTGGTCTGATATATCCACCTACATCGAACCATCTTTCTTCCCTTAGGAAGTGAAGTCAAATCCCAAGTGTGATTTTTGACTAAGGAAGAATATTCTTCCTCCATAGCATTATCCCACTTAGGTACCCCCGATGCCTCTCGAAAAGTCTGTGGATCTGAAATTGAAGCAAAAAAGGCATGTGGATCTCTCTAAAAATCCCCCCTAATACGTCTGTCATCTACGAGATCTCCTGCCCAAGTGCCAACACTCTCAAGTGTCTGTCTGGCCCAAAGTGGCCCAAAAGTGGGTGAGTTAGGTGCTAACTCCTCATCCTCTGACTGACTAGAGGTGGATGACTCTGCATCACTGTCCTCACTGTCTGAACTTGAAGAAGAAGAAGATGACTCTGGCTCAAGAACTTGCTGTGGCTGATCTGAATCTGATGAGAAATCATCATGAAGAAGTAGATCCGATGAGGGAGAAGAAGTGTCAAGTGTTGAGTCTCTAAAACTCTCCTAAAAATGGACACTTCTCTTGATGAACAACTCGTGAGTGACTGGATCTAGAAGGTGATATCCCTTAATACCATTCAGATATCTTATAAAGATGCAAGGCTTGGACTGACGTTCCATAGCTTTGCATTTTTTCTTTGAAATGTAGGCCATGGCTGGGGATCCAAAAATTCTAAGGTGCTCAACATCATATTTCCTTTTATGCCAAGCTTCAAAGGGTGTTATCCCTTTCAAAGCTTTGTGATGAACCCTGTTTTGAATGTAGCAAGCACAATTGATGGCTTCAGCCCAGTACTATGGTGCTAGGGATTTGGAGTGAATCATACAGCTACCCATCTCTTTCAAGAACCTATTCTTACATTCTGCAACTCCATTCTGTGAAAAACTATAAGTGACCGTGTGCTACAAATTAATCCTCTCTGTAGTGAAAAACTACATAAACCTGATGCTGACATACTCCCCTCCATTATCAGTTTGAAGAACCTTGATGGATTTTTCACTCTGTTTCTCAACAAGAGCCTTGAAGTCTAGAAATTTTTCAAACACTTCAGACTTTTGTTTGAGAAAATATATCCAAGTGTACCTAGAGAAATCATCAATGAAAGTGAGGATGTACTTGGCCCTTGTGAAAGATGGTTTGGGAAAGGGTCCTGATACATCACTGTGGAGTAACTCCAAAGGTTGTGAAGCCCTCCAAGCTTTGCCTTTGTCAAATTTTGCTTCGGGATGCTTCCCAAGGGAGCACCCCTCGTAAAGTACTTTTGAGAATTGGACACAAGGCAAGCCAATGACCATGTCATTTTTGCAAAGTTGCTCAAGATAGCGGTAGTTAAGGTGGCCAAACCACTCATGCCACAATTTTCTAACTCTATTTGAATGAGTCAACAATGCTGTTAGAGAAGAATCTGATGCAAAATGTGAGAAGGTGTATAACCTAGCTTGGTGATCTGCCCTACCCACTGCCATTGTAGTATCACTATGCAACTCCCTGATAGCTACTGAATCTAGTGAAAACTCAACTCTCATGCCCCGACCAATGTGAGTGATTTGGTACACTAATAAGAGATTGGTTGAAAGAGAACGAACACTTAGAACATTATTGAATGTTCCTCCTTCCATTTCAACTGACCCTCTCTCTACAACAAAAACTAATGTGTTATCACCCAAACTAATTGAAGTCATGCTACAAGGCTCTAAAGATGAAAACTCAACTAGTGAAGAGCCCATGTGGTGAGAAGCACCCGAGATGACCCATGAAGATGTAGAAGTTGTAGTTGCTACAAGAGCCTTGCCCTTTTCTTTCTCCTTACCCTTGCCTTTTGCCTTAGTAGAATCTTGGGTAGATAAATTCTGCTTGATGGACTCATGAACACCTATGTTGTTCTTCTCTAAAAGATGAGTTAGGTGATCTATTTGTTTCTTCATGCATTTGTGTTCATCATGCCCTATCTTTTTACAATAGGCACACTTAACCTTCTCCTTCTTAGGTTTAGCATTGGTTATGAAGACTCAATGTTGTTTTTGGCAGGATTGTTGTTTTCTTTCTTCTTCTCCTGGTCGTTTTTTTCTTCTTCTCTTTTGTTGAAGTCTTATCCTTACCATTTCCAGCTATCAAAGCTTGGGGTTGAGTAGACTTCACTGTGCCCATTTGAATTAGCTTATCTTGCTCCCTAGTCAAGTTGGCAATGAATGAATCCAAAGAAGGCATTTTCCATGTAGTGCCAAGGGCACTTTTTGTGTCATGGAAAGTGGAGACAAAGACTGAATAGCTTGGACCTAACTTTGCAAGAATAGAAAGTATGAGTTGATCATCTTTCTTCTCTATCTTGCATTCTTTCAATTGCAATCTAAGGGCCTTAAACTTAGTGAAGAAGTCCTGTAGGGTGTCAAATTTGCTAGGACTTAGACTTATGAGTTCATTTTCGAGCTCATGACCTCTCATCTCATCAAGCTTCCCAAATAAATTTTCTAAGGTGTCCCATATGTCATTAGGAGTCTGAGAGGATTCTAGATGGAAGAGAAGTTTGAGAGACATAGACAAGCTCAGTAATCCATAGGCTTCATCACTACGGTTGTACCACTTGACCTTTTCAGCATCAGTGTTGGGTTCTTCTTCAGTTCCCATGGTGATCTTATACAACCCTTTGCTTTTAAGAATGATTGACATTTTAACTTTCCATTCATGATAGTTGAAGGGTGTTAGGGGTTTAAGTTAAAAAGAATCTATTTTTTTTAGCTGAATTTAGGTGAAGTTATGTTGATTGCAAGTTGTGAAATTATGCAGAAAGAAGAATGAAAATAAGTTATGAAAAGCAATCACACCCCCCCGAAATGTTGAGCCCCCCCAAATATGCAAGTGCACGCTCAAAAGACATCAGACTTAGCCGATAATGCATCTTAGAGCAATCAGTGCAAGATTAAAGCAAACAGGACGTTGGACTCAGCTGAAAATGCGTCTCGAGAAACCCAAATTTTTGCCACTTTATAAACCAGTGCATTTTTGACAAATAACAAGTCTAAGATGTGGAGAATTGAATTACAAGCATTTTTTTAAAAAATGGCACCCAAAATCGAGCTACCATTTGCAAGATATTAAAGTTACAATTTTCCCGTAAACTAGTGTTTTTGCAAAAAAGAACACTAAAACATTAAAAAAAATCCCTGTTATGGGGAAGAAAGTGGCCTTCCAACCACTCATTGGATTCGACACGGAATGAAGAATCCAAAGGAGGTTTTTGTGAGGGGGAATTGGCCTCCTGCCAACCTGGGCCTCACCCTTCGTCTTCATAGGTCGAAGATACAAGTTTTAATTCAAACCCCAAAAATACAAAACTGTCTAAAAAATTAAATACTCAGTCAAATTGACTGATTTTTGTTTTGACAAATCAATTTTAAACTGAAAAAAATAAAGTAAAGACAGTTTTGATGAATGCCAAAGGTGTTTAGGGGGTCACATGAGATGCCAAGAATGAAAGAGGGCACCTTTTTCAAGAAATTACAGTCCAAAATTTACAGTAGAAAAGACAAAACAATTTCAGATCTGTGCTGGACCGTATGACCTGCTGTAGAAAGGACTGCTGCTGCTTGGCACCTTGCTGGCGCTGACTGTAGCATGGCAGAACAGAAAGCTAGAAGCTAGGCACAACAAACAAGAATAAACCAGAAGCAAGGCGCATAAAACTAGGTGCAGCAAACAAAAAAAGACCAGAAGCAAGGTGTAGAAGTGTCACCAAACAAAATGCAGTCCTGATTTGCTGACTTGCTAGATGCTAGACGCCGTACGACTTATGGCTTGGCTGTAGACTGCTGTTGGATGGCGCAGACCATAAGCTAGGTGTAGAAGTCAAGGATAACAACGAAAGTTTGGCGCTTACCTCCTTGCTCTCTGCTCAACAATGGTGCCTGAGTGCATCAACTTGTAGATTTATCTACAAATAGCTTCTCTGCTAGTGGTATTCTGCCAAAACACCCAAATGCAAGGATCCCAAAAAAACTAACTAGAAATGATATAAACATAATTTTTTTTATTTTAGACCAAATCAAGAATAAAAAAATAAAGAGAACTCCACTCCTCTTGATTTCAAAATAAGCTAAAAGCATAATCACACACAAGATTACCGGGTTAGCTTTGATACCATATCGGAGTTGTTGCCAGAATCCAGATAATGCGAGTGCAACGGAGACGTGATCACACAAGTTGAAGCAAGTGCACACCACATAGATGCTAAAGCAATTTAAAAATAATACAATAAGAGAAATTGCACAAGACAAAATGGAGAAAACCAAAATTTGATTAGCATGAGATGGCCAAAGTGAGGAATACAAATAGGAGAGTACGTAAGTAACTCCTCTACAAAAGGTGGACAAGGCACCCCAAGAATAGAATGTAACTCCTCCATGAAAGGTGGTGACAAGGTGCTAAGAATAGAGAAGTAACTCCCATCAAGGGAGTTACTTATGACATTCTTATGACACCTATGACACATCTATGACACACACCTCCACATAAGCTAGCCTATCCCACAAATGTAGGAAAACTCCATGTATGCACAAGAAATACATTTTCCCTAATTAATAAATAGGGAAAAATATAAACCTACACTAATAAACACCAACATGCCCTCCATTTAGTTCAAAATGGAGACCCCTCTTTTGAAGTTTGGATAGATTTTAACAAGATTTTTTTTGGATTTATTTGATTAACATTTTTAAAGTCAAAATGTGAATATGTAGGATAAAGATCCTTTGATGATGAAATTTGAGGCTTTGTTTTTATTTGATGAGGTAAACACTTTTGAAACTAGAGCTATGAACCAGACAAGTGAGGGTTTTGATGATTGAACCCACATCTAAGTAGAGGGTTTTACACATTGGACCCATAACCAAAATAGAACTAAACACAACAAAGAGGGTTAAAAGGACCTCTCAAATAGCCAAGTACAACAACAAGGGTTTGAAGGCTCACCCAACCTTTAACAAACACAACAAGTGGTTTGAAGGTTTCTATGACCTTGGAAAAACATGAGGGTTTTAAAGATCTTGCAACCTAACAAAGCACAAGAGGGTTTTAAGGCTCTCACAAGCATAACACGAAGGTTTTAAAGGACCCCAAAACCTATAACACAACGAAGGTTCCCACAACTTTGGTGAAATGGGAGGGTTTTGAGGATCCCATAACCTTTACAAAGCATAACAAGGGGGTTTCGAGGCTCCTGCAACTATTACATGAGGGTTTTAAAGGTTCCCATAACCTTACTACAATCAAGGATGTTACATAATAATGAAACTCTTAGAGTTGAATATCCTTCGGTAGGACTTCCCTTAGGCTTACTCTGTAGGATAAGAATCCATTAGGAGAAGAAAATCTTCTACCACCTGGGTCTTTTGCACAACTGAGACATAATGAGTAGGCATTTCCTTCTACTAAAATGAACAAGGTGGATCCCACTATCATCCACTTTAATAAGACATGATTTGGTTGGGAATCCTTTATCCATCCCAAACCAGATTGACTTGAATTGAGTAGGGTCCTTTGTAGATTTGAACTTCAACATAGTTTTTGCCCTTCCTCTATATTCCCTTCATACTTTAGGATTACACACATGTCTAAATAAAACCATAGTCCCTGAGGAGGTTTCATCCATATCAGAGCCGATTCTATAAAATATTATGATGATTAATCAGAATCCCCTAACTTGAAGGAACAAAGGGTGGACTCCTCTATCATCTACTCTTAAATAACAAAAAGAGGCTATAGTAAGGTAGGGTCCTCCTAAAACTAGAAACCAACTTTCCACAAAATTTAGCACTTTAAGATGGACCATATTACTTATAGTGCTCAGGTGAGATAAATGGATTTTTCTATTGTCCAAGCCATCACATGGGGATAAAGCATGGACTCCTCTAATATCCATGCCACTTAGTGAACCAGGGGAGTGGGTTCCTATAATACCCATCTTACCCCAAAAAAGATTCTTGGGGTGGGATCCTCCATCATTTACCTCATAAAAGGACCACATATGGGTAACCATTATTATTTTGGTTTTTTGACTTGAAATGAAATTCAAACTGCTAAAAGTATTTCACTCCTTACACTCCCGAGGATTTTTTGGGACCGAGTTATCCTCATAAAATCGACAAATAGATTCACTCCTAGCCTGAGCAGGGGCTCTTAAAGAAACCCAGTAGGTGCTGTGAGCAACTTACACTTTGATTTTCTTTTCCAAATTACACTTGAAATTTCCTTCTACCAGTCTACATAACTGGGTCTTTCCCACCCATCTACTTTAAGATAGACCAAATTACTTACAATGCTCAGGTGAGATAAATGGATTTTTCCATTGTCCAAGCCATCAGATGGGGTGAAAGCATGGATTCCTATAATATCCATGCCACTCAAAGAACCAGGGGAGTGGGTTCCTCTAATACCCATCTTACCTCGAAAATAAATCCTAGGGTGGGATCCTCTATCATCCACCCCATAGAAGGATCCCATAGGAAAACTTCTTATTGTTCTGGTTTTTCAACTCAAAATAAAATTTAGACTGTAGAAGATCTTCCACTCTTACTCTCGAGAATTTTGTGGGACTAAGCTCTCCTCATAGAAACCCTAAGTAGACTCACTCCTTGTCTGAATAAGGGATATTCAAGAAACTCAACACGCACTATAAGCAACTTCTACTTTGATTTTATTTTCCAAATTACACCCAAAGACTTCTTTTTACTAGTCTACATAACTGATTCTTTCCCACCTAGCTTACCATTTAGTATTACGGGGGATACCGCTGATGGCATGGATAACCCCCAATCCACCTAGAACTGGGTCATCTTCATCTCCTCCTTGACCTTGGTTTCCTTCTAACCCATGTCCTATTGGAATAAGTTTCCTTCCACTCCTTTTGCTCTCATCCGTGTCAAAATAGGTGTTCTAGTTTTTTTGCTCAAATTGAAATTCAAAATGCTAAAGGTCTTCTACACTAAATCTCTCCCACCTAGGTTTCCATCCAAAATTATAGGAAATGTCAGTGGTGGCATGGACTACCCCTAGTCTACCTAAAACTAGGACATCATCTCCTCCTTGCCCTTATTTTCCTTCTCATCCATGACCTAATGGAATAAGCCTCCTTCCTCTCTTTCCACACGTTCTACTCCTATTCATGTCTAAAAAGGCATTCTTATTTTTCCACTCAGAAAAAGATTCAAAATTTTGAAGGTCTTCCACTCTGAAACTCTCCCACCCAACTTGCCACTCAAACTTATGCGGGATGTCACTGATGGCATGGAAAACCCCTAATTTGCTTGGATTTGAGACATCTTCATTTTCTCCTTGCCATTGCTTTCCTTCCCACCCATGCCCTATTGAAAGAAACCTCCTTCCACTTCTTTCACTCCTACTCCCATCCAAATCTAAGAAGAAGGTCTAGTTTTCTGGCTCAGATTGAAATTTAAATTGAAATTGTTGAAGGTCTTTTGCAATTATCATTACTTCCACCCCTTTAGGAAACTTTACTAACCTTTTGACTGAAAAAAGTGAAATTTAAATTGCTAAAGATCTTCTATAGTTACCGCTACTTCCACCCCTTTAGGAAAATTTCATAACCCTTCAGTTGGAGAAAAGTGAAATTCAAATTGTTGAAGATCTTCTTTAATTATCATTACTTCCTCCCCTTCAGGAAACTTGACTAACCCTTCGATTGGAGAAAAGTGAAATTCAAATTGCTGAAGGTCTTTCATAGTTACCATTACTTCCACCCCTCTAAAAAACTTTCCTAACCCTTCAACTAGAGAAAAGTGAAATTCAAATTAATGAAAGTCTTTTGTAGTTACCGTTATTTCCTCCCCTTTAGGAAACTTTACCAACCCTTCAATCAAATAAAATTAAAACTCAAATTGTTGAAGGTCTTCCACTCCTATTCCTTTCACTCCTTCAAGAGACTTTACCAACCCTTCAACTAGAGAGAAGTGAAATTCGAATTGTTGAAGGTCTTTCGCTCCTTCCATTACTTATGCTTCTTCAAAAAAATTTACCAACCCTTTAACTAGACAAAAGTCTTGGGTTTTCCCCATAAAGCTTTCCATGGAAAATAAGACCTTCTCTTCGTTTCCCTATTTAACTTCTTGTTCAAGAATCTACCTCTCTACATGCTCTTCAACAAGGGAACTACCAATAGCTCTTTTGAACAGATTTGGTCGTAAACAAACCTTCTCTACCATCTCTTTAGCTAGATGATGGTCTTGTTATCTTTCCACTGTATATCCTACTGTGGGCTAACCATTATCTTTCACTTCTTTTTCCTTTTGCTCAGGAAAGCACCTTTCTTAAAGCATATAGTTTCTTAAAATATTCCTCCACTGTATCTATTTGAATCTTATTTCTTCTTCCTTAGCCTCTCTCTCTGAGTCTAAGAGTATATGGGGTTTGAAGGTCCACACCATTGGAATATCCTATAGTAAACTAGTGGTAGCTTTCTGAAATATTTTGATTTCCCTACTTAGATTTAAAGTTCAAATAGTTGAAGGCCTTTTGCTCCTTCCGCCCTGTCTTACATATCCATTTTTCCTACTCAGATTTGAAGTTTAAACTACTGAAGGTCTTCTTCTCCTTTTGCCCTGGTTTTTCCTACTTAGATCTCTTGGCTCTCTTCTAAACTGCTTTCTTACTCACGTTTGAAGTTTAAACTATTGAAGGTCTTCTACTCCTTCCACCATATGTTATTATCTTTGTTCATAGTATCCTCTAATTATTGTTTTTGTGAGTATTATTCATTTTTATTGCTCACATTTAAAGTTCAAACCATTGAAGGTCTTCTACTCATTTTGTCCTAGTTTTTCTTGCTCAAAGTTCAATTTTGAGGCTTTATTATTTACAATATCAACTTGTTTGAAATTTTGTCTCATAATACTTTATCACTTGTTCATAGTGTATACATCTAAATTTGATAGCTTCATTTATCATCACTAATATTAATATTAGTTGACACTAATTTCACTTATTTCATTTAATCTCATTTATCCCATCTAATTCCATCTTAATATTTCCCCTTCTAGTCATTTATCTAACATCTCCATTCATTATTCTTCATCTAATAACCTTATATTCTCCCCACCAATCTATTAATTCTTCTAATCATGCCTTACTTTTATCCTAATCCCACTTATCTAATATATTAAAATTTAGAATTTCAATGACCCACCTACACACCTACTCTAGGCTATTTCTAGGCTATCCTACATCCCCAATCTCTAATCACCTATCTTAATCTCTTACTAATCTTGCTTAGCCCCTAAATGGATTCTAGAATTGTCCAATTCTAGAATCCTCTGTATCTTAGCCCTTCCTCACTAGAATCCTCTATTTTAGAGGTTTCTAAGAAATTTTTAATTCTTTGGACAATCCTCCACCATTGATATTCTTCATCCCAACTTTGAATATTGGCTATTGATCTTCCCTCCATGGCATACTTAACATCCACCACCCTCCATTGCCAAACAATCAACATTCTCATAAGCTCTCCATGTCTTCCTGCTAATCATTGAGTTCATGAATCCATGCTATCAAAATCATAGATCAAGTTAATATCATGCCAAAAATCTAAGTCTTTGGAAAATAATCCATAATCCTTTAGTCTTTTTATTGTTTGAATTTTGATTTGGAGTAATTATCTTCTAGGATCTAATATTGGTATGAATGTTATATTTATTTTATCATTTTATTCTTAAATGGCTCTAGATTTTAAAGGTAGATTATAGATTTGGGTATTTTGGTTAAATTGCATAATCAAATCTCATTGCCCAAAATTATCACCAGTCAGAAGGCAATGACACTTGATGTCTTAGGATGATGATATCATAACATGATTCTTGGATGCTTTATCAGTCAAAGATCATCAAGCTGAATATGAATCAACTTCAGATGTTAATTCTACAAAGAGTCTTAGTGATCCTTTTGAGATTCCTGAGGACACTTTATCTGACATCGAGGTTGGGTATCCTAGTAGCTCTTATAAAGACTATGTTTTCCATTATCCCCTTAATCCACCCCTTCCACCACACATCCCAAATCATCCCCCTCCTATTAAATATCCATCCATCCCACTCCCTAAATGGGACAAACAAGAACACACATCATTGGGTCCCACAAAACATGAAAACTTGTGTGCCAAATCCATAAAGATCTAAGCCAATAATCAATTAATCATGTCAAATAATCAGGTCAACTATGATCCAAACATAATCATTTAAAGTTAAGAAGAGCTTCATAATCAACTGAGTCAAAAATCATCATCCTCTAGTATATATATCCTTGAGGTGTTAGAGGGCCATCAAAATCAAAATCATTATCATTTATCAAGTCTAAAGTCAAAAACCCATGGTGAAGCCTAATTATAGGCATCAGGGGGTAGTCAAAATCAAATCCAATCACCAAATTAAAGCAATATCAAAATTCATATGGCCGCTCATCCTTCTAATATTTGGATCGAAGTGCAAGAGAATCAAAAGTTCTTGGATCCCTTAATCTCATGGCACCAATATAAAATGTCCCCTCCACCATATCCAATGGTGTATACCACTATTGAACCCCATTTCCAATTTCCATTTAGTTACATCATCCATCATAACCAAATCACTCATTCACATCCTATACCCCACCATTAAAATCAAGACATAATCCCATCCCTGCCTCATATCACCTTCCAAGGAAACATTCTCTTTCGTAAGTGTGACAAAGACACCTAGTCTAGATGTCTAAAGGGGTATCAATCGAGAATCATCAAAATTCACAAGGACACTAATACATCCAACATTGATAACATGATCCTAATATCACATACTTCCATAACAGGTGTTAATTGAAAATCATGAAAATGTCTGTATCTTGCATCTTTCCCACTTCTAATAAATTTAGATGTTAAAAGTCAAAAAAAGTCAAAAAAAATCATCCAATGGTTAAAACTAGTCTTCTAGTGCCTTGGGCAACTATCGTGATGAAAACCAATTTTTGACATCGTGGTAGAATGATCAATTATTTGCATTGTACCTCAACACTTGGGAGCAATGTCCATCCCTTATCAATTCCATCCATGTCATATCCCTCAATCCATTGTTCCTACCCATCATCTACATCATATTATAACCACCCTTTCTTCTAGTCTTGACATTTGTAAAGGATTGGAAGATGTCTTGGGAAATATTTTGGAATCATGTTGTCATATCCTCCAATACACACTCAAACAACTAGATATTTGGTTCCTTCATGATATGGTAATTAACAATCCCTAGTCCATTCTTCTTTGGTCTTCATCCCCTTTTCTGCATCACTGTCACCCCATCCATCATACCATCCATCCTTATTCTAGTTGCTAGGCCTGGTTTTCCTTTTACTAGTAACTACAATGTGTATAGTGTACATACATATTTCAAAAGACCTAAAAGTTGAAATATTCTAAAAAACCCTAAAAATTATAAAATCTACAAAATCTAGAAACATCTAAGTTGTTTGGTCTTATGTCATCTTGTCATATGTCATATAATATCCCAATCATCTTGTCCTATATCCTAATTCATACATATCATCTTGTCATATCATATTATCATTTTCTCTTGTCATATATCCTGAATATCCCAAATGTCCTATATAAATTCTAATCAATCTTATCATTTTATCATCTTACCTTGTCTCAACCTCTTAGTCATCTTGTCTTATGTCTTTCATATCCTTATCCTAATCAAGGTCTTTAGTCTACTCTAAGTTCATACCTTTTCCAAGTTCCTATCCTTAATCTAAATTCACATCACACCATCATGATTGAATTAGTCCAACTCATCACTTGATCAATCATATCCTTAAATCTCATCATGACAATTAGGCAAGACATAATTACACTTCATGTAGATACTTGTGTGTGTTACTTATATACTCTGTGTTGTTTGACTTATTTGCATGTCTTTTGTCATGTATATAAATGATTATCTTGTTGATCATTTGTTCATCTTTGTTTCTTTTTAGTCTTGCATCATGTCTCTTTTATATATTGAGCAATGAATGAGGATGCTACGATGACACCAAAAGTTACAATGGTTCTTATAGGTGCCCTCGATTATGCAGAGTTTACTATTTTCCCCTTTTATAATCATGCACTTTGGAAAAATGTCCCCTTGGTCATACTTATATCATGGGGCATACTACCAAGTGCTATATTCATCAGATTGCTTAGACTATGATGAACCTTATTATAGCAATGATGGCTTGATCATCTACACACTCATCATTTATCCTAGTCTCTATCACATGTCATAATGTCTAACAACCCATATCTAATCATTTATCATAGTTATTTATCTTCAATTTGATCATCCAAGTCCACTTGTATAATATCCCATCATTTCTCCATCACATCAATCATCTGACATACTCTATCTAACAAATACAATGTTTAACATCTATTGTCATCCTCATTCTCTTGTCTATCTTGTCATCTATCATCTAGTCATAACTACATTGACCTGAGGTCCTTTTAGACTATGTACATAGCACTTGGCTACTCCTCAGTGCCCAATGATAGCTCAGCCACCATTTTCCCATCCCCTTCATTATTTGGTCACTTGATCATATCATTTATTCTATCTCATCTACTTCATCATATCAATCAGCTTCAATCTTAAGTTACACTCATCATTAATCTTATCACATCATTGTCTTTTCCTAGCCTAAAAATCTCCCTTACATGTGTCCTAGCTTCAGATATGTCAAAATATTGTGGCCTCATCTTATCATCATCATGTTATAGTTTATTAGCCTTTGGGATGTGCTAATAACCATGACATAATCATTTTTGGCATAACTCTTTTCTAGGGGCATCATCTCTTTGTAGCTCAATGTTTATATCAAGTTCATCTTCTTCATCATTTATCTCACATCTAACATCCCATTCCCTTGTATATTTATTGCATCCCATGCCTCATTTCCTCTTTCAAGTGGCCATTCATCTCATTCTTCCCTACATGTTCCCTCGAGGGGGCATCAAATCCCCTAACATCATTTACTAACATTCATCCATGAAATGGTTTTTCTTTGAAAGATCATTAATCCTTCCACTTCATCCACTCGTAATGCCCTTTCAAAGAGGGGAAAAATGTATACATATAAATTCACTCGCTTCATTTATCATCACTAATATTAATATTAGACCACATCATTTTCTTTTATTTCATTTAATGTCATTTATCCCATCTAATTTCATCATAATATTACCCCTTCTAGTCATTTATCTAACATCCCCCTTCATTATTATTCATCCACTAACCTTATATTATTCCTACCAATCTATTAATTCTTCTAATCATGTCTTAATTTTATCCTAATCTTACTTATCTAATATATTGGAATTTAAAATTTCAATGACCCACCTACCCACCTACTCTAGCCTATTGCTAGGCTCTCCTACATCCCTAGTCCCTAATCACCTATCCTAATCCCCTACTAATATTACTTAGCCCCTAAATGGAATCTAAAATTTTATAATTCTAGAATCCTCTCTATCTTAGCCCTTCCTCTCTATAAGCCTCTATCTTAGAGGCTTTCAAGAAAATTTTAATTCCTTGGATAATCCTCCACCATTGATCCTCTTCATCCCAACTTTGAATATTGGCCATTGATCTTCCCTCCATTGCCAAACTAATTAGAATTCTCATAAGCTATCTAAGTATTCATATTAATCATTGAGTCCATGAATCCATGTTATCAAAATCATTGATCAAGTCAATGTCATGCCAAAAATTTGAGTTTTTGGTAAGCAATCCATAATCCTTTAGTCTTTTTATTGTTTGAATCTTGATTTGGAGCAATTAGATTTTAGGATCTAGTGATGGTATGGATGTTTCATTTATCTTGGCATTTTATTCTTAAATGGCTCTAGATTTTAATGGTAGATTATAGATTTGGGTATTTTGGTTAAATTGATTAATCAAATCTCATTGCTTGAATTTATCATCTTACACACAAGTCATCGCACTTAGTTGAAGGTTTTGTTTAGTGGGAATCACTAATTTAAATAATTTAACATTTTTCTCTTTGCAAACTTTCTTTATATGTTTGTGTTTATCACATGGGTCTTAGTTTTTAACATTTGCATTAGTCAATTCTTGTTTATAACTATGCATATTATGGTGCATGGACATGATGCTAATGTGATATGATGCCATGTGTCTCATTTTCACCTTTTGTAGTCTTTATAACTTTTACATTTTCAAAGTATTCACTCCATTGGACACTTGCATTTGTCCACACCTCTCCACAACATTGTTTTTTTCAATATCAAAGTCCAAATATTATAAAGAAATAGGATGATGTTGTTTGTCTTCACACTCTTCACATGTGTATATTTAAAACCTTCAAAGTGTGAGAGTGAAATACAAAATGATGAGTCCATGTTCCAAAATTCCATTCATTCATAACCACACACTACACAAATATCAAGGTATGGTTTCCAAGCATGAGATTGTGAAGCAATAGTGACAATCCACATGCGACATAATCATTTGGTATGCACCTTATGTAGTTTAAATAGTACAAAACATAGTTGTGACAATGTGAAGATGTGAAGTAATCATAAGAGACCACATGTTGAAAGGACATTCTCATGCCCATGATAACTTAGTGTAGTCATATAAAATGTGAAAATTGGTAACTTGAGTGTGGCTAATGACACCCAACGCATAGGTCCCTCTTTCTTACTTTCATGACCCTTATAGGTATATTTTTACTAATTTTTAATCATTTGTATATTTACAAACCTAATCCCAGCTCATCCAGACTACTCTTTCCATGAATAATCCATCCCTTCAGGCCTCATTAACTAAGGACAATAACACCCAAATTGGACTACAACATCAGTGCCACTAGTGTGCTCTTTTGGAACTCCTTTATAAGTGTCTTTTTAACCCTAATGGTCAGTTCCTTTCAATTCCCCATCCATCTTCTTGTCAGCCTAATGCAAGCACATTCAACCCATGACCAATAGATCCCTATAAAAGCCCATTCAAAGATCATTTAGAAAGGGTTGGCAATTATTACTAAGCAAGCAAGAATACAAGCAAGATTACTCAGGCAATTTTATCTATTCTCTACATACAACCAACCATTACACTTACAAGATTATCCAAATCTTTACACCTGTCCCTAGCCACCTCAAACACATCAAGTTTTACCATTTGCATCTTCATACACACTATTACACAAAGCACATCAAGTGAGAAAACTACATATGGCTTGATCCCTCTTCGAAGTATTGGTATGTAGGTAGCATGCCCACATAAGGGGTATGGATACATGTTCAATACATCTTACATACACTAACCCTCCTCTTTCTCAAAATTGGTCAAAGTATAAGGGAACCTAGGGTTTGAAGACAAAATCAGCTCTACAGGGAGTCTTGTGGACATCCAACAGTCAAAACTTCACAAATAGGGTCACACAGACATAGTGAACAAAATCAAAAAATCTCAGGTCTCTTGGAAAATAGTGGTAAAAATAGACTATAATGTCAGTGCCACTAGTGTCTTATTTTGATGTTCCTATCTAATCATAAAATGAAGATCAAATCCTGATTTGTACCAATGTCCTAGTTCTGCACAGTGAATTTTAGACTCTATCTCAGTCGTCTCAGTCAGTTTCTAGCTAAGTCTTATTTTCTATTTCTTATTACTATTTTTTGAAAGGTTAAAATTGTAATCAAATTTATACAAATTAGTAGGTTAATTATTTCATATTATTTACTAATTTTACTACTCAAACCCTTTAACTAAATTAGGAATAATACTTCAATATTCCAAAAAATATTAAATCATTTGGTGAACTTGACTCATTTTATTTGGGCATAAAAACCCTAGAAATCCTAGGGTAAATTTCATACTAATTTTTTCTATATTTTTTTGATTTTTTACCTGCATGATAAAAGCAGAAATTAGCATTACATTTTAAAATTTCACAGTAATTTTAAAATAATTTTCTTTCAAACCCTAGTTGTCCATACTAGGTCCTAGTATTTTCCCAGTAATTTTCCAATAATTTTCTAGTTTTTTATTAGCATATTAAAATAAAAAATTCACCTCAAATTTCAAAATTCAATAGTAATTTTCAAAAATATTTATTTTTCAAAACTGTAGTTGCATCTACTAGGTCTCTTTAAATCATCAATTTTTTAATAAATTCTTGATTTCTTACTTTCATAAATCACTCAGAAATTCACTTTAAATTTCAAAATTTCATAGTAATTTTTAAAATAATCATCTTTCAAACCCTAGTTGCATATACTAGGTCCCATTGCTTCTTGAGGTATCACCTTACATATTTGTGAACTTTGTATCCTTTTTATGCAATTTTTAGTTTGTTATTTTTATAACTTTATATTTCTCATATCCAATACTTTCCTTCGATAACACCTTGCTTATTACAAATTATTACAAAAAATTTAATAAATTTTTAATTTGTTTTCCTACCTTAATAATGGCCTAATACACTAGTTTTGATGAAACTAATAAAAGGAAACTTCAATAACTTTTAACTAAACACTCTGACATGCTTAAAATACTTCAAGAGGAAAAACAAAAAGTGAACAATGGTCAATCTTATCTAACCACAAAACAACCAATTGTAAATGACACTATAGGGGAAACTATGTCTCAATAACCCCCTATAGTAGCCTAACCTAACTCTATGCCATCGGCTACAACTAGTACATCTTTGTCTCCTGATGTGGAAGCCCTTATGCAAGAGATAAGATATCTTCAATTCAAGGTGCTACATCTTGAGAAAGGTGCCTCTAGACCCATGCAGGCTTTGGATTCTTTTGCTTTATTGCATACACCATTGGCATGTCACATTAATTCTACACCCTTGCCATAATGTTTTGTTCAACCCAAGCTTACTCTATATGATGGCAAGTGTGATCTAGAGACACATTTGAGAGATTTTCATGTAGCTACTTGGACTATGTACCAAATGACTGGCTACTTACCAAGCTATTTCCATGGAGCCTAAAGGATTATGATTTACAATGGTTCTACAGTCCATTGAATCAGTCGATCAATGCATTCAATCCTTTAACCAACATGTTCCTAGCTCATTTCAACATCAACATTGGTGATAATGTTTCATATTCCTAAGTTTCATAACAAAAACAAATGTCAAATGAACATTTCATAAATTATGTATTCTGATATAAGACTATTTTGGCTAAGATGACTAGTCCCATGGCTGATCAAGAGTTACAAGATCTCTTTAAACAAATTCTTCTACCAGCTTTGCATGAATCAATTATGTTCAAAAGATTCTTTGCCTTCATTGAATTGTGTCACACACTAAATGAAAGAGAAGTCAAACTAATTTCAATGGGCAAACTCAAGTACACAAGTATCTCAAAAAAAAGGAAAGAAAAAGAGTAATAGTAAAGTCCCATACAAATTCAAGGTCAATGATAGCAAGAGTTAGAATCAAATAACAGTTAATGTGGCTTCCGATCCCCCTTAGTGTGTGGTTTTATTAGTACCTCCTTGATGAAACTTTACCAATCTACCAGTTTTTTAGCTAGAGTTTTACAACAACTATTGGAATGTAACATCATATCTCTCCCTCCTATTCAAGAAGTTGACCCAACAAAACCTCTTCTATGTGGATATGATCAACATGCATTTTTTGAGTTTCACAAGGCACCAAGCCATATAATAAATAGATGCATCAGTTTGAGACACAAGATACAAGATTTGATAGATGGCTATTATATTGATATTAACACTTCAGTTGAGCCTCCTCAGGCAAAGCAAACACATGATAAAGCTTTGAAAATCTTCTTAGATCCCCTTTCACAACATTCTAAATAAGAGATAGGGGACACATCATGGGTTTACCATGCATATCATGCATGTACACCACCAAATACATACAAGGCACCTTCAATTAAGACACATCCTTTGAGTAACATGATTGGTGCATACAATTCTAGAGTTCCAACTAGACATTCCATCTCCTTCTCAGAGCAGGAGATCATCAAGGATGATTCATATTATCATGTACTCTTTATCAAAGCTTACATTCATAATCATCCTATTCATAGTGTTCTCATAGATAATGGATCCAGTGTGAACATGTGCACTATGACATTATTTTAGCATTTGGGATATTTAAAGTAGGATATTTCCCTGATGGACATAGTTATCAATTGATTCAATGGGCACATATAGAGTTTACTGGGTGATATTGTAATTCCTCTAGAGGTTGGTCCAACACACATGGCCACACCATTCACTATAGTTCCTAGTGTAGGAGTTTTTGATATGCTACTTGGTCAACCATGGATTCATAAAATTTGATTAGTACCTTCTAAAATTTATAGATGCATGAAATTAATTCACACTAATCATGTTGTTATAATTGGCAGAGTTCCATATGAGTTACCAACCCCCACTTCAGAGTCATCTACTATTTCATAGTCACCAATTTTAGTTTTGCCACCAGTTTTAATTTTTCCACCAGTTATAGTTCCTCCTCTAGTTCTAATTTAGACATAGTTAAGGCATCCTTCACCAAAATAGAGATTTAATACACCTCCATAGCTTTAATATTCTAGACAGCTTTTAGCTATAGTGTTCACACCTAGGGTAGTATCATTGAGATCTCATACATCTACTCACATAGTGCATGTTTAGAGAGCTTCTCCTATTACCAAATGGGTCCTTAAGATCCCTACAATTGCATTCACTTTTCAAAGTTATAGGGGGACCCCATACTTGGTTTCTAATTTAGATATTTTAGAAAATTTACAAGATATATAGCTTTCAGAACCATAGTCTCAGTACTTCCATCATGCTTCATGATCATGCATTATTCCTCTCCTTGATATAGGACACCATGATAAGGAGTCTTTCATGAGACTCATCAGTTAGTATCATCTCTTCTCAATATTTCATGTACATAATTTTCCTCATGATTGATTGTACATAGCTCAATAATTATAAAATATGAAAACAATACAAAATAAAAAAATAAAAAAAACATTCAAATAATTCTAAATTCTAAAAATATTATGATTGTATACATCATCCATAATTTACATCTCTACTACTATGCTAGACTTACATTTGTTGTTCTATTCTATTGTTTGTTGATTTATCTACATTACCTTGCTTCACTTGATCTTCTTTGAGTGTGTGTAGTGACATCTAGATCCTTGATTGCTCCAATCTACCCATTGAGGGGCCATCCTACTTCTATATTTAAATCACCCATCGATATACATACCCATTGGAGGCATCTTATACATGACTACACCATCTAGGTTATGTTATTCCTACACCACGCACTCTAGCTATCATGTTGATGTACTTACTCACTAGATTACACAAATTCCTCTATCGACACTCACTAGTATATAAAACTTATATATTTCTTAGAACATACCTAGTCTTGTACTCACATGTCTTGTATACTTTCACTTCTTGCTTTGATTAGTTATATAAAATTGTATTTTTAGTATATTACATGCTTTCTTTTCTTGCTTTGTGTAGTTAGATGTGATTGCATTTCTCAGTTCCAATTTTATATCTTGTATGTGCCTTAGAACATTTTACAATGTCCTTTGCTTTTATTCTTGTGTGTGCCTTAAGACATTTGTCAATGTCCTTTGCTTGTACTCTTCTATATGATTATGGATTTCATGTCAACTTTGCTTGTTTCACTGGTATGTGTATGTGGCATTTGAACATGCTTTGTATGCTTGCTTTCTAGTTTGAGTGACATGTGCCTAGGTCCCTTGTTTGCTTGGCCTCTTGGCCACTCTTATATGGTTCTTGATTCTTGCCTTGTGTACTTGTTTCTTGATTTATTTTTTATTATTTGTAATGCCATAATTCAAATAATGCATTATGTTGCTTTCTTGGAAGCCATGATGGACATCATGCTCCATAACAACTAACAACTAAGAACTAATAACTAACAATTAACCATATTTATAGTTTTGATTCAGTACATTTTACATGATATTACATTATTGTATATATCTAGGCATACCCTTGTTGATCTAACAATCTTTCATTACAAACCATGCTATATCTTAAGATATCTTGTCGATTATCATTACTATATCATGTATCTTTGTAGTATAACACACTTACACGGATTTTTATTTTAAGGATAGTCATTACAGGTTCTTCATTCCTACCCTTAGAAGAGGGGGAAACAAATAGGGGTTTTATCATAGAGATCAAAGCTCCTAACAGTAAAAAATTCAACTTTCAAAACACCTATAACAACAACCAAACATCAAACTAGGCAAAACAAACCAGACAGACAGTGAAAATATTAGAACAATCATCAGATTTAGCCCAAAAAAACTACACTAAGATTAGACTACAACATTGATACCACTACTATTTATTTTAGGCACTCTTGTCCATATAGTAAAAAAAACTAGACTTTATAGAAGTAGGCAAAAAAGTAGGTTCAACTACAGTTTGACATAGACCATTTTAGAATCAATAGTTTTTAGTACACTTTTACTTAAAAAATCCAAATATAGGGGGCATCATGCACGACATGGTGGCTCTCAATTCTAGTTTCAGATATGACAATTGATATAACTTCTAGATCAGAATCCATGTTTTAGACACTATTGATTGAGGGCAATGTGCGTGACACATTGGTTTTCTTTTCATTTCAAGTTTAGTATTACCTAAGCATTCTCAATAGTTATGTGCCTTATTCCATTTTTAGGTGGTTGGCATCATTTTGGAGTGGATTTTATACAAGACTAACTTTCACATTTTGAAGTGGCTTTCATATAAGCCTAGTGCACCAGTTTTGGAGTGGCTTTCATACAAGCCTAATCTCCATCTTTTAGAGTGGCCAAGAGTGGCCTAGTTTCTAACATACATTCAAATATCCACACCAACATTTTTAGATCATAGTAAATTCATGTGATTTAAGAGCCATCTCATATGGCATACATTTCATACTGATACCAATTCATAGCTTCACTTCACAAGATAGTGATGGAGGCAAAGGACTAGCTAGCCTTTGTATTCTTGAGCCACCTATTCAGAGGGATTGGATATATAGTGCAAACATTGATCAACACATGCATGACCACCTAGATTTACTTAGTGGACAATGATGGAGCCAAAGGGATAGCCTTTTTATTTTTAATCCACTTCTAGGGAATTGAGCACTTAGTTCCATTCATGATATTACTCTTGGTTCAGCACACATACATCATCACTCAACATCACAATAGGTTTTGTATTGGTCTACGTACATGGTGAGGTGTATTCATTCCTTTTCTTCCTCTTTCTCTTACCCAAATTTTGTATGGTCTTATTTTAGATATAACATATCTAATAAAAACTGATCTACTATCTATTTTCTCTTGTAGATTCACACTTCATAACATGCTGTCTCTACACACACCTAGCATCACACAACTTCATGAGCTTCACCCTTGTAGGTAAGTTCAGGTACACATTCTATTTTTCTTTTATCCTAATATTTTTCTTTGCTACATAACTAGAATAAAGGGGGGGAAATATAGTCATATAAAATGAGAAAATTAGTAACTTGAGTGGCTAATGACACCCAACCCATAGGTCCCTCTTGTTTTCTTTCATGACCCTCATAGGCATCTTTTCACTAATTCCTAGCCATCCGTAGCCTTCCATACCTAATCCCAACTCAACCAGACTACTCTTTCCATGACAATTCTACCCCCAAGCCCTGTTAGTTAAGGACAATAGCACCCAACTTAGACTATAGTGTTGATGCCACTAGTGTCCACTTTTAGTGCTCCTATCCAAGTTCATTTTTATCCCTAACGGTCAGTTCCTTCTAGTTCCCCATACTTATCCTTATTGGCCTAATGTAAGCATATTCAACCCATGATTAATAGATCCCTATAAAATCCCATACAAAGACCATTTGGAAAGGGTTGACAAGTATACCTAAGCAATCATGAATACAAACAAGACTACTCAGGCAATCTTCCCTATTATCTACATACAACTAGCCAATACACTTACAAGCTTATCCAAATCCTTACACCAGTCCTTAACCACCTCAAGCACATCCAATTTTAGCATTTTCATATTCACACACACTATTGCAAAAAATACATCAAGTGGGAAAACTACATATGACTTGATCCCTCTTTGAAGTATTGGTATGGAGGCAACATGACCACACAAAGGGTGTGAATACATGTTTAGTGTGTCTTACACACACTAACGCCCCCTCTTTCTCAAAGTTGGTCAAAGTAAAAAGAAGCCTAGAATTTGAAGATAAAATTATCTCTACAAGGAGTTTCATGGACATCTGACAGTCAAAACTTCACAGGTAGGGTCACACAAACATAAGGAACAAAACCCATAAATCTCAAGTCTCCTAGAAAATAGTGGTAGAAGTGGACTATAGTGTTGGGTTTTGGTGCTCCTATCCAATCATAAAATGAAGGCCAGATCCTAATTTGTGATAGTGTCCTAGTCTTACATAGTGAATTTTAGACTCTATCCCAGCCATCTCAGTCAGTTTCTAGCTAAGTCTTATTTTCTATCTCTTATTACTATTTTTAGAAAGGTTAAAATCACAATCAAATTTATACAAATTAGTAGCTTAATTATTGCATATTATTTACTAATTTTAATACTCATACCCTTTAACTAAATTAGGAATAATACTCCAATATTCTCAAAATTGTTAAATCAATTTGTTGTGATTTGACATATCAAAGGCATGTTGTAAATTTATATTAGTTAGAATCTAAAACATGGCATGTGACTGTGACATGGTGTCATTCTTAATTCATAATATGGTGTAAAATGAGGACATGTGGATGGCCACTTTATCTCAATAAAATTCACACATGAAATCACCAAAATAAAAATGCCAATTGGTCAAATTCATATATTTAAGCAATCTTTCATAATTAATGCACATGAACATCAAATAAAATCTTGGAATTAAATGAGGAGCAGATTCTTTTCTTGAAGCTACATTTAAGAAAATCCATTTGCTAACATAACTCATAGAATATAACACATATAATCTTTAGATTAATTTGTCTAACCTACATAAATTATAGAACTTGTTGATCTCTATCAAGCTCAAAGTCTATACAACAATGACATCATATCATTTTTATTTTTGAACCTCTTTGGTTTTTATGAATACAGTATCCAACCAAAATTAAATGGCACTAGGTTTCAACCATTACAACATTGTCTTGAAAAAATTGGAAGCAACAAGGCATATCCTAGAAGAGGACAACAATAAATAGATGCCACATATATAGATGACCAATTGGCTTTAAAGAAATCAGGGCTCTATTATGTTGCAAGAAAACCTGAGGTATTCCCATGTATTGACCTATTCTATAATGTTTTTACTAGTAAAATCTATCATAATGATATGATATTCTCCACAAAATAACATAATCATATTGCACTCATTTTTAGATTGGCAATAGAAAGATATTATATACTTCCTCCACCAAACATGGTCTATAATTAGGAAGTCACATTGGATTATATAAACAATCAAATATAAGAGAAGTTATCAAATATATAACATTGGGTGGACAAAGGTTTTGTCAATCAATTCCTCATTCATGTATTTAGACCTGGAATAAGAATTGGGATATCGCTAATGAATAGATTTTTTAGTGTTGTGGACATTGGTTATGTGGACAAAACATGGGTTCCTCTATTGTCAATGGAGATCAATGATGGAAACACACTAGGATTTATGGAGATTATATATTTTAACCTAACACAATAAGGGAAGTACACCAAGGACAAAAATTATACATGATGTGCTACTTGGTCGATGCCACCTTTGCGACCATCACTTTTCATTACTATAAAAAAAGGATTATTGATTCTAGTATGTCAATTTCCATGATGTTTTTAAAATTATATTTGAATAGGTTATGGGTATTCCTTGATGAAATTTGTGAAAAATTATATCCACCTATTTACATGGCCAATAATGAAGTCTCATTACCTACACTCTTTAAATAAATCAAAAGGTTGCTAGACAAAATGGATCTTATTGGTATTATCAAATTTTATTATTATTAGGGTCGATAACATCATTGTGCATCCTCTCAAGCTTCCTCACTTTGTTCTGAATTAGTTTGTGAAGTAATAAATTTCATATTAGATCATCTATGGAATTGAAGGAGCTTACAAAGAAGAGAAACAAACACCTTGGCAACTTCTTCCATTCAAAATTGGGAGAAGTGATGTTAAGACTGGCATACCTTATTGATAGTGGCAACACATAGATGTTCATTCAATTTAAATGATCATCACCTAATAAGATGGGATGCCAAGGGGAGAGTAAAACCATATTTACTCTCATTGAAATTAAAAGTGCCATGGTCCTATAAACATTATCCACATCCTCATGATTGGATTTATGTCAATACTATGAATAATGAGGAAGTAACACAAAAAATGCAAATATCAAGGGTTTAATATTATCCTCTTAGGTAGTAATGAGAAAAAAAAGTAGAATAAATACATGAGGAAGTGGTTCCTAGGGATGATTCACCATCCACACACCCCTCACTTAGGAGGCATATATTAGAAGGGCTTCCACCTCTTTTAGATTCCCAAAGAATATAACCATAATAGGTAACATAGTCCCCTATTTATGTTGATTCTCAAATTCATATTTTTGTTTAAATTTAATTGTCTATTGGTGCATATACTATTGGACACATTATCTCTTACGACTCTCCTTTAATAGTTGAAAGTATATGACCTAAAATCCTTCAATTTGTGATCCCACATACACCCTCTATGCCTCATATGGAAGATATGCAAATCACATCACAACTTGTATCAAAAAATACTATGTCAACTTCCCTTGATCTTAAGGAACCTACTTAGGTGACTAAGGTCTACAATTTAGTATGCTTAAAAGTTCCCTCTTATAGTCACTCACTTATAGAGACTCATTCTCCAAATCAAGTCCCAAATACCACTATCCTAGAGATTTTTCATCTATCTACTAGCACATCAATTGTTTCTTATAAAATTGTTACTATAGAGTCCATGGATAGGCTATCCCCTCTTCAAATACAATCTGAACCCTCTTGGTTTCAATCATTTTTTCCTAAAATCACAATACCTATAGATGATCCCATAAACATCACCATGTCCTCCAAGGTCACCATCCTGACAAAGTTACCAAATCTCATTGGTTGAAAAATTTCTAAACCCAAGGATCCTCTTGGAAAAAATAAAACATATGAAACTCTTTTGTATTTCATTCTTGAAATGAGAACATAAATATCTATAGGAGCCATGTTGGCTCAATTTACCATCTCCTAACCATAGGTGATCTCCACATACATTACACACCATATTTTTGCCTCTTCCAACCCACCATCCAGTTGAACTTCATTCATATCTATGGACCCTAACACTACTTCTCTCTTAGTTCATCCCACTGTGTTCATGTTGGCCATTTCTACCAATCCTCCTACTAGTTCTGCAATAGGCTTTCCTTAAGATGAAGAATATTGGATACAACAAGTTCAACTAGCCAAATCCAATAGATAATGAATGGTGACAATTGATGAATATAAGACTAGGTTAAAATTTGAACAAGCAATAGTTATTGTTTAGAGGGTCACAAAGAGAGAAGCAAAAAAAGGGGTTACTCCTGTATTTTATGAAACATAAGAAAACAATTCTCTTTGACAAAGAAAAGGAAAATGAAACTAGAGGTCCTATAAAATAAAGAGGACCCAATATCAGTAATTCAAGTTGTTAAATAGGTAGAAAAGATTTTGGTCAAGGGCATGACACAATAGATGCATGAACTAAAACCTCAAACCAGGGCTTTAGTCCCTGACTATATTATTATTGATGTAGAAAAGGCCTTTGAGTCACTTATAGTTTATTGTTCACTATTTTTTAGGCTAGAGATGATGTCATGGTTTTGAAAAACATTTAAATCATAACAAGATAAGCTGGTATAATTAGAAATAATGTTGGTTACCTTAGCCAAAGTATTTAATAAAGATTGGTGCCCCCACATTGAAATAACACCTTTGATAGGCATTAAAATAGAACAAACTTGGGCTTTCAATATGATGGTATTTATCCAAGAGTGGGATGGTGAAATGACGTCTATATTTGGATCTTTTGATAATGATACAAACAAAGTTATAAAATTGTTTAAAGAGGCTAAGATAAATGCATATGTGATTCCCAATGGACAATTGATCCCATACACACACTTCAGTACTCAAATTATCCCTTTCATGATAGGATTTAAAGAAAATATCTTGGAATAAAATGAGGGAATCAATAGTAAAGTGATTAAATTAATCACATATGCTATAGAAACATTTGAAAGTGAAATTGTAGTTAAATAAGTATTGCATACACCATTGGATAGTCATGAGTTGTTGTTGAAGAAAGTAAAGGTGTTATTTAGGCCACCCATATTGGACACATTCATAGTAGATAAATAGTTAGCTAAAATATCACTTGCATTAACAAGTCAACAACTAGATCCAACTGGAACTGCATGACTAAGCTGATCTTTGATTCTTATAGCCTCATTAACACTAGGTACTACATCAACTCATGTTATTTTTCAAACTCCCAATGAACCTTAGAAATATGAGAGTCTTTTTTGACATGCATCAAATTGATTGTGTTATGAATATCTATTTCATTTTCATGGAATTTTTGTTAAGTTATTGTAACTTTACCTTTAGACTTATATATATTTTATATTTTGACCTCTCATACATGAAGAGGATTTTGTCAACGTCAATAAAGATACATAACTCTCAAGAAAGTCCACAGGTGCTTTGTTTTTGTTCTCTTTCTCCATTTTATGGCATGCATGATTAATTTCAAATAAGAAAGTTATTTTTTGTGATTGGCAAATACATAGGATTTATGAAAAGTTATAATAATTTAATGACTATTCTAGTTGTTTTATATACAAAGGATTTGATTTAATTTTGATTTGTGGTTGGAAGTGCATTATGTAATTTTTCATAAAACAAACACTATAAGGCTAATGTTATTAAATTTCCATCACAAATATATTTACATAGACTCTACTATGATTAATTTTAACTGAGCCATTAATATAATAGGCTAGAAATTGGTTTAAAATTAATAAGTAATACTACAATTTGATTTTATTGAAATATTTGATTCATGCAAACCTAGAACATCTTCTCTTTTCTGCCTTACCTTACTCCCCCTTTGGATTTTTTTTAAATCAATATTTGCCTCACTTTATCATATATTCATGCATGAATAAGTTCACCATAGTTTTTAGAGAGAGTCAATTTAAGCTTCAAAATGGCCTAATTATCTATAGACACCTAAAATCAAACACTTTGTGTCAATTTTAACTATCCACTAACATATTCCTAAATCTTCTAATCAATTTTTCTATTCCAACTAACATTCCTAGTATGTCACTATCCCACCCCCTCCCCTTTGATAAATTATTTTTTATTCTATTATCACATATTATGCCATAAAAAACACATCACATTGCATTAGTCAATTAATCTCAATAATTATCTAATCTTATCGTAGTGGGAAAATCCATGGGATTTAGAGTATCCCTATTTTCCTAATTCATTTAATAATATTTTCCTCACATTTTACCACAATTAACATTTTAATTGATTTCTAATCCTCATGTATGCCTTGGTAAATAAGCTATGTCATAAGACCATCATTTTTTCTTACACACTCCATCCCTCTTCTTACACATCCTCTTACACAATCAATCCATCCTCTTACACACTCCATCTCCCTCATTTATGATGATGGAGGACTGATCCTCATCCATTGATATTCCATTTGATCTAATGGTCCACATTCATCATCCAAGTATATAAATTGGAGGGCTTCCTCCTCATTCAAACAAGTCTTGATTGTTAGAGTGTTTACATTATTAATAGTTATTACTTTGTTAATAGTCATTTGTCAAACACAAATATTTTAGGCTTAAAAATATTATATATATATATATATATATATATATATATATATATATATATATAGCTTTATATTGTTTGGTATGTTATTTTTATGAATAACAACACTAATATATGGGTAGATTTATAGATCCTGTTAGTTAGTCAATGAGATATTGTAGGGATTGGTGAAATTTCGTTTATAAGATATACATGTCTTATATAACTATGTATTATGAATGTAATATCAAGAGTGAATAATATTTATTATGTGTTTTAAATTATTCTCTATTTTTTGGTGTTTAACTCTCTCTCTTAAAACTCTGAGTATTCTCATTATCTAGTATCAGAGTAGGGAGAAGGATTCTTGTGATGTATGGATTGTTAATATGTGAAGGGGCAATTATGCAATTCTTTTCTTACCCCAAACTATGAGAATCCTATAAGAGCCATTTTAGGATAGCTACATAACATTATAACATATTAATCTTGCTGCAACTGGGAGTAATAGTTAGGCTCCATGACCATAATTAGAAAAAGGTATACTTGAGTGTCTTCTCTTAGCTACACCCTTTTGACAAGTTTACAATACAGACCCCTAGCCTTTTAAGATTATATGTATTAGATCTTCATGTATAAGAATTGAATGTTGAAATGCTTGTACTAAACAATTTTTTAAGATTATGTTGCTTTTAAATAGCTAAAACTCAATTTTTATGAGATCTCTTTATCATATCTTGATCTCTTTATGCCTCTCTCATTGATGTTACTACTACGTAGTCTTGTTTATATCAGGCGGTCTAGAAATATTTTCCTTAGCCCGTGTATGAAATTTTCTTGTAGTTTTGTCAAGCGCAGTCGATCACTAGTAGTGTTAGATCTTTTGCTATGTTGGATACAATAGAATACTTGGTGAGTCCAACTTCAACTCTGCAATCACCTAACAAGCCTAACTATAAAATGGGAACCTTGGCATCATACTTGATAAGAAGCCTGGTACTGCATTCATTGAACCTGCCACTTATCTCCATCAAAATAATCAAGCACACAATATTGATATCAAAAGATGTACCTTTTTATAAGGTGCTCTTTTCAAGTTTAGTATAGGCATCTAGGTTTATATTTCTCACTATAATTTGATACATGGTGAGGAGGCCACCAATTACTCTATTTTATAAACCTCATACATACCTAGTATATATCTTTTCCTATGTAAATCTTCAGAACCATCCATGCCTCTACAAATGAATGAATGAATTTATGATTTTGTATGTGCATTGATATATATATGTTATGTTATGAACTAATGATGTTTTTTCCTTGATTAGATTATACTTGTGTAACTTTATTTAACAAACATTTGAAGGATAATGTAAGGCTATAGGATCTCATTTGGGCACAACACTTACAAGCTATTCGTAGCAATTGTAGGCTCCGTCTATAGGTTGCTTATAGCCATTATAGGTTGCCCATAACAAATGTAGGCTTCACCTACAGGTTGCCCATATCCACTGTAGAGTGCCCATAGTAACTGTAGGCTTCACCTATAGGTTGCTCATATCCACTATATAAAATAGAGCTATTATTGTGATCAGATATTAAGAACATATCCAACTATCTTGGGAACTGAATGGATGATTAGAAAGGACCATAGTTGTTGTATGGACTCCCTACATGCAAGGAAATTTGGATGTCCTACCAAAGATGAGAAAGACAAGGATAATGGAAAGGAGACAAAAATAAATAAAACAACAAAATAGTATACCTTGTCCTTAACCTAGTCGAGCCTAAAATAAGTAATTTCGATTACTAACCACTTGAAGGTTGATTCGAGTAGTTTCTAAAGTATTTGTATTTTTTCTAGGTTGGTGTCTTTGGTTAGAAGTTAATAAATTGCATTTTGTATTTGATGGAAAAACCTAGATCAGATTAGGAGATAGTGAGTTGAAATTGAAGATTATGTAATACTTGAGGAATGAGAAAGTTGATTCTGTAAGAAGCTTTTGCAAATCTCTCAAAGAAAGATTGTAACTCTATTTTGAATGAGGAAAGGCCCCTTGAAAGGAGTTGTAGTGAAGATCTTGACCCTCCATAGTTAAGAGTGTGTAAGTAGATTTCATTATTAATTTGATTATATAAAGTGCGATGCATGTGTGATTTATGAGTATGAATTATTTTTTATTTCTGTCATAATAGTTTCATAGTATAACTATCTAGTGAATTCAACATAAATTCATTGTACTACAACTAGTAAATCAAGCTAATTTATGAATCAATAATGCATATATAGTGCTGACATCCTTAAAAAGAGTATGCTCCTTGGGTTGATAATTAATGTTAATTAGACTCAAGAATCTGGTATTCACTAGGTAATTAGTCTACACAACATTTTGGTACCATTGTCAGATAGTGTGTCAATTATTATTTTTTTAAATCAATCATTATTTTTTAAGATTGGTTAATGCACTATTCTACCTAGGTGGGCAAGTCAAGTGAGGACACTACGATGTCTTATGCCAGATGTCTAAGTTCCTAGATATATAGTTCCAATTAGACAAGTCAAGTGAGGGAACTACAATGTCTTATGTTAGATGCCTAAGTTTATGGAAGTAAATGGTGCATAGCCTTGAGTGCATCTTTGCAATCTTTTAATTTAATTAGTTCATGTTTTTATGATTTATTTTTTATAAGAGTGATTTATTTTCTACAAAGTATGCCTTTAATTTCTTGCTTTCATTTTCTATTTTCTAAGATAATTTTCCTACTTTCATTTCCTATTTTCTAGGATAATTTTCTTGCTTTCATTTCCTATTTTCTAGGATAATTTTCTTTCTTTCATTTTCTACTTCCTGGAGTAAATTTTCCACTTTTAGTAGATAACTTTACTACTTTTTAGAAGTAAAATTTCAATTCCAATCATTTTGATTTCTGTACTTTTTTATTTTACTTTTTAGTTATTCTGAAACAACCTCCTAGAACACTCGAAAAACAAAAAGACACTAATTCTGTGCAGAAAGGAACAAGATAGCTAAAAGGTGTAGCACAACATTTATGCAAAGAGAAAGAGATTCTCAAGGGAGATTATTGCCAAACAAGCCGTAAGTTGATATTGGGAAATAACCACAAGTACTCATAGAAACTAAGAATCCTATTGGAAAATACACCATAATCTAGAGGACTCTTGAATAAGGAAACACTATAAATCAAAAGAAGTAGCTTGCAGAAGAAGTACTATTGGCTTTGAAAAAGGAAATAGAAGTAGAGAAAGCATTACCTGAGTTAGTAAGGAGAAATAAAAGAGAAGAACTTCATGAACCAAACACTCTAAAAAGTAGCATTAGGACAACATTCTATCAAGGATTTCTATAATAAATCCAAGAAAGCATAAGAGAATCTTCAGATTTCTCATGAGGAAAAAAGACTACGAAGCAGCAGATAAACATTATCATGCTGATGAAGGGACTGATATGTGATCCTGAGTGCCTCTAGTATCCATATCATAAGAAAATCCATCATGAATGGATAAAGAGACTTTTTGGATGACAACAGGACTCCAAATACAGTTACGTTTGAATTTCCTATTCCAGATACAATAAACGTAACACAAATGAAAAATATCCCACCCTCAACCTTGCCTAATTTTAGAGGTCCATTATCAGAGGACCCAAACATCTTTTTTTTTTCTGAATTTGATATATTATATAAAAGCTATGACTATAGACAAGATACACAAAAATTAAAACTTTTTCTAGCCACCCTTAAGGACTCAACACTTTGTTGGTTCATGAGACTGGGTAGTAATTCAATCCTCACTTTGGAGGATATGAAAAAGAAATTTTTGGTTAAGTATCAAGAATATGGATGAGGAATAAGTTACATATGAAATGACATCTTTAGGATTAATCAAGAAAGGGATAATCTTTGGAAGACTATGTTGAATGGTTCATGTTCAGTGTACAAAAATTTAAGCAAAGTGCACTAGGAAAAGAACATCTAAAACTCATCTTCATGAAAGGAGTCTGAGAAGACTATCTAGAAGCCTTAGACCTAATGAGTGGGGGAGATATATTCCATCTATCATTTTTAGACATCAAGGAATTGACCAAGAACTATTCCAGGTCTGCCATAGATAAAGTTAGGGGCAACAAGCTTCCACTGATAGCTACAAGTGGCCTATCAAAATATGAAGTTAGTAACCTATTACAAGACATAAAATAAGATATCATTAGTCATTTTGACACCCAACTAGATAGCCTATACTTAAGGCAAAAGTAAGCAGCCTTGGATCAAGCTTTGGCCATCTATAGTCTGGATTGTAAGAGGAGGAAGATAGATTGTAGGTGTCATGAGGTTCAGGCTAAAGTAGCTAACATCAAAATTGAAGAACCAGAAATAGTAGAGCTGCATGCTGTAGGAGGAGATAGAGACCCATTTTTTATGTTACATAAAAAATTCGTGTGTTCAATGACCATCTTATCCAGGTATGGAACACAATCCACCTTTTTCAAATTCTACCTCCTTTAACTCACAATTTGCAAATACTATCCCCAATTGGACTAGTTTATGGATGAATGTCCCACCTCTTAATTCCAATTGGCAGCCACCTTAGAAAAGCTACCCCACCACCTCTTAGAAACCTCCACAAAATGCATCCCCACCTCCTAATTCCAAATGACAGCCACCTCACACAAGCTACCCCACCACCTCTTGAAAACCTCCACAAAATGCATCCCCACCTTAGACATAAGTTTGACAACCACCCTACAACCCACCCTTCACAAACCAGTGGTAGCAGCCTTGGAGACCCAATTAACCTTGGAGAAACCATCAAGGATGATTCCCTCGACATCAATAATAATAACCTCTTACTCTTATACCCAATATAGAAGCTATACCCAAGCCTAATTAGCTCCCTACCCAACCTATGAAAAACCCTACAAATAAGTTGGTTCAAATATTTAGTATTGAACCTATCTAGTACCTGACATATGTAATGAATATTAGTGAAGTTCACCTACATTCAGGGAAAGTTATACCACCTCCAACCCCACCCATAATAATAGAGTTAGATCAAGAAACTCTAGATCATGCTAACCCACCCTCACCACCATAAGAACTATCTAAACTAGAAAATCAAATTGTTGCTAAAATAATCCCACCATTTATAGAATGTCTTACCCTTCAAATCCATGCAATTGAGCTTAAATTTAATTTCATAAGGTAGCTCAAAAATCTCTGTGTTAAAATTCCCCTCTTCTAGGCCATCAAGGATGTGCCCATATATTCTAAAGATGTTAGAGACTTATGTATGTGTAAACCTGGAAGGAAGAAGAATGATCCTGATACATTTCATGTGATTGGCAGATGGTAGACCTTATGCTAGAAAACACCCTGTTAAAGAAATATTTAGATCCAAGATACCCAGTAGTAACAATCCAAATCCATGATCAACAACTATCTAATACATTGATAGACCTAGGATATGTAATAAATGTAATGACAACTAAAACTATGCACAAACTACAATTGAATAATATTCATCCCACATATACAATGCTATAAATGGTTGATAAATATATAGTTAGACTAGAAAGAATAATTGAAGATATTATCATTACTATAGATTCTTGGGAGTATCTTGTAGATTTCATTATATTGCAACCTAAGTCTAATTTGGGTGGATATCCTCTTATCTTAGGATGTCCTTGGCTTACCACAGCTAATGCCTTCATTAGTTATAGATTAGGTGACATGTTGATCTCCAATGACAACCACATTAAAAAGTTGGTCTTTTATCCCCTAACATAGCTAGCCTTGGCACTAGAGCATATATTATGGGTTGAAGAAGATGAGGTAGAGTATCCTCCCTAGATTCCTATATTCACCATAGACCATGTATGTACCTTGGATGATCAAGAAGATGATATAATTCTCTCCAAAATTCTCCACAATAATTACCAAACTCATTCTACATATCTCAACCACCTACAATGTGTTGAGTGCCCATTTTCTAGCTTTTGGGAAATAGATAAATATAATGCATCTGTACATGAAATATTCCATTAGTTACTACCTCATATCTCTAGCCAAACTAGATCTATTAAAAATATAGAAATGATGAAATCACTCTCATGGTAAATTAAAATCTCTCTAAGAAAAAAATTACTTATTAATAACAAGTTGGAGTCAAATGAAAAAAAACACCTAGTCAACATGTTGCATGCAAACCAATGTGATTTTTTATGGGATTATGAGGACATGCATGGAATCAACTCAGAAATATACACACATCATATCTATATCAAATAAGAGTGCCAACCAATCAAACAACCATAACGTAGGATGAATCTAGCTCTTAGAGAAATAGTCAAAATGGAATTGCAGAAACTATTGACAACTAGATTTATATACTCCATCTCAGTTAGTGAATGGGTTTCACATTTGGTTATTGTACCAAATAAAAATGGAGAATGATGTGTATGCATAGATTACAAGGAACTTAATACATCAATCATAAAGGATCATTTTCTTTTGCCCTTCATTGATCAAGTGTTGGACACACTAGTAGGGAAGAAATATTTTGCCTTTTTGGATGGCTTCAGTGGTTACAAATAGGTTAAAATTGCTCTTGAGGACCAAGAGAAGACCACCTTCACTTTTCCCTAGGGTATTTATGCTTATGTTGTATTACCTTATGGGCTGTGTAACACTCTTGTAACATTTTAGAGGGTCGTCTTGAGTATCTTTGCAGATATGGCAAATGTATGTGTAAAAATTTATATGGATGGCTTCACTATTTATGGAGAAACATTTGATGAGTGTTTGAATAACTCAGAGAAAGTGATACAACACTATCAAGAGCACCATTTATATTTAAGTCATAAAAAATGCTACATGCTTATGATAGAAGGCATTGCCTTAGGCTACCATGTATCTACTGAAGGAACTAATGTTGACACTGTAAAAATCAACATCATAGAAAAATCTCCCTATTCCTTAGAAATAAAAGATGCCAAGAGTTTTTTAGGACATGCTGGTTACTATAGGAGACTTATCAACAATTTTAGCAAAGTAACAACACCATTATTCACTCTTTTGACTAAAGATGTTGAATTCATCTAAAATCTTACATATTATACAACCTTTAAATAATTGAAGGAATTATTGACTACCACCCTTATGCTGCATGGTCTTGATTGGAAGTTTCCCTTCCATATTCACATAGATGCTTCAGATACTATTCTAAGAGTTGTGTTAGACCAAAAATAGGGAGCAGTCAATTATACTATCTATTTTGTAAGTAAGAACCTACATGCAATATAATTAAATTACATAGACATTGAAAAAGAGTTCTTAATAATAGTCTATGTTATCTGTAAGTTTCATCACTACATAAGGTATCAAGTATTTTTTAATATAGACCATGCAACCATTCGGTACCTTATGAACAAACCAACTGTCCTAAGTAGAGTAATAAGATGGCTACTCTTATTACAAGAATTTGATATCACCATTGTAGATAAGCCTAATAGGGACAATGTCATGGTTGATTTTTTATCAGACATACAATCCCTTAAAGGAGATACAATAGTAGATGACTCATTTCTATATGATTCCTTGTTCTCCCTCACCCTTACCACACCTTGGTATGTTGATATTACTAACTACCCTACCAAAGCTTCCTCCCTAAACAAAGAAAAGATTTGATTTAGAAAAATGGTAGGTATTTATGGTTATCTAAAATTCTTTTCTATACTGGGCCTGACTCCATCATCAAAAGATATCTCAAAGAAGATGGAGTTCCATATATCCTCAAAACCTATCATGATGAACCTTGTGGAGGGTACATTACAGCCAAACGTACAATAGTAAAAATCTTGACTACAAGATATTATTGGCCCTCACTCTATAAAGATGCAATAAGGTATACTACTCATTATGACATATGTTAGCGTATGGAGAGACCTACACATTCAGATGAGATGCCTTTATAGTCTCAAATGGTGCTTAAACGATTTGAAGAATAGAGCCTAGACTTTGTAGGATCTTTTAATCCAAAACCCAAAAACAAAGAGTACAATATTGTATGTACTGATTATGTCACTAAATAGGTGGAAGTCAAGGCTCATACACATGTGAGGGATGAGAAGGTGGCAGCTTTCTTCTATGAAGAAATATTCACAAAATATGGTGTGCCATAAAAAATATTTACTGATCAAAGACCCCAATTCACTTCTAGTTTAATTACTGCTTTGGTCCAATAATATGAGATTAGGCATAAGAAATCAACTCGATATCATCCATAGTCCAATGGACAGGTGGAATTCATCAACAGGCAGTTAGAAAATATTTTGACTAAGACTGTTAGTATGTCCCATAAGGATTGGGAGGCTAGACTTGTTGAAGCTATTTGGGCTTATAGAATCAAATGAAAGACTACTACAGGCTTCATCATATATGAGTTGGTCTATGGGCAGAAATCTATCCTGCCAATAAAATTTGAGCATAAGACCTTACAAACAACACTAACACTTCAGATGGATATATTTGAAGCATAGAAATAAAGGCTTATGCAATTGAATGCCTTAGATGAATATAAATAGTATGTATTATAGACCACATTACTTATACAACATAAGTGGATTAGTTGGCTTGATAGGTACATTAAGACCAGACAATTCAATGTAGGAGATTGGGCCACTCTTTTTTATTCAAAATACAAGGATCACAAGGGCAAACTCTATACTAGATGGCTTGGTTCATTTGAGATTGAGCATGTTTATGATAATGGAGCAGTGCAACTCTAAACCATTGATCTTTTAAGATTTTATCTACTGGTCATTGGCCACAGACTAAAGCTGTACAAAAATGTATTCACTTAGGAAGAGTTTTCTAGGTGCATACACATATAATTATAACATGGATACAATGATGTACTGGATCAGTATGATGTCTCATTAGATAAAGGGAGAACTAACTAGCCAACACATAGATGAAGAAGGAGAGGAAGACATCCTAGCCCTCCTTTGGCATGAAGACTGAGACCTTCAATTGGTCCTTGACTATTCACCCTTGTTGTTAACTTGGCAAGGACCTAGAATAAACATTCTACTATAGGGAGCAGTTAGAATTAAAAAAACCCAACAATGAAAACCCCTTTTAGGCATTGTTAGTAGTTTATGGGTAGAAATCAATCCTTCTCGCTGCCCAAAACTATAAAATGGGCCTAAAATAAAAAATTGACTTGCTGCCTATTTAAGGGTAAAAACAAAAAGGAAAAATAAACAATCATTATAAGAAAATTATTCATCTTCCTTCAATTGCCAAGGGCTATTTTGTAAGTGCTATAGGCACCTCCTTTAGTTGCTATGAGCTCTTTTGGATCTATTTTAGGCTTCTCCTTCAGTTACTATAAAATCTTCTATAGCTGCTATGGGCACTTTTTCCATAGTTGGACACAACCTTGCAATTTCTATAGGCACCATCTTTGGTTACTGCAGGCATACCCTAACATCTCTCTAAGCATATGAAGGATAGGTCTTCCTAAACTCTAAGATATGGCCTCGGCTATGGGATTTTGATCATAAAAGGAAGACACTAGACCAATGAGAGGAGGAATGAAGGAGGATTAGAATAGAAAAGTCAAAACCTTGCTCAGGCTTACCCTTGAATAACAAGACAAAGTCACTAGGTAGAATCCATAGGTAGTAAGATAACACAGAGGAAAATCATGCAGACTCATGTAGAAGAAGATCACAAAGCAACAACACCTTCAACTACCCTCTTCCATGTTCATGTAACACCTAACTTGGATCACTCAACTTTGTAATAACCACCTTGTGATAGGAGAGAAATAATCTCTCATTGAAGTCTAAGACCCTTGTTTCAGTTCCATGCAGGCTATCATGAATCACATGTAGGTGTGCTGAGGGAACCATAGAAGCCTACAATCCTATGATCTCATAATTAATCTAAAGGGGCCCATTTCAGTCTAGTTACAAATATAAGCAAATCATTATAGTCTATCAATCACTCACATTTAAACACTCACATGCAAATCCTTGATGTAACCCTAGGTAAACCGTTAAAAAGGTACACCGTATATTTTGATCACTGAAAAGTATTCATTATTTTAATATAACATGTATGATATTGAAAAGCATATTAAATCATGAAACACATCATTCATTAATACCCCTCAACTCACACTTAACCTACATGATGACATCCCAACCCACACTTATACCCCTAAATGTGACCTCATTCTATCCCTTTCATCCTATTCCCTCCACGTCACTTGAGGACATGTGATGGCTTATGTGAGTGGGAGGATGCTATAAGTGAGAATACCATACACTATAGGATCCATACATGTGAGATTATATGTCATAATGAATCCATAATACCCTATAGGGAAAATAATCAATTTTATTACTTTCCCTTGCAAGTAAAATCATTCACACAAAGTTAAAGTATGCCATAACCTACAACCCTACAACATGAAACCATAAAATTCCATTGTTGAACAAACGCTAATTTAATACAAACATATTTTTATGAGCCAAATAGAGTGTGTTTCCAATTATTGGTTGAAAGGATTGATAGAAAAGGTAAACTTAAAAGAATGGGAGGGTCAGTTGTGAGGAGAAAACCCATAGATCATATGCAAATTTAGGGAGACTAATCCAACTAGATTATCTTCAATAGAGTTGGTTAGACCACTTATTTTGAGAAATTGCAACATTTCTCAAAACCCCTTGATAGGGAATTTACAAGATCCTTTATTGGAGACTAAGCTATTATACATGGCATCACATTCCTAATCACTAAAGAACTAGTGAGCTAGGCAACTGAGCTACCAAGTATAGGAAAGAACTAACAAGACAAACCCATTAGTCAAGAAGCCATACAAAAGTTTTGTCAAGGAGTTGAAAGACTAGCATTGAAGAAACGTGGTGTGGAGAGACTCAACTTACCTGTAGCCTGGAGGGAGATAGCCTCATACATCATTAGAGATATGACCTATGAAGGAAGGTATTCCCTAATTTATACTCTTTAATTTAAAATTTTGAATCATTTAAGGCATGACAAAATCACTAATGTTTCAAATCACTTATGGAACATTCTAAAAAGGATATCCAAAGATTACTAGAAGGGTATTGAAAAAGCCCTATCCCATCATTGCCTAGTATGGTTGATAACTAAAAAGGGAATAAACTTTGTCAGACCTAATCTAAGTTGGGAATAGTTTTGTCTTAAGGAATAATGAACCTTAGTAAGAAGAGGGTAATAATGAGGAGGAATATCCTAAAGAGTAGGCCTAATAGATTATACAATAAGATGTTATGGGCACTAGTGCTACTGCACAGCCCATAACTATTGAGGGTCCATCTAAAATTTTTATGGGCAGAAGAAAGAGAAGGAAACTAGTCTTACCTCCTTTTGACATAGAGGAAGAAAGTCCACAATAGCATATTTTTTCTTCCACTATCTCTTTACCATAGATTTATTATTCCACCATGACTCCTTTATGACAAGAGGAAGTTATTTCATAAACTATTGCACAAGAAGAACTTCTATCAACCACCCTTCTTGAAAGGAAGATGAAAACTGAAGAAAAAAACTCATTGTATCAAGAAGGAGACCTCCTTCTAGGAGATCTCAAAGAATTAAGAAAGAAAAGACAACTACAAACTCCTCACCCAGAGACATCAGTGAGGATGAAAATCTAAAGAAAGAGCTCAGGTTTTGAAAGACCCCTGATGGGTTTGAAATTGAAGAATGGTCTACTGATGAGGAATCTATCAAAAAAGAAGAATAGTCACCCCAACCATCTAGATTCATTGAGAAAGACATTGATCTCTTCAGACACATTGGGTATATAGAAGAAGAATTTAGAATGGCAGATCAACCTAAAGTAGAAGAGGAATTCATTGAAGAAGAGACTATGGAAAAATAAGTAGAATAAGTGATATTTACTCATACCTAAGAGTTTCAAACATTAGAACAAGCTATGAAATAAATATACAAACTAAGGAATGAGATAATAGAATTGAAAGGTAAGAGAGGCATTAAAACACTTCTAGGGACAATAAAATTTGTAGAACCTTCTATATACAGAGAAAGGTTATTGGAGGAACCTGCAAAATCTTCCATAGAGGAACCTTCATCGACTTCATCTACCTTGGCGATAGAAACACCTATGAAAAATTATGCTCTAGCTTTGGTACCCTTTTGCAATAGATTTCCTCCTTCATTACCCACTGCAAAAACACCTACAATCAAAGAAGTTATTGATGTGGAACTTTCAGCTGCCACACCTATAGAAATTGATGACCTCCTACATTTTCTTAAGGAATACTTTATTGATGATGAAACTCACTATAAGAAGTTAGTACAAATATTTAAGGTATATGTTGAAACAAGAGAACAACAAGATGACTTAAAATAAAGACTATAAATGGCTGAAACTAGGATCAAGTATCTGAAATAAAAGATTAATAAAATGCATGAAACACTAAAATGTTAATGGAGTGCAGATCACCTTCTAGGGTGTATGATATCTACTTAGAAGAGAGATGGCTTAAATTTAGATATGACAAGATCTAAAATGATAAGTCTTACATGGTTTATGACCCCAAATATTTATTTGAAGTATATAGACATGCTGATCCTAACCTTCAAGCCTAGTTAAGTGAGTTTTACATCCACCAATATGTTGTACTCAATGATGTAGTCTAAAAATCTACTTGGGGGATGTCTAGCTGAATGCATTTTCTTCATATGTCCTTAATGAAATAGGCAGAGGAGTATCAAGAAAAAGAAAAACAAACTACCTTAATGATCAGGGATAAATCAAGTAATCTAGATGATGTAATAGAAGAATGAATCTCCTTCATGAACTCAAGTACTCCACAAGCATGGGTCATAAAGAAACAAGTAGAAGTTCATAATCATTATTTGAGTCTTATGGAAGGATATAGAAAGAAAAATTTTCTTTCTTTTTATCATAAATGGGTAAAACTCTTGAATGCTTTAAAAATAAAGGAACCTTACTCCCCTCAAAACCTTAGGGAGGCCATACACAGAGTATACATGTATATTGAGGTTGTTAGGAAGAGAAGGGTAAAATGGTTGGGATTGATGTTTTAACCTCCTTTGTTTTGGTTTCTAATTCTTGACTAGGTGGGAAAGGTCCCAGCTGACAAAGAGGCTAAGAAGAAAATATGGGAAGACATTGATGATGCTAAAGGTTTATACATCTTTAAAGGGTTAGGCTGCACTGAGCCCCTATATTTCATAAAATTTTGTGGTTTTAAAATACAACCAAGGCTTGCTCGAGGATGAGCAAGAGGTTAAGTAAGGGGGTGTGATGAGGCCACCAATTGCTCTATTTTATAAGCCTCATCCATACTTAGTATATATCTTTTATATGTAAATCCTCACAACCATCCATGACTCTAAAAATGAATGAATGAATTTATGATTTTGTGTGTGCATTGATATATATGTTATGTTATGAATTAATGATGCTTTTTACTTGATTAAATTATACTTGTATAGCTTTATTTAATAAGAATTTGAAGGATAACACAAGGCTACAGGGTCTCATTTAGGCACAACACTTACAGGCTACCCGCAACAACTATAGGCTTGACCTATAGGCTGACCGTAGCCACTATAGGTTTCTCACAACAACTATAGGCTTCATCTATAAGTTGTCCATAGCCACTGCAGAGTGCCCATAACAACTATAAGCTTCACCTATAGGTTGCATACAACCACTATACAAAATAGATCAACTATCTTGGGAACTGAATGGATGATTGAAAAAGACCATAGCTATTGTATGAACTCCCTATATGTAAGGAAATTTGGATTTTCTACAAAAGATGAGAAAGACAAGGATAATGGGAAGGAGATAAAAAGAAATAAAACAATAAAATAATATACCTTATCCTTAACCCAGTCAAGCCTAAAATAAGTAACTTCAGTTACTAACCACTTGAAGGTTGACTAGGGCAGTTTCTAAAGTATTTACATTTTTTCTAGTTTGGTGTCTTTGGTTAGAAGTTAATAAACTACCTTCATATTTGATGGCAGAACCTAGATCATATTAGGAGTTAGTGAGTTGAAATTAAAGATTGGATAATTAATAGAACTATAGAAGTCATTACATTGTAATCTTCTATAGCAATCTTTAATTGCTACATATTTGAGCAATGAGAAAGTTGATTCTGTAAGAAGCTTTTACAAATATCTCAGAGAAGGATTGGAACTTAGTTTTGAACAAGGAAGAGCCCCCTCAAAAGGAGTTGTAGTGAATATCTTGACCCTCCTTAGTTAAGAGTGTGTAAGTATATTTCATTATTAATCTGATTATCTAAAGTGTGATGCATGTGTGATTTTTAAGTGTGAAGTATTTTTGTATTTCTGTCATAATAGTTTCATAGTATAACTATCTGGTGAATTCAACATAAATTCATTATACTACAACTAGTAAAACAAGCTAATTTATGAATCAATAATGCATATATAGTTCTAACATCCTTGAAAAGTGTATGTACCCTAGGTTGATAATTAATGTTAATCAGACTCAAAAATTTGGTATTCACTGGGTAAGTAGTCTGCATAACACATGGTATCAATTTATTATGTGTGATTATTATATGCCATTATACTTTGAGTCTTAGGTTAATTTGGTTTATGTCTAGATTCAAAGAGTCATTTATTTTTCAAAGTCAAAATAGATAAAATCTATAGTATTTAAGTGATTACATTATTTGTGTTAATTTTTAGGTGTTAGTTACTCAATTAGATTTGAGTTTAGTTTATTTATTGTTGCTTAATTAGTCATTAAGTTTAGAGGCATCTCATTACTTTGTATGTAGTTTTTAAGGTATGTTTAGATTTAGGGTTAGTCTTGTAAAACAAAATTGAGATTTTTTATGGTCTCTTTAATAGTTATTCTATGTCAAATATTGTCAAAAATATCTTAGAGTTAAAAATCATTTTTAGATCAAAGTGAATTGAGTCATTAGTATTTTGGTCATCAATGTCAAAAATAAAAAAGTTGAGTCATTTTGTCAAACATCTTTTTAGTGAGTCATCATTTAAAAAAAAATTAAAATAAAAAAAATTGCCTCACAGATGCATTATCAGTTGTACATGATGTCCGTATTATGGGGGGTTCCAATTTATATAGAAATAAATAATAGAGAACCTATCAGAATCATCAGAGCACATGTTGACCTATCTTGTTGAGTAAGCATATTCCTATGATGGAGGATGGAGGCAATAGAGGTAATAATTTTTTTATGCCTCTCATCATTCACCAATGATAGGGCCATAAATATGCTTTGGTGGTGCATTTTATTTTAGTTGTGTGTGTCAATAAGAACAGATGATATATTCTTGTTCACATTTGTAATAAGTGAGCCGCAAATTTCTTTGTATTTTCTCTGAATGTGTGATAGTGAAGAGAATTAATAATAGTACTACACATCATGATGTGGTTGGTGGTAAACCACTTACGAAACCATCTTTTTGTGGTTTTTGTTACATCACTTGAAAACCATCCCATTTTGGTTGTTGGTAAGCCATATGCAAAACCATCATTAAGGTTTGTGGTTATCCTGAGAAAATCACCAAATCATGAGCATATGTGTAGATACAGGATTGATGTTTTCCCCATGTTCACATTAAGGTGGTGTATTCTATGGATTAATAATGTTCACAAGGGGGTGAATAGTTGAGTGTTCGCATTATTAATAGTTATTAGTTTATTAATAGTCATTAGTCAAACATAAGTATTGTTAGCTTAACAATATTACTTATATATATTTATATTGTTTGGTATGTTATTATCGTGAATAACAACAATAATATATGAGTAGATTTATAGAGCTTGTTAGTTAGTCAACGAGACATTGTAAGGATTGGTGAAATTACATTTATAGGATATACATATCCTATATAACTATGTATTCCAAATGTAATATCAAGAGAGTCAATAATCTTTATTTTGTGTTTTAAATTATTCTCTATTGTCTAGTGTTTGGCTCTCTCTTAAAAATCTGAGTATTCCCATTATTGATAACACAATGAAGTGTTGTTCTTTTGAATAACCACTCTCAAATAAGAGCTTCAACTTACATTCTAGTTATTCATCAAAATCATTCATAGTATAAGGGGAAATGTCATCGAAATGACTACAAGATATTGACAAAGCCTTTTGTAATTACATCTGGGCCAATCCAAACTTGAATTATGGATAGGAGACATCCATGAGGAATGTATAATAATTTGATTTTGTCTTCTATTTTTTTTTGTCACTTCTTAGACATTGCCCGATCCAAGGGCATGTGCCTACGATGTTTTTTTTTATTGTTTTGGTTTAATTTTCATGCCAACAAAAAACTAACCTCCTTTAAAATAATTTGGTTCACATTAGCACACTCAATGGAACATATTCCCCACATTATCCTTTGAAACATCATAAAATCATTCTAATTATGAAATTAGCTTAAGATTGATCTTAATTTATCCTCTCTTTCTTCTAAATTTTCTAGTTTTTTTACTCCCAGGTTAGTGGAAGAAATGTTCTACTAATTGGTGAAATCGCTAATCGTTAACAATGATATTTACAGGGTAATTGGTGATATCTCTTCTTCCTTATTTTTTTATGTTATTTAGGTAAACAACAAAATTGACCTTGGAATCAGTGGAATTGCACTAAAAATGATGGGAACACTCTTAGGTTTCACTTAGACTGTAGTTTTATAGGAACATCATAAACACAAACTAAACTTATGGAATTGACTTGTGAATTAGTGGGATCAACTTGCATATCATCAGAATCAAGAGGTAATTTTTCTAATCTCTTTTCTAAATTTTAGTGATATTGCATCTTAAAATAACAAAATTGATAGTATAATAAGTGAAATGACCTCTATTTTCATCATGTATGTGATTTTTTTGAAATTAGTGGAATCCCCTTGTCTAATAATTATATTACCTTATCTAAGAGTAATATCGCACTACTAAATGATGGAATCACTAGTTTCCTATTTTTTGGCTTTTTGCCTATAGATCGGTGATATTGATTCTATAATCGGTGGATTCGCCATGCTAAATAGTGGAATCACCCTGTGATAGTTTATTGAGACCTAAACAATCAACATTTCAACCTTTTATTACTTGTCAAAGGCCATAAATCTAAACACTAATCTATTTTTGTAGGTTTTGATTGTTAAATAAGTGATTTATCTATAGAAAAGCACATTTTACAAACACATTTCACTTTGGTGTTTAACAATGAACTGACATTTGAATTTTTTACTTTAAAATACTTTTGCTTTCATCTATTTGAGTGTTTGGACTATTTTTCATGTTTATGGGTAGGTTATTGTGCATATGCTCTCCCCTTACCCATTTGTGGGACCTTGGGTGATAAAAAAAAATGTAGGCTTCTATTTTCTTTTCCTAAAGCAAATCTAGATTATGCTCTCCTCTTGCCCACTTGTGGGATCATGAGGATCAAAAATAATAAATCTTTATTTATTTTTTATTGTGTGAGGTGGACTTCATCATCATCTGTAAGTCCTTAAGGCATGATGACTTAGATTTCATCCCCCAACATACGTACTGACCTCATTTTTCTTCAGGGGATAAAAGTTAAGGGTAAGTATCATAAAATCTAAGTGGCTATGTTTTAAGCATAATTTTTGAAAGCAAAGGGTTTATCCCTAATATTAAGCTATCAAACATCACCCTTGAAGTTTAATTTTCATTAACACTTCATTTATATATTATGGTTGAAGTGATTGTGAAAGGGTTATACCCTCTTATGAATTACCCATTATTATTCTTCTTCCACATTATTCTAAGCCCATGTATTGCAACGTATATTGGGGACCATATAGAAATCCTTGTCAAAACTAACATTAAGACCTTTCAACTACAAACTATTTATAGTGTGAGGTACACCAACCTCCCCTAAGATCTCATGACATATTACTTAAAGTAAGTGTTAAGAGATTAACCTATTCCCACTTCTTGTGAGATAGATATGAGTTATAATCATGTTATACACTCATTTTACCACTAATATAGGGCTTGTCTTGTGTGATAGTCATTATGTGTTTGTTTTCATATAACTTATTTTGTGTGTTACACCTTATACCTCAAATAAGTCAAACTATACCAATTCCAAATTTTTTCAAATCCCATTGTAAATTTTCAAGATCAAGCATTATGCTACCCAAATTTTGAGTCATTTTTATCTCATCAAAAAATAATGCTATTCAATTGAAATGGTACCCTATGCTTATTGTATTTTTATGCTACCCATTTGAAATCAAATCCAAATTAGGGTTGTTTTGAACAAAATCCAATTTAAAATTGAATCTAAATTAGCCAAACCTTATAAATCAATCAAATTTTCAAGTCAAAGTCAACTTTAAAAGTTAAAGTCAAACCTATATTTCAAATCCAATCAAATTTGACCAAGTCAAATCAAATTACACAATTCAAATCCAAGGTCAACTTAGACTAAATCAACTAAATTCAACCTTAAAATCAAATCAAACATTTTAAAGTCAACCTTCAAGTCAAAGTCAAACTTTCTAAGTCAAATTTTCCAAGTTAAAGTCAAAAATAAACTTATAAAAACTAAAATACAATTAATCTAAGTCAAATCAAGTAAAATTTCACCAATCCCGATCAAATTTCAAACATCTAAACTCTATTTTGACAAAATCAAAGTCACATCCAGATTACGTCAATTTTGACCAAAATTGCATCAAACCCAAATCAATCAAACATCTAAATTCAAATCAAATGACACCTATCAATTTTGAATGGTGAAGTCATAACATCCATATTTTATCTTGTGTGAATCAAATTAAACATCCAAATCCAATCAGAGCTTAATCAAACATTAAATCAATTTGCCCTACTTGGGGTAAATCAAATCAAACATCACAATGAAATAAAATCAATCTACCCTACTTGGGGCCAATAAAATCAAACATCAAAACTAGATTAAATCAATCCAACTTACTTGGGGCTAGTCAAATTAAACATCACAAAAAATATGATCAATCCACCCTGGTTGTGATGAATAACATCAAACATCATAATCACATCAAATCAATTTACCTTGCTTGGGGAAAATCAAATCAAACATAAAAATCATATCAGCACATCAAAACACCAACCACTAGGACATCAAATTACATCTAGGACCATGGCATTTAAAATATATCTAGATAGTCTAAATTTAATAGTACCTATATGAGAACAAAGATGATGTCTTTTTATAACTCTTTGAAATAGGTGTTCAACTTCCTATAGATTATGATTGAGTAAACTTAAGTTCCATCCTAAACATTCAAAGTCAAATCATTCTGTATCAACATAAATTAAACACATCTATTGGCATTGATAATCACATCCCCATCACACTAGCAAATAGAACTTATTTTGGCACCCTTATCTAACATTTATCCAATCTAGAATCTAGTCCATCCAAATCCAAATAGGGTTTCAAACTTCTCAATGAACCCTTAGAAGAAATATTTTACTAATTATTCTTGGCCAACATGATTTTATATATGCACACCAAGTATTTTGATGAAAACATCCCAAAACCTAAGTGGTATCGAGAAGATGAATATTGTGAATATCATAAAATTCAAGGACATTATATCAATTAAGTGCTAGATTCATGAATTATATCCAAGGTTTGATTAGTCATGAATACATTAAAATAGAACCAAATCCATCTCTCTCTGAGGATCACCAAATAAGGATATGACAAAATCCTTTCCAAGATCGCAATCAGAATCATCCACTTTCAAGTCAAGGTCAATATAATCAACCCATCTTCGATGTTTTTATCAAGTCACCCATCTTTGACCAGTCATATTTTAATGAATCACCCTTTGAATATATCTTGTCTTTGATGAACCCTCCTTCGATAAGCCCATTTTCAAAGAACCCACCATTGATTAGTAGTCCATTTTATATCCCTCATAATACATCTCTCATTTTAGGGAGTCCCTTCATCCCCAAGATGTCATTTCTAAGTGAAAAGTGAAAAAATTACTTATGAGAAATGCAATCCAATAGGTGCTTATTGTTAGAATTACCCTATATTTGGGATAATTTATTTATCCTATGTTTCTTTTATATGTATGGAATTTTTATGTATTTGAATTATAAATTCACATAAATCTAGATTCCATGAGGTGTCACTCAGCTTTGTGTTCCCCTTTAGGATTTGGGAGTTACTTGCACAAGTAATTCTTTCTCCCACTTGACACACACTTTCCTTCACTCTCTAAGGGAATAGGCCATTGGGAATACATAAAGGAGGCTTGTAAGGTAATAATGGGATTCCTTGTAACTCATTTTCTCTTCTTCTTGGTCTATTAGAAAAGCCTCTTCTCCTCATTTCTTCACTAGAGACCTAAACAATCAACATTTCAACCTTTTATTGCTTGTTAAAGGCCTTAAATCCAAACACTAATATATTTTTGTAGGTTTTTATTATTAAATAAGTGATTTATCTAAAAAATAAACACATTTCACTTTGGTGCTTAACAATGAACTAAAATTTGAATTTTTTTACTTAAAAATACTTATGCTTTCATCTATTTGAGTGTTTGTGCTATTTTTCATGTTTGTGGGTAGGTTATTGTGTGTATGCTCTCCTTACCCATTTGTGGGACCTTGGGTAATCAAAAGTAGATAGGTTTCTAGTTTTTTTCCTAAAGCAAATCTAGATTATGCTCTCCTCTTGCCCACTTGTGGGATTATGAGGATCAAAAATAATAAACCTTTATATTTTTTTGGTTGCGCGAGGTGGGCTTCATCACCATCTGCAAGTCCTTAGGTCACGATGATTTATATTTCATCCCTCAACATATATATCAACCTCATTTTTCATCAAGGGAAAAAAGTTAAGGGTAAGTATCATAAAAGCTGAGTGGCTATGTGTTTTAAGCACAATTTTTGAAAACAAAGGGTTTATCCCTGATGTTAAGCTATCAAACATCACCCTTGAAGTTTAATTTTCATTAACACTTCACTGATTTATTATGGTTGAAGTGATTGTGAAAGGTTTATACCCTCTTATGAGTTACCCATTATTGTTCTTCTTTCACATTATTTTAAGCCCCATGTATTGCAAGGTATATTGGGGACCATATAGAAATCCTTGTCAAAAATAAAATTAAGACCTTTCAACTACAAACTATTTATAGTGTGAGGTAAACCAACCTCCCCCAAGATCTCATGACAAATTACATGAAGTAAGTGTTAAGAGATTAACCTATTCCCACTTCTTGTGAGATAGACATGAGTTATAGTCATGTTATACACTCATTTTACCACTAATCTAGGGCTTATCTTATGTGCATGTCATTATGTGTTTGTTTTCATATACCTCATTTCATGTGATACACCTTACACCTCAAATAATTCAAACTATACCAATTCCAAAATTTGTCATATCCCATTGCAAATTTTCAAGATAATGCGTTCGCTACCCAAATTTTGAGTCATTTTTATCTCATCCTAAAATCATGCTATTTGATTGAAATGTACCCTATGTGTATTGTATTATTATGCTACCCATTTGAAAGTAAATCCAAATTAGGGCCTTTTTTATTGAAATCCAATTTCAAATTGAATCTAAATTAGCCAAACTTTATAAATCAATCAAACTTTCAAGTCAAAGTCAACTTCAAAAGTCAAAGTTAAACCTATATTTCAAATTTAATAAAATTTGACCAAGTTAAATCAAAGTACAAAATTCAAATCTAAGGTCAACTTAGACTAAGTCAACTAAATTCAACCTTAAAATCAAATCAAGCATTCTAAAGTCAACCTTTAAGTCAAAATCAAACTTTTTAAGTCAATTTTTCCAAGTTAAAGTCAAAGACAAACTTATAAAAATTAAAAACAAATTAATCCAAGTCAAATGAAGTCAACTTTGACCAAGTCCAATTAAAATTCAAACTTTTAAAATCTATTTTGACAAAATCAAAGTCACATCCAAATCAAGTCAATTTTGACTAAAATTGCATCAAACCCAAATCAATCAAACATCATGTTGGAAATATTATCATTGATGTCAAAGGTATAGCATTGGTGATAAAGGACCCATATAATTTATTGTCTAAAGGTGTTTTTAATGTTCATATTTTGGCTAAACTGTGTTGATATTTATTTAATATTAATGAATATATTTTTGGTTGCATAAAGTCAAAAGAAGGGCCCATGGAGAAGTCAAAGAGTCACAGGGTAAAGACAAAAGAGAAATGGAATGAATTTTCCCATGAAGAGTCATCTTGAGGAATTACAAGAGTCACTGAGTGAAGATAAAAGAGGAAGGACATAATTTCTCATGAAGGGACACTTTGAGGAATACAAAAAGTCACCAAAATAAAGACAGAAAAGGGAAAGGACACATTTGCTCATGAAGGGTCACATATGGCTTTTCAAATGCAAGTATTCAAAGGGTCATGCAAGTTTGGTTCCATTTTCCATGAGGATTGAAGGGTCAAAAAGGGTAAATGCTAAAGGTCATTTGGTAAGATATAAATAAAGGCTTGGGAAGCCATTTGTAATGTGTGAAGGAGATCATGGTTTGCAATTGTCATATCTAGCTTAAAAGAGTAGAGGAGAGAAAAGAAAGAGATATTGTAATGTGCTATCATTTATTGAGAAAGCAACATTAAGAGATAGTTGTGTGGTATGCACAATAGGGGTTGGTACTCCTGTGGGTTGGTGCTCACGAATAGTTATTGTGTTGGTGCTCAACAAAGGAGTTGATGCTCTTACAAGTTGGTCCTTGCGAATATTGTAGTTTGAGTTGGTGATAATTCATATACTTGAGATTATTATCTATAGTGTTTTCTACATTGGGTTTCCACGTTAAAATCTGCTCTCTCTCTCTCTCTCTCTCTCTCTCTCTCTCTCTCTCTCTCTCTCTCTCTCTCTCATGTGGTGTTTATTATTTTAATTTTATTGCATATCTTGAATGTATGGTTAAGTGGAAATTGATTAAGTAAAAGTTTATAAGATATATGATATACTGATTCACCTCCCCTCTCTCAGTATATCTCGTGCTTAATAATTGGTATCGGAGTAGGTTCCTTTAGAAAGAGTTTTACAGCTTGAAGGTACATCAGGAAAAGCATGTTGGCTGGATCACATGAAAGTTTTTTTATAAATAAGGCACCTTTGTTTGATGAGACAAATTATACTTTTTGGAGCATAAGGATGAAGAATTATTTGATGTCTCTTAGATTCAACATTTGACAAGCAATTGTGGAAGAATACGAAGAGCCGCAGACACTTGTGATTACTCTGGTAGAAAATAAGACAAGTGAAAATAATGCTAAAGATTCAAATGCTATTTTATGTGGTTTACGTGAATCAAATTTTGTTAAAGTTATGCAATGAAAATATTCTCATGAGACTTGGGTAAAGCTTGAAAATATTTACAAAGGTGATGGAAAGGTTTAGCAAGCTAAGCTCCAAATTTTTAAAATATAGTTTGAGAGTTTGAAAATGAAAGAGGAAGAAAATATAGAGAGTTATCTTTTACGGGTTGATCAAATAGTTAATCATATTCAAAGCCTTAGAGAAAAGTTAGAAGAATCAATGGTGGTACAAAAAGTTCTGAGATCTCTACCAATGAGATATGATGCAAAAGTTTTGACAGTCGAGGAGATTAAGGATCTAGCCAAGCTAAAGATGGATGAACTACATGGTATTATTACGACATATGAGATGCAGACTGAACAAGAAAAACCCTCAAAAAGGAAAGTTATTTTCAAGACATCAAAGAAAGTTAAGGTTAAGATTCAAGAATGAAGTGACAATTCTAGCAATGATGAAGATGACAATGAAGCTCTATTCATCTGCAAGCCAAAAAAAGGCACAGGTAAATATCAAGGAAAATTACCTTTTAAATGTTTTAATTGTGAAAATATTCGACATTTTGTAGCTAAGTGCCCAGATGGGAGTATGGTGATAATGAAGAAGGAAGGTCTACATACAAGAATAATTTCAAAGGAAAATTCAAGAAAGGAGTTGAGAAGAAGAGTTTATACTCTAAAGATCCTAACTCAGTCGAAGATAGGGGAGTTAGTTATTTAGATGAAGAGATTCTATTCATGACCATACATGAAGATGCCTCTGCAAAAAAAAATATAGATAATCAAGAAGAAGAACATGATGACATTGAGGAGAATCTAGAAGGAGAACTCATTTGTGCTTTAGAAGAATTAAAATCTCTTAAGAAGAAGAATCAAAGATTGAATTTCCAAATCAAAAAAATGAAACTGAATCAAAAGAAATAATTGAAGATCTACAATCACACATTGAAGAAGCCAAAAAGATTGAAGAATATCTAACAGCTCAGTTACAAAAAATTAAGTGAAGAATGTGCAAGGGATGTTGTTAGAATTACCTCTTTGAAAGCAGATCTTGATAAAATAAATAAAGCAATCAATGATAGAGCAGCCAATGATTTAAATTTTGAGAATAACACTAATATGTTGAATAAGATATTAGAAAGTCAAATATCAATGTCAAATAAGATAGGTATCATATTTGAAAAAGAGAAAGGGGAGGGCACTACTTTCATAGACAAGATTAACACAGAAAAAGGAAAGAGCTATGTTGAAGCTCTCATAAAAGAGGAAATGAAAAAAAAAGTTAAGAATATAGAGGACATCTGAAACAAAGAAGGCTGAAAGGAGCAAAGCTACAAAAGGTAATCAGATTAGAGATATACAAACAAGTTCTATTTTTATGGTTACTATTTTTATTATAATGGATATGGTCATAAGAAAATAGAAAGTCAAAAGAGAGCTAATAATTTTATAAACAAGGAGAAGAAAACTCATGCAGAGTCAAGGAGAAGCCACAACTCTTTTGCTCCTCTATTAGGCTTTAATGAAGAGGCCATAATATATTACAAGTATAATCACTTTGGACACATAACTTAGTGCTATAGAAGCGTGTTCGAGTTAGTCAAAAAGGACCAAAGTTTTAAGGCTCCATTCATCAAGAAGAAAGTTCAGACAAGTTCATCATAGAAGAAACAACCTAAAAAGTCTATATTAGTCTAGACAGCTTTGCATGCAAAAAATAAAGAAAAGTCATGGTTCATTGACAATAGATGTTCAAGGCACATGAAAGGAGACAAGATCAAGTTCATAACCTTGAAGAAGATCAATGGTGGCATAATGAAATTTGGAAACAATACTACTACCATAATTACCAAAAAAGGTACATTAAGTTTGGATAATAGTAGAACTAAGACTGAAAATGTTTTGTATGTAGAAGGTCTTAAGCATAATCTTTTGAGTGTAAGTCAAAAGTGTGATCAGGGACACACACTAAAGTTTTATGTAGAAGGTTGTGAAATTAGGAGAAAATATTGAAATGTGTTGATTGCTGATACTCAGAGGATAGGCAATAATTTATATATGTTATTAGATATCAAAGGTCAAAAATGTTTTTTTAGTCAAGTTGAGAAAATTTGGATATGGCATAGGAGAATGGGACACAAATTTTGACAATCTTATCAACATCAGCTAAAAGCAAGCAGTTAGAGATCTTCCAAAGATTACAAAGCCCTCTAACACACTTTGTCAACCATGTTAACATGGAAAGGAGGTCAGAAGATGGTTCAAAACAAAAGAATACTCGACCATTAAGATGTTAGAGCTTGTTCACATTGATTTATGTGAACCTATAAGAACTCAAAGTACTCAAGGTGAGAAATATTTCATGTTACTTATTGATGATTTTCCACGTATGACTTAGGTGATATTTTTGAAAAAAAAATCAAAGGCTTTTAGCCACTTCAAAGCATTCAAGGCTTTTGTTGAGAATGAAACTAATTTGAAGATTAAGTGCTTGAGATTAGATCAAAGAAGATAATTCATGTCAGATGAGTTTATTGAGTATTATGAAGACCATGAGATAAAGAGACATTATTTAACAGCCAGAACTCCCCACCAAAATGAAGTAGTTGTGCAAAAAAATAGAATAGTTCAAGAGATGGCAAGGATAATGTTAAATAAATCCAAGATACTAAATAAATATTGGAGAGAGATAGTAGGTACAATAATGCACATCTAGCAAAGAGAATTGTTAAGATTCAATAGTGACAAGACTCCTTATGAGTTATGGAAAGACAAATTAGCTACAATTTGTTGTTCCCAAAATTTGTCACTCATTTTTGGGACAACATATGAACTATTTTGGTCCTATAGGCCAAAATTCTCTCTTCCCTTCTCAAAAATTATTTTGAGCATTCAAATTCTTCATTATTCAATCTTTCTTAGTTAAAGGACTAGCAGGTTCAACAAGTTCAAATGACTCCAACAGGTGAGCTCTCTCTAAGAAACAAGTCTCTAACACTTAGGCAATTTCAAGGTTGGTTCAATGCTAAGGTTCAACTAAAAAGTTCATCGGCAAGCTTCAAACAAAGGAATGAACCATTGAACCTTAAACCAAAAAAGTTCAACAGGTTCAAAGGTTTAATGGGTTCAAAGGTTCAATGGCATCGGCAAGCTTAAAGAGTTAAGTGCTTCAGCAAAAGTTTAAAGTTCAACCGCATCGGCAAGTTCAATGGCTTCAAAAGACTTAACGAATAAAAGAAAGATTGAACCATTGAACCGTTAAATATTGAACCAAAAAGGTTAAAGGGTTCAAAGGTTCAATGAGATTGGTTATAAGTGATTGGTTCAAGTAGTCAAATGAATGAGTGGAACACAAGATTGAACCATTGAACCAAAGTTGGTTCAATCGGTCGGTTCAATCAGAAGGTTCAAAGGAGTCCCCAAAAGCCCAAAGGCTAAGTGCCCTTGCAGAGGGCAATGAACCAAAGGCCAAGTGCCCTTGTGGAGGGTAGTGAACAAAAGGGGACAAAGAGATATCTTTTGGAAAGATTTTCTGCGGCCAAATTTTATAAGGGAAATCCTTCGAACAAAATGTCTGAAGAAATTCCTTCCGACATTTTGTTCAAAGGAAAGATCAAAGGCCCGATAGAAAGTGACTAAGGCAAGGAAAGATTTCCTTCAGACAAAATGTATGAAGGAATTCCTTTGAAAATTTTGTTTGAAGGAATTGAAGAGAAGACCGCCCGAAGGGTAAGTACCCTTGCGGGGGGCTCTTAGAGACCAAGAAATGGACCTTTCTCAAGGCCCGAAGGGACACCTTCCCTTTGAGAGGATACAAAGACATTTTATCTGAAGGAATGATGAAAGGCCCATGGCCTAATTTCTATGGACTCTGTAGGCCTGATTTCTATGGACTCTGCAAGCCTTATTTCTACAGACTCTGTAGTTCTTATTTCTACAAACTCTGCAGGCTTGGTTCTACAGACTAGTTTATACAGACTCTACAGACTTAGAAACTACAAACTCTATAGGCTAGTTTCTATGAACTATGCAGGCTTGGTTCTATAGACTCTGAAGGAATTGAAGAAGAAGGCCACTTAAGCTCTGAAAGACTTAAAAAAATAAAGGATTCTAAGAAAGAGGATGAATCATTGAACCTTGAACCAAACTGGTTGAAAGGTTCAACGGATTTAATGTTTCAATGAAAGCTTCAAGCAAAGGAGAGAAGTGGAAGATTCTAGAGACCAGTTCAAAGAGATGGTTCAACCAACGAGCAAAGAAATGAATGAACCAAGGAAAGTGATGGAACCAAGGAGCTGAGAAGGCCACCCAAACTGTTGAAACAATGAACCAATGACATCCTTGTGGATGTCAAATTTAAGGTAATGAAATATCTATTAATTTTTAAATGTGGCACGGAACCTGAAAAAAACTCAGTGACCAGCTAAAGAAAGAGCTAAAAAGGTCAACAGAAAGGGGAAAAGATAGCCTAAGAGCTGAAATTGCAACAAGAAAGAGGGAAAGACCAGAAATATCTGTGTAGGAGTTATTTCTAGTAGGTGGAACTGTCCACCAAGTAGATATTTGAGCTTGCAAATATTAAAGGTGCAGCTTGTTTTTCTCCCTTGGAATAAAAGCAAGGGGACAGTCATGTATATATTTGGTGAAAGACCAGACAACCCATGTAGAAGAGAAGATATTTGAGATGAATTGACACACCACAGTTAAGGTAGTCACCTTGCTCTAGCATGGGCTCTTTGACTAAACTAAAAATGCATTCAAGGCATTAAATGTAGCATGGGCCATTCCATGAAACAAAGTGCCAAGCCTTTCTTGGCTACTATATATTGTAATCTCTTATTTGGTGCAAAGGAGATCTTTTTAGTTATAGAAGCAAATTTTGCCAAAATTGAAAGGTGATTACTAAGACTTTGAGCTCAGATTGTTGATCATATTTTTTTATATGAATGAGAAAGCAGGGTACTTCCAGACTTTGTGTTGTAATAGCTTGTGTCATTTAGGAGATTATTCTTATATCTATTTCTTGAATACGTTCTTGTCCATTTTAATGAAATAAATATAACTAGTGAAAATAATCAGGAAGGTGTCCTGAAGCCAATTGTGGAGAGACTTTGTGCTACCCTAATTATCTTTTGTGTGTGTGTTTTTAGTTTATTTCTATGTAAAAGATCTTGGGATGAATTTGTGCCCCCCATTATCCTTCGTATCTCACTCTTGGGTAGTTGAGGTTGAGACTTTGTGCTACACCTCATTCTATTGGTTATTACACCCCTATTACCAATTACTTGTTACTTATTTGAAATAACTCTTGCTGTTTGCTGTAAGTCCACTTCTAAAAGAAGAGAAGTGCCCTCAGTGTTTTCACCTAGATTTCTCCTTTGTTTTTGAACATCATCTCTAAAAAGAGAGAGATGGATGGTGTTGTCCTACCCTTGAGTGTTATTTTCTACACACACACACACACACACACACACACACACACACACACACATATATATAATCTAGCTCCTCATATTTATAGGGAATCTCCCCTTGATGAGAGGAGAGATTTGTCCCCTTTTGATGTGGTAAATCTATACACTTGGCTGACCAATCTCCCTATGCTTTGGTTGAAACCACCTATTTTGCTCATCAGTTAGTTGGTGACAAAATATTCACCCAATAGTTTTTGGTGACTCCACTGGGGACACAATAATTTTGCACAATTTGAAGCCTCAAGCTTTAGATTGAAGCATCACCTGTGTCTTATCCATTATCATTATAGCCTTATCCATTTCCATTATATACTCTAAGCTGAAAAACTTGAGACACTAGAGATCAAGTGTTTCATTTCAAAAGTCAATTCTCTGCCAACTCCACGCCAATAGTTTTTTGGCAACTCTGCTAGGGAAGAGCGCGCAATTTGAAACCTCAAGCTTCAAGCTGAAGTAGGGCCAGTTCTTTTTTATTTTTATTCTACAATTTTGCAACTCCATGATATACAAGAAGCCAAAGAGCCTAAGGTGTTGTTGACCCTATTTTTGAGTTGGTGTAGCAGAGAAATTTTGATTTGTTTCCTCCACAACTTCAAGCCCAACAAACTAGGAGTCTTCCTCCTACCAATATCAGGTCACCAATACAAGATAAAGCTTCTTTTTCCACTATTAGCAGAGCTTTACCTATACATACTCCACCCAAATTTGTTATCCCCACTTTCCATAATCAAATCATGGCGGTTTAAGGCCCCTAGGGTAACTCTTTTGGCCCACTCAATTTGACTGCACCTCTACATGAGCTACCACGCAGTTCTAGGAAGAATTTCCTCAAATTCTTTGGTGATGGGAGAGTTCATCTTGATGAACACATTATGGCCTTCAACATAGCCTGTGGCATGATAGGTGTGGAGTATGAGGATGTAGTAGTCAGGCTATTTGTGGAAACATTGCAAGGTGCTATTGTAGACTGGTTCTATCATTTGTAGGCCCAGACTATGACCAATTAGAACACTCTCAAAGCTAAGTTCGAAGCAAGGTTCAAGTCTATAGAAGATGTGCATGCAGTGCTAGCCTAGCTCACACAAATGAAGAAAGAACCTCATGAACCTATGAGGGACTTCATTGCCAAATTTGACAAGCTAAGGAACAAGATTCCTACTATTGCTCAGCCAACACCTGAGAACCTTAAATGTTTCTTCATCAACTCATAGCTGCCTGAAGTGAGTTTTCTGCTGAGATGTGCTAGCCACATAGACCTTATTGCTGCTCAAGATTTGGCCATTAAAGTGGAAGATGACCTTATCTTGGAAAGAAAGATAAGGAGAGATCCTAATAGAGGTAAATCTTCTTCATCTTCTAAATATCCATCTACATGCACCACTGATCCAATGGTGCAGAAGCTAGAAAATGAGTTGCTTGCTCTTAAAAAGCAAATGGCACAAGGGATGTCATCTACCCCTCTGTATAGAGATATACTAAGGAGGACATTCCCCAATCATTCATACCAAGGCAATGCTACAAAGAATTAAGGGCAACCAAATCATTCTCCTCCCCCTCAAGGGAAATTGGCCATTGAAGCACCTTCAACCAATTCAGCAGTTGGATATCTTGAAGTTGAATTAGATTTCTCCTTCCAGCCTGAGTTAAACCCAGAAGATGACACCAATCTCTTCATTGAGGGAGAAGAAGAATTAGCTAGCGACTCTAACATTGATTTCTTGAATTACCAAGATGAACCTATAAGTGAAGGTAAAGCAGTTGAGGGATTATACGTTGTGTTCACCTAGTCCAAGAATCAGTCAACCTAGCAAGCTGATAAAGAAAAAATAAAGGAGTGAGCTCAGCCTACATTTTTAATTTCCAGACGAAGAACTTCTCTACCTTTCCAGCCAAAGGACCCGGTGATTGCTAAAAAAGTAAGTACCTCAAGTACGCCTTTACCTTCCACTTCAATTTCACAGATCAGTCCTCCCCCCTAAAAACTAGAAGGATGAACTCCCTTACCCTTTTCATAATTCATTTTAGACATTTGACATAGTCAATCATGTCAATAAAACTAAAATTCAAATGTCTAAATTTGAATTCTTGTAATCCAACCCTGAGCAGTTGGATAAGTTGTTTCAGTGTGTAAGGAATAAAACCATCCCTATAGGACATGTTATTCCAAAGGTGACTCCCATGTCCACCTAGAATAACTTTATCATTGCTCCTCCTACTGCTCCTGGGAAGACTGAACCATTTTATGTCTCCCTACTGATAAATGGACATCAACTGAACAATTGCATCATAGACTCAGGTGCATCGATAATGTCATGCTTGCCAAAGTGGCAGAATCCCTTAGTCTCACACTAACCAAGACATTTGGGAGATGTTTCTCTATGGAGAACAAACAAGTGCCACTATTGGGACAAATCAAGGATGCCCAATTTGCATTTGCAACATTCTCAGACAAGAGGATCAAGATGACAGTCCTAGTGGCTGACATCCTAGCCTCATACGGCATCCTTTTTGGGTGAAATTTTTGCAAAGATGTTGGTGGAAAATTAAGTATGGACCTATCTGAGGCAAGGATCCTAGTCAAAGGCATTATGCAGAGATTGCTCTCTGAAAAGGAAGCAAAATATGTGGTCACTCAAACATCAATGCTTGAAGCTCAAATTCTATTTGAGTCTTCAGGCATGGGTAATTACTTCTTGACTATAGAGGATGCTCCTGATCATGTGGTAGCTGATAAAAATTCTAAAAATGATAACTTGAAAATTAATTTAGGCAAAACAATAGAAGAGCTAATAGGACAGTGCAAGCCCAAAGGAATCTTCCCCTCCAAATGAAGAAAAATCTAAGGGAAGGTCAGCTTTTGATGATGTATGGATACTAGAGTTTGATGGCAGCTATTCCTCTATCGATTCAGGAGCTGAGATTGTGTTGATATCTCCTCAAGGAGATATTTATTTTTCTTCATACAAGTTGTAGTTCAGCAACACTGCCGAGTACGAATCTCTGTTACTTGGATTGAAGGCCGCTCAAAACAAGGGCATCAAGTTCCTTCATGCCAAAGGAGATGTTGAGCTGGTGGTTTGTCAGGTAAGAAACTTGTACTAAACCAAAAATAAGAGATTGCGTTACTATCACAATCTAGTTTGGAATCAAATTAAATGCTTTGATGCTTTCAGTATCTTTGTAGTTCCCAGGGAATTCAATGATCGGGCTGATGTTTTAGCTATTTCAGCAACTCTCTTAGTTCCTCACCCAAATTTTAAAGGAGATAGGTACACTATCAAACTAGTCTTTTGACTAAGTGTGCCTAAAAATTCCAATCATTGGCAAGTGTTCAATGGTGACAACCAAATAATTGCCTTCTTGGAACAAAAAGAAAGCTTTGAACATCTTCACTTTGAAGGCAGTGAGCCCCAAAAGCTTGAACCAACCCCTAAATCAAGTTCAGATGTAGGTGAAGAATTCTTACAATTGAAAGGAAATAAAATTTCCAAAGGATTGATTTCCCTTGAAAAGATGTTTGACAAGTACGACAGGTTCATCAAACAGCAACAAATGGACTGAAGCTCCTCTCAAGAGTTTGATCAAATAAATTTGGGTACCAAGGAAAATCTCAAGATGGTGAACATTGAGAAGTGTTACACTCAAAAAGAAAAGTTCAAGTTTACTGCTCTACTCCGTCAATACGTGGATGTCCTAGTGTACTCCTATGATGATCTAAAGTCGCTCAGGCCTGAAGAAGTTTGCCATGATATTCCTCTCAAGAGTGATTCAGTGCCTTACAAGCAAAAATCTAGGTAGTACAATCTAAAGATATCAGGTACTATTCAGTCTAAAATACAAAAAATGTTGAATTCTAGAATAATTTTTTCAATCCATCATTCCACATAGATTGCCAACATAGTACATATGAGGAAAAAGAATGGCAAAATTTGCCTCTGCGTGGACTTCAAGAATTTGAATCAGTCATCCTTAAAGGATAACTATCCTCTGCCCATCATGGACCAAGTTCTTCAGACAGTGACCAGTTTAGAGATGTTATCAATGATAGACAACTTTTTTAGATACAATCAAGTAGAAGTTGGCAAAGTAAACCAACATAAGACTGCCTTCTCCGTGCCTTAGGGCACCTTTACATATCAAAAAATGCCATTTAGCCTAATAAATGTTGGCACCACTTTCTAGAGAACAATAGACCTTACTTTCAAAGACAAAATAGGTAAGTTCATTGTGGTATACCTTGATGACTTGATTGTCTTTTCCAAGCATCGCCCTAATCATGTGTGCCATTTGCGACAAGTGCTGGAATGTTGCCGCCAGAATGGCATTTCTCTAAATCCTAAGAAGTCTATTTTTGGGGTAATAGAAGGGAAAATTCTTAGACACATTGTATCTTAAGAAGGCATAAAGATTGACTCAAAAAGAGTCAAATCCATCCAAGAGCTTACCCTACCCATGAATAAGACTGCAGTTCACTCTTTCTTTAGAAAAGTGAATTTTTTACGAAGGTTCATCCCTGAGTTTGTTAAGAAGACTCACCATGTTGTAAACATGATGAAGGGAAAGGCCACTTTCAACTAGACTGAAGAAGGCAAATTGGCATTCCGAGACATCAAGACAGCTATTGCCCATGGCCCAATTTTGGTTTGTCTAGATTATACCAAGGATTTCACCATATACAATTATGCTTCTGAGCACACACTTTCAAAAAATTTGGTTCAACAAAATGAAAAAGGTGTGGAATCTCCCATATCCTTCATGAGCTGTCCTCTCAAAGCTCATGAGCTAAAGTATTCAAACATGGAGAAGCATGCTTATATAGTGGTAAAGGTGGTAAAGCCCTTCTACTTTATATCCTCAATTCAAAAGTTACTGCCCTATTTTCTGATACCACAGTTAAATCTATATTAACTCAGTAGGAGTTTGAAACCAAAAGGGGCAATTGGATTGATAAAATATAAGAGTTTGATCTTATTATCAAACTAATGAAGCTTGTAACGAAGAAGGGGCCTCTGCCAATTGATTGTTGACAACAAAATCAAAGAAGCAGGGCATGAAAAAATAAAAGTGGAAGACATGTCAACAGTCCTCTTTGTCTCCACCACGAATGAGTGGTGTTCAAGAATTGCTCATTTTCTTACTTATGGTGAGTGTCCTACTCACTTATCTCATAAAGAACGGAGGACTGTTAAATTGAAAGCTACCAATTTTGTCCTTTAGGACAATGGCCTATATAAGAGGAGCCTTGATGGAGTATTCTTTCACTGTGTGGATAAAGGACAATAGAACCAACTTTTGAAGTCTTGCGATAATCTGGCATGTGGAGGACATTTTTTTGCTCTTGTAACTGCCCATAAGATTTTGTGAGCCAGGTATTATGGGCCTACCTTGTTTCAAGATGCATATAAATGGGTACAAAGGTGTGAACTGTGCCAACAGTTTGTTAGAAGACCCAAGTTAGCGGCTTTGCCTCTTAAGCCAGTGGTGATAGAAGAGCCATTTCAGCAATGGGGAATTGATTTCATTGGTGATGTAAACCCATCTTCAAGTGCTAGACATGATTATGTCCTCATAGCCATAGATTACTTCACCAAATGGGTGGAAGCAATTCCAACCAGACATGCTAGTTCAGAAGTGGTATGTGATTTCCTTAAGGAAAACATCATTTCTAGGTTTGGGGTCCCAACTAAGATTATCACAGACAATGCAGCCTGTTTCTCTTCTCATGAGATCACTTAATTCTATTTTTACTATGGGATTACCCTCTCCCACTCTTATGATTATTTTCTACAAGGGAATGGCAAAGCTGAATCAAGCAACAAGAACTTGGTGACCATCATCAAGAAGTTGGTGGATGACAACCAACGAACATGGCATAAAGCATTGGTTGATGCTTTATGGGTAGATAGAATTACACCCAAGAGGGTGATAGGTATATCCCCATTCCAACTTTTGTATGGTCTCAATGCAAAGACACCAATCACCCTAGAATTTTCAGCATTGAAATTGGCTAAGGCAGTCGAAGATTAGACATATGAAAGCTCCATTAATAAGAGGATCATGTGCTTGAATGAGTTGGATGAGCAACGAACTATGGTGGTGGACTGAATTGCTATGCATCAAAGTCTAGTGAAAAATCTCTTTGACTAGAAAGCAAAAACCCATGATTTTCAAGTTGGTGATCAAGTTCTACTACGGGACAAGAGACGAGAACCAAAGGGAATGCATGAAAAGTTTGATTCCCTATGGAGAGGCCCGTTTACTATCCATCAGCTCAATGGTGAAAATAGTTTCTTATTGAAGTATCAAGATGGCATACCTTTTTCTCTATCTCATAATGGGTAGCATCTAAAGCTCTTCAATTCTTGAAGTATCAGATAAGATCATCTATATATATAATCATCTATATATATATATATATATATATTTATATTTATATAGTCTTTAATTCTATTTTGTGCTTTTCATTTTCATTTTTGGCACCTTTTTTGTTAGTAGCATGACTCCATAGCCCAATGACATACTTAAAGGCACTGGAGATTTTGGTTTCTACTCCCCTCAGCTATTCCAAAATTTCAACTAAAAGAAGTTATCCAATTGGAGCCAGTTGTTGTTCCCAAAATGTGTCACTCATTTTTGGGACAACATATGAGCTATTTGGGTCCTTCTGGCCAAAATTCTCTCTTCCCTTCTCAAAACTTATTTTGAGCATTCAAATTCATCATTATGCAAGCTTTTTTAGTTAAAGGACTAGTAGGTTTAACAAGTTTAAATGACTCCAACAGGTGAGCTCTCTCTAAGGAACAAGTCTCCAACACTTAGGCAATTTCAAGGTTGCTTCAATGTCGAGGTTTAACCAAAAGGTCAATCGGCAAGCTTAAAACAAAGGAATGAACCATTGAACCATTGAACCTTGAACCAAAAATGTTTAATGGGTTCAAAAGTTCAATGGGTTTAAAGTTTCAATGGGTTCAAAGGTTCAATGGCATCGGCAAGCTTAAAGAGTTAAGTGCTTCAACAAAAGTTCAAAGTTCAACTGCTTCGACAAGTTCAATAGCTTCAAAAGACTTAATGAGTAGAAGAAAGATTGAGTTGTTGAACCTTGAACCAAAAAGGTTCAAGGGTTCAAAGGTTCAAAATTTCAATGAGATTGGTTTAAAGAGTTGGTTCAAGCAGTCAATTGAATGAGCGAAACACAAGATTGAATCATTGAACCAAAGTTGGTTCAATCGGTCGGTTTAATCAAAAGGTTCAAAGGAGTCCCCAAAAGCCAAAAGGCCAAGTGCCCTTGTGGAGGGTAGTGATCCAAAGGCCAAGTGCCCTTATGGAGGGTAGTGAATAAAAGGGGACAAAGAGATATCTTTCGGGAAGATTTTATGTGGCCAAATTTTACAAGAGAAATCCTTTGGACAAAATGTCTGAAGGAATTCCTTCAGACATTTTGTTTGAAGGAATGATCAGAGGCCTGATAGAAAGTGGCTAAGGCAAAGGAAAGCTTTCCTTCAGACATTTTATCTGAAGAAATTGAAGAGAAGATTGCCCGAAGAGTGCCTAAAGGGTAGGTACCCTTGCAGGGGGCTCTTGGAGACCAGGAAATGGACATTTCTCTAGGCCCAAAGGGACACCTTCCCTTCAGGAGGATCCAAAGATATTTTGTCTGAAGGAATGATCAAAGCTCATAGCCTGATTTCTGCAAACTCTATAGGCCTAATTTTTACAGACTCTATAAGCCTTATTTCTATGGACTCTGCAGGCCTTATTTCTACGGACTCTGTAGGCTTGGTTCTATGGACTAGTTTCTATGGACTCTACAGACTTAGAAAACTACAAACTCTATAGGCTGGTTTTTATGGACTATGCAGGCTTGGTTCTATGGACTCTAAATGAATTGAAGAAGAAGGCCGCTCGAGCTTGAAAAGACTTTAAAAAAAACAAAGGCTTCTAAGAAAGAGGATGAATCATTGAACCTTGAACCAAATTGGTTTAAAGGTTCAACGGATTCAACAGTTCAATGAAAGCTTCGAGCAAAGGAGAGAAGTGAAAGATTCCAGAGACCAGTTCAAAGAGATGGTTCAATCAACGAGCAAAGAAATGAATGAACTAAAGAAAGTGATGGAACCAAGGAGCCGAGAAGGCCACCCAAACTATTGAAACAGTGAACCAATGACGTCCTTGTAGACGTCAAATTTAGGGTAATGAAATATCTATTGATTTTTAAATGTGGCACAAAACTTGAAAACAAATTCAGTGACCAGCTGAAGAAAGAGCCAAAAAGGTTGACAAAAAGGGGAAAAGATAGCTTGAGAGCTGAAATTGTAATAGGAAAGAGGGAAAGACCAAAAATATCTATGTATGAGTTATTTCCAGTAGGTGGAAATATCCACCAAGTAGATATTTGAGCTTGCAAACATTAAAGGCACGACCTATTTTTCACCCTTGAAATAAAAGTGAGGGGATAGCTGTGTACATATTTGGTGAAAGACCAGACAACCCATGCATAAGAGAAGATATTTGAGATGAATTGACATGCCACAGTTAAGGCAGTCACCCTGTTCCAACATAGGCTCTTTGACTAAATTGAAAATGCATTCAAGGCATTGAATGTAGCATGGGCCATTTCATGAAACAAAGCACCAAGAATTTCTTGGCTACTATGTATTGTAATCTCTTATTTTGTGTAAAGGAGATCTTTTTGGTTATAGAAGCAAAACTCTACCAAAATTGAAAGGCGATTACTGAGACTTTGAGCTTAGATTATTGATCATATTTCTTTATATGAATGAGAAAGCAGGTTACTTCTAGACTTTGTGCTATAATAGCTTGTGTCATTTAGGAGATTGTTCTTATGTCTATTTCCTGAATACGTTTTTGTTCATTTTAATGAAATAAGTAGAACTAGTGAAAGTAATCAAGAAGGTGTCCTGAAGCCAGTTGTGGAGAGACTTTGTGCTACCCCAATTGTCTTTTGTGTGTGTGTTTTTAGTTTATTTTTGTGTAAAGGATCTTGGAATGACTTTGTGCCCCCCATTATCCTTCATATCTCACTCTTGGGCAGTTGAGGTGGAGACTTTGTGCTACACCTCATTTTGTTGGTTATTGCACCCCTGTTACCTATTACTTGTTACCTATTTGAAAGAACTCCTACTGTTTGTTGTAAGTCCACTTCTAAAAGAAGAGAGGTGCCCTCAGTGTTTTCACCTTGATTTCTCCTTTGTTTGTGAACATCATCTCTAAAAAAAGAGATATGGATGGTGTTGTCCTACCCCTGAGTGTTATTTTTTGCATATATATATACTATCTAGCTCCTCATATTTATAGGGAACCTTCCCTTGATGAGAGGAGAGATTTGTCCCCTTTTGATGTGGTAAATATACACACTTGGCCAACCAATCTCCCTATGCTTTGGTTGAACCACCTATTTTGCTCATCAGTTGGCTGGTGACAAAATATTCACCCAACACAGTTGATTATTTCAAATTTTTGGTAGCAGATATTTCATAAAGAGAATCAATAAAAAATTGAATAAGTTTGGATCTAGAACATATGAAGGTATATTTATTAGATGTTCTAGTAAAATTAAAGCTTATAAATGTTATAAAAAAATAACCAAGAAGATTGTTGAAAGTGAAAGTGTTAGGATAAATGAATATGTATCACAAAGAGCTAGTGATCTAGTGGACACTCTTAAAATCATTGAAGAAAAAGATTTTGAAGAAATAGATGAGAATGAGAAGGAGTAAAAGGAAACAAGGACCCCATCCAAATATGTTCATAGAAATCATAATAAGAGTGACATCCTTTGGAACATAAATGAAGGAGTTCGCACTAGAAAGATGATGATAAGTGAATCTGAGCAAGTTAATTTTTCTTTGTTATCCAAAATTCAGCCTATTTTTTTTCAAAAGCTAGACATGATAAGCATTGGGTTAAGAAAATGGATGAAGAATTAAATCAGATGGAAAAGAATTATTCTTGAGAAATAGTGCCTAGACCAAACAGGAACAAAATGGGTATACAGAAACAAGTTGATTGAAAATAGTGAAGTTACCAAGAATAAAACAAGGTTAGTATGTAAAGGATATGCTTAGATTGAGGGTATAGATTTTGAAGAAACATTTGCACCAGTGACAAGACTAGAGGCTATTAGAATGTTTCTTGCATATGTAGTGTTTAAAAATTTCAAAATATTTTAGATAGATGTCAAGTCTACCTTCCTGAATGTGAATCTAGAAGAGGAGGTCTACATTGAACAATCTGAGGGATTTATTCTCTCAAATGATACTAGTCATGTATGCATATTAAAGAAAGTACTATATGGATTGAAATAAGATCCCAAAATCTGGTATGCAAGACTTGATAAGTACCTACAAGATCAAGGTTTCAAGAGAGGTTTTGCTGACAATAATCTCTACATCAAAACAAAAGGTGAGCATCAATTGATTATTATGATATATTTTGATGACATAATTTTTGGAGGAAACATTGAAAATATGACAAAAGATTTTTTTGATAATATACAACAAGAATTATAGATGTCTATGCTTGGAGAATTTTTATTTTTCTTAGGGTTCTAAATATTTCAACCAGACAAAGGAATTTTCATATCTTAAAGTAAGTATTCTAAAGAAATGTTGAAAATTTTTGTTTGAGGATTGTGCACCAGTTGACACACTAATGAGTATAGGGAACAAGGTGATTAAGGATGAAGATTCACCTATTGTAGATCAATCTTTATATAGATCTATGATTGGTAGTATTTTTTATTTGACAATATCAAAGCTAGACATCATGCATGCAGTAGGCATGGTTGTGAAATATCAAGTAGCCTCGAATGAGAGTCATGTTTAGTTGGTGAAGATAATATTCAAATATGTCAAGAGGACATTAGATTATGGATTCTGGTTTCCCACATGTAGAAATTTCACTTTGATTACTTATACAGATTCAGATTGGGTAGGTTACATGGATGATATAAAGAGTACAAGTGGAGGAACTTTATTCTTCGGTGATAGCTTAGTATCATGGCTAAGCAAAAAGTATACTTCAATATCACTTTTTACAGTTGAAGCAAAATATATTACAATGGTGTTGTGTTATACTCAAGTGCTTTGGATGAAGCAAACTTTGGAAGACATCAAGGTAAAATATGATGAACCTATTTATATTTTTTGTGATAATATAAGTACTATTAATAACTCTAAGAATCTAATGATGCATTCAAGAACAAAACATATTATTATTAGATATAATTTTTTGAGAGAGTACATGGTAGATCCATAGGTTAAAATGGAATATATTAGTATTACAGAATAGATTACAGATATTTTCATAAAGTCACTACCAAAAGACACATTCAAATATCTACAAGAGAAGTTAAGAGTAATTTATTTTACTTCCTACCATTGATGATCAACATAAGTTGAGGGGGAGATAAGTGTTAGCTCTAGGATAGACCTTTTACCATTGATGTCAAAGAGGAAAAAGAATAGAAATAGGTATAAGAATAGGTATAGGAACAAGTACAAGAATAGGTACAAAAATAAGTACAATAAACAAGTACATGATGCTATTGTAAGCGAGAGTTACTATATGATTTTTAGTTTGGCTATATATGTAGGTTGACATGTGTAGTACAAGTTTTAGGATGTGATAGTTTTAGTTTGAGGTTGCCATCAATGACAAAGGGGGAGATTGTTAGAAATATTATCATTGATGTCAAAGGTCTAGCATTGGTGATAAAGACCCCATAGCATTTATTGTCTAAAGGTGTTTTTAATGTTTATATTTTGGCTAAAGTGTGTTGATATTTATTTAATATTAACGAATATATTTTTGGTTGTATAAAGTCAAAGGGCCCATGGAGAAGTCAAAGAGTCACGGGATAAAGACCAAAGAGGAATGGGACATATTTTCCCATGAAGAGTCATCTTGAGGACTTCCAAGAGTCATCAAGTGAAGACAAAAGAGAAAGGACATAATTTCTCATGAATGGACATTTTGAGGAATACAAAAATTCACCAGATAAAGAAAAAAGGGAAAGGACACATTTGCTCATGAAGGGTCACTATGTGACTTTTTAAATGCAAGTATTCAAAGGGTCATGCAAGTTTGGTTCCATTTCCCATGAGGATTGAAGGGTCACAAATGGTGAATGCCAATGATCATTTGGTAAGCTATAAATAAAGGCTTAGGAAGCCATTTGTAATGTGTGAAAGAGAGCATGGTTTGTAATTATCATATCTAGCTTAAAAGAGCAGAGGAGAAAAAAGAAAGAGATATTGTAATGTGTTATCATTTTTTGAGAAAGCAACATTGAGAGGTAGTTGTATGGTTTAGACAATAGGGATTGGTGCTCATGAATAATTGTTGTGTTGGTGCTCAATAAAGGGGTTGGTGCTCCTATAAGTTGGTGCTCATTCATATACTTGAGATTGTTTTCTATGGTTTTTCCCACATTGGGTTTCTACATTAAAATTTGGTGTTTCTCTTTCTCTTGTGTGATGTTTATTATTTCAATGTTATTGCATATCTTGAATGTATGGTTAAGTGGAAATTGATTAAGTAAAAGTTTATAAGATATATGATATACTGATTCACCCCCCCTCTCAGTATATCCCATGCTTAACACATCTAAATTCAAATCAAATCTTGTATTTTAACTCAATCTCCCACACTTATCAATTTCAAATGGTGAAGCCATAACATCCATAATTTATCTTGTTTGAATCAAATTAAACATCCAAATCTGATTAGAGCTTAATCAAACATCAAATCAATCTGCCCTACTTGGGATAAATCAAATCAAACATCACAATGAAATAAAATCAATCTGCCCTACTTGGGGCCAATAAAATCAAACATCAAAAACAAATTAAATCAATCCAACTTGCTTGGGGCCAATCAAATTAAACATCACAACAAAATAAAATCAATCCACCCTAGTTATGGCCAATAACATCAAACATCACAATCACATCGAATCATGTTAAAAACTAAATATACTAAGAGGGGGGGTGAATCAATATATCATATATCTTATAAAAAATTTACTTAATCAAACAGAGAGAGAGAGAGAGAGAGAGAGAGAGAGAGAGAGAGAGAGAGAGAGAGAGAGAGAGAGAGAGAGAGAGAGAGAGAGAGAGAGAGAGAGAGAGAGAGAGAGAGAGAGAGAGAGAGTAGAATTTTTATGTGGAAACCCAATGTGGAAAAAACCATGGAGAATAATCTCAAGTATATGAATGAGCACCAATTAAAATTACAAAGTTTGTAAGCACCAACTTACAGGAGTAACAACCCCTTTTTCGAGCACCAAAAAAGTAACTATTTGTAAGCACCAACCCACAGGAGCACTAACCCCTTGCAAAGAATTGTGAACACCAACCCACAAGAGCACCAACCCCTCTTGTGTATAAAACACAACTATCTCTCAATGTTGCTTTCTCAACAAATGATAGAAATCTACAATATCTGTTTATATTCTCTCTTCTTTTCTTATATAAAACAATTACAAACTATGCACTCTCTTGCATATTATAAATGGCTTCTTAAGCCTTTATTTATAGTTTTCCAAAAGACCTTTGGCATTCACTCTTTGTGACCCTTCACTCAAGGAAAATGGCACCAAACTTGCATAACCCTTCAAATACTTTAATTTGAAAATTCACATGGTGACCCGTCATGAGCAAATGCATCCTTTCCCCTGTTATCTTTATTTTGATGACTTTTCAAATTCTTTAAGGTGACTCTTCATGGAAAAATGCACCCTTCCTCTTTTGCCTTCACTTGGAGACCCTTCAAATTCCTCAAGGTGACCCTTCATGGGAAAATACGTCCTTTCCATCTTTTATCTTTTTCTCATGACTCTTTGACTTCCTCATGGGCCCTCATCTTGACTTTATGCAACCAAAAATATATCAACACATTTAGTAGAAATATGAACATTAAAAACACCTTTAGATGATAAATACTATGGGGCATTTGTCACCAACAATGCTATCCCTTTGACATTAATGACAATGTTTTCAACAATATCCCCCTTTATCATTGATGGCAACCTCAAACTAAAACTACCACATCCTAAAACCTATACTGCACATGCCAAATTGGACATACTACCATCTGAAAAACATATATGAATTCCCCCTTATTGTAGCATCTTGTACCTATTCTTGTACCTATTTTTTTATTTTTTCCTATTCTTCTCTCCCTTTGACATCAATGGCAAAGGGTCTATCCTAGAGATAACACTTAGCTCCCCCTCAAATGATGCTGATCTTCAATGACAGGAAGTAAAATAAATTACTCCCAACTTCTCCTACATATATTTGAATGTCTTTTGGTAGTGTCTTTGTGAAAATATCTACAATCTATTCTATAGTACTGATATATTCCATTTTAACCTATTGATTTAAAACCTACTTTCTTTAAAAGTGATATCTGATAGGAATATATTTTGTTCTTGAATGCATCACTAGATTCTTAGAAATATTAATAGTACTTGTGTTGTCACAAAAAATAGAAATAGATTCATCATATTTTACTTTGATGTCTTCTAAAGTTTGCTTTATCCAAAGCACTTAAGTACAACATAACACCACTAAAATATATTCTACTTTAGTTATATAAAGTGATACTAAGTTCTACTTCTTGATTAGATAAGATACTAAGCTATCATTGAGAAAGAAATCTCCTCCACTTGTAATCTTTCTATCATCTAAACAAACTTTCCAATCTGAATCTGTATAAGCAACCAAAGTGAAATCTTTGCTTGTAAGATACCACAATCCATAATCCAATGTCCCTTTGACATATCTAAATATTATTTTCACCAACTGAACATGACTTTCCTTCAGAGCTAATTGATATCTTGCAACCATGCCTACTGCATGCATGATGTCTGGCTTTGATGTTGTCAAATATAAAAGACTACTAATCATAGATCTATATAAAGATTGATTTGAAATAGGTGAATATTCATCCTTATTTACCTTATTTCCTATACCCATTGGTGTGCCAACTAGTGCATAATCCTCAAAACCAATTTTTTTCAACATGTCCTTAGCATATTTATTTTGAGATATGAAAATTCTTTTTTTTTGACAAAAATATTTGCAACCCTAATAAAAATAACAATTATCCAAGCATAGACATCTATTGTTCCTTTTGCATATTATCAATTTTTTTTTTTTTCTATGTTTCCTTCAAATATTATGTCATCAACATATACCATAACAATCAATTGATGCTCACCTTCTATTTTGATGTAGAGATTACTGTCAGCAAAACCTCTCTTAAAACCTTGATCTTGTAAGTACTTATCAAGTATTACATACCAAACTTTGGGAGCTTGTTTTAATCCATAGAGTGATTTTTTCAATCTACATACATGGCTACTATCATTTGAGAGAATAAATCCCTCAGGATATTGAATGTAGACCTCATCTTCTAGATTTTTGTTCAATTAAGTAGAGTTGATATCCATCTAAAACACTTTGAAGTTCTCAAACACTACATATGTAAAAAACATTTTAATAACCTGTAGCCTTGCCACTAGTGCAAAAGTTTCTTCAAAAGCTATACCCTCAATCTGAACATATCCTTTACATACTAGCCTTGCTTTATTCCTAGTAACTTCACCATCTTCATTCAACTTATTTATGTATACCCATTTTGTTCTTATCATATTTTGATCTTTTGGTCTAGGCACTAATTCCCAAGTATCATTCTTTTCCATCTGATTTGATTCTTCATCCATTGCCTTAACCCAATGCTCATCATGTCTAGATTTTAAAAAAGTTTTAAGCTAAATTTTGGATAACAAAAAAAAATTAACTTGCTCAGATTCACTTACCATCATCCTTTTGGTGTGAACTCCTTCATTTATGTTCCTGATGATGTCACTCTTATTATGATTTTTATAAACATATTTGGATGGGGTATTGGTGTCCTTTTGCTCCTTTTTCTCATCCTCATCTGATTGTTCAAAATATTCTTCTTTAATGATTTTAGGAGTGTCTACTAGATCATTGGATTTTTGTGCTATATTTTCATCTATCCTGACACTTGCACTTTCAACAATCTTCTTGGTTTTTTTGTTATAATATTTATAAGCTTTACTTTTGCTAGAATATCCAAGAAATATACCTTCATCTATTCTAGATTTAAACTTACCCAATTTTTCATCGGTTCTCTTTATGAAGCATCTACTGCCAAAAACTTTGAAGTAATCAACTGTAGCTAATTTGTATTTCCATAGTTCATAGGGAGTCTTGTCATTATTGACTCTTAATAATGCTCAATTTTGAATATGCACTTCTGTACCTACTACCTCTCTCCAATATTTATTTGGTATTTTGGATTCATTTAGCATAGTCGTCGCCATCTCTGAACTGTTCTATTTTTTTGTTCAACTACATATTATTTTGGAGTTCTGGTTGCTGAATAATGTCTCTTTATCCCATGGTATTCACAATACTCAATAAACTCATTTGACATGAATTCTCCTCTTTGATATGATCTCAGACACTTAATCTTCAAATTAGTTTCATTCTCAATAAAATCCTTAAATGCTTTGAAGTGACTGAAAGCTTTTGATTTTTTCTTCAAAAACATCACCTAAGTCATACGTGTAAAATCATCAATAAGTAACATAAAATGTTTCTCACCTTGAGTACTTTGAGTTTTCATAGGTTCCCATAAATCAATGTGAATAAGCTCTAACATCTAAATGGTCGAGTATTCTTTTATTTTGAACCATCTTCTGACCCGCTTACCATGTTGACATGGTTCACAAAGCATGTTGGAGGGATTTGTAATCTTTAGAAGATCTCTAACTGCTTGCTTTTTGATGATGTTGATAAGATTGTCAAAATTTATGTGTTTCATTCTCCTGTACCATAGCCAATTTTCCTCGACTTGACTTTAAAAATATTTTTTACCTTTGATATCTGATAATATATTCAAATTATTGCCTATCGTCTGAGCATCTATAATCAACACATCTGAATAGATTATGCTTAAGAACTTCTACATAAAACTTTAGTGTATGTCTCTAATCACACATTTGACTTACACTCAATAGATTATTCTTAAGACCTTATACATATAAAACATTTTCAGTCTTAGTTCTACCATTATCTGAACTTAATGTACCTTTTCTAGTTATTTTGGTAGTGATATTGTCTCCCAAATTCACCATACTGCCATTGATATTATTTAGAGTTATGAACTTGCTATTGTCTCTTGTCATATGCCTCAAACATTCACTATCAATAAACCATGGATTTTATTCATTTTTTGCATGCAAAGCTATCTAGACTAACATAGACTTTTCAAATTGTTTCTTTTGCCATGAACTTGTCTAAACTTTCTTCTTGATGAATAGAACCTTGAAACTTTGGTCTTTATTAACTAACTCAAACATGCTTATACAATACCAGGCTATGTGTATAAAATTATTTCACTTATGCCATATTATGGCCTCTTCATCAAAGCCTGACAGAGGAGCAAAAGAGTTGTGGCTTTTGCTTGACTCTGCATGAGTTTCCTTCTCCTTATTTTTAAAATTGTTAGCTCTTTTCTAACATTATATTTTCTTATGACCATAATTATTACAATAAAAACAATAACCATGAAAATAGAACCTATTTTGATTTGTGTATCTTTGACCTGATTGTCTTTTGTATTTTTGTTCCTTCCAACCTTTTTTGGTTGAGTTATCCTCTGCATTCTTAACTTATTCTTTTTTTGTTTCTTCTTTTATAAGAGCTTCAACATATCTCTTTTTATTTTTAAATCCAATGCCTGTCTTATTTGATATTTATTTTTAACTTTCTAATATCTTATTCAACATATTGGTGCTATTTTCAAATTTTGAATTAGTGGCTACTTTATCATTGACTGCTTTATTTGTTTTCTCAAGATCTATTTTTAAAGAGGCAATTTTAACAACATACCTTTCACATTCTTCACTTAATTTTTACAACTTAGCTATTAGATCTTCTTTAGTATTTTTGGCTTCTTCAATGTGTGCTTGTAGATATTCAATTATTTTCTTTGACTCCTTTTTATTTTTCTCAATCTAGAGCTTTAATCTTCAATTCTTCTTCTCAAGATCTTGTAATTCTTTTAAGGCACAAATGAGTTATCCTTCTAGATTCACCTTAACTTCATCATGTTCTTCTTGATCATCTATAATTTTACTTGTGGATGCATCTTCATGTGTGGTCATTAATAGAATCTCTCCTTCATCTAAGTCACTGACTCCACTGTCTTCGACTGAGCTAGGATCTTTAGAATATAAACTCTTTTTCTTGAATCCATTCTTGAATTTGACTTTGAAGTTCTTCTTGTATGTAGAATTTCCTTCTTCATTGTCACCATTATTCTTATCTGGGCACTTAGCTAAAAAATTTCCAATCTTACCATATTTAAAAAATTTAAATGGCAATTTTTATTGATATTTACCTATGCTCTTTTTTGGCTTGCAGATGAATAGAGCTCCATTGCCATCTTCCTCATCGCTACAACTGTCACTTGATTCTTTAATTTTAACCTTGTCTTTTTTTGATGTCTTGAAAACATATTCCCTCTTTGAGGGTTTCTCTTATTCAGTCTGTATCTCATATGCCATAATAATTTCATGTAGTTCATCCATTTTTAGCTTGTCTAGATTTTTCATCTTCTCAATTGCTGAAACCTTTGCATCATATCTCATTGATAGAGATATCAAAACCTTTTATACCAATGCTGATTCTTCTAATTTTTTCCAAGGCCTTAAATTTGATTAACTATTTGATCAATCTGTAAAAGATAACTTGCTATGTTTTCTTCCTCTTCCATCTTCAAACTCTAAAACTATCTTCTAAAATTCTGGAGCTTAGCTTGCTAAACCTTTCCATCACCTTTGTAAATATTCTCAACCTTTACCCAAGTCACATGAGAAAATTTGCATTGCATAATTTTAACAAATTTTGATTCACATAAACCACATAAAATAACATTTAAAGCTTTAACATTATTTTCACGTGCCTTCTTTTCTATCGAAGTAGTTAAAAGTGTCTATGGCTCTTCATATTCCTCCACCACTGCTTGCCAAATGTTGAATCCAAGGGACATCAACTAAGTCCTCATATTTATGCTCCAAAAGACATAATTTGTCTCCATCAAACAAAGGTGCCTTATTTTTAGAAAAAAATTCATGTGATCTAACAATCATGCTTTCCCCGATCTACCTTTAAGCTCTTAAACTCTTTTCAAAGAACCTGCTCTAATACCAATTATTAAGCATGGGATATATTGAGAGCAGGGGGGTGAATCAATATATCATAAATCTTATAAAAATTTCACTTAATCAAACTCCACTTAACCATACATTCAAGATATGCAATAAAATTGAAATAATAACATGCACCACACAAGAGAGAGAGACACCAAAAATTTTACGTGGAAACCTACCACAAAGAATAATATCAAGTATATGAATGAGCACCAAATCAAATTACAAATTTTTTAAGCACCAAATTTTTGGAGCACCAACCCTTTTGCCAAGCACCAACACAACAACTATTTGTGAGCACCAACCCATAGGAGCACCAACCCCTTACAAAGATTTATGATCACCAACCCACAAGAGCACCAACCCCTCTTATGTATAAAACATAACTATCTCTCAATGTTGCTTTCTCAACAAATGATATAACTCTACAATATCTATTTCTATTCTCTCCTCTTTTCTTATATAAAACAATTATAAATCATGCACTCTCTTGCATATTATAAATGGCTTCTCAAGTATTTATTTATAGCTTTCCAAAAGACCTTTGAAATTCACCCTTTGTGACCCTTCACTCCTCATGAAAAATGGTGCCAAACTTGTATGACCCTTAGAATCCTTTCATTTGAAAAGCCACATGGTGACCCTTCATGAACAAATGCATCCTTTCCCCTTTTGTCTTTATCTTGATGACCTTTCAAATTCTTTAAGGTGACTTTTCATCAAAAAATGTTCCCTTCCTCTTTTGTCTTTACTTGGTGACCCTCCAAATTCCTCAAGGTGACCCTTCATGGTAAAATGCATCCTTTCCCTCTTTTGTCTTTTCCTCATGACTCTTTGACTTCCTCACAGGCCCTCATTTTGATTTTATACGACCAAAAATATTTTCACTAATATTAAATAAATATCAACACATTTAGCCAAAATATGAACATTAAAAACAACTTTAGAAAATAAATGCTATGGGGCCTTTGTCACCAATAATGCTAGACCTTTGACATCAATGACAATATTTCCAACAAATCAATCTACCCTACTTGGGAAAAATCAAATCAAACATAAAAATCATATCAACACATCAAAACATCAATCAATATTACATCAAGTGCTAAGTATCATAAAATTCAAGGCCATTATATTAATCAAGTGCTAGATTCATGACCTATATCCAAGGTTTGATTGATCATGAATACATTTAAATAGAATTAAATCCATATGTCTGAGGATCACCAAATAAGGATATGCCAATATCCTTTTTAAGATCACAATAAGAATCATCCACTTCCAAGTCAAGGTCAAGATAATCAACCCATCTTTGATGTTTTTGTCAAGTCACCCATCTTTGATGAGTCATATTTTAATGAATATCCTTTTGAATATCTCTTGTCTTTGATGAACCCTACTTTGATGAGCCCACTTTTTAAGGACCCACCATTGACTAGTAGTCCATTTTTCATCCCTCACAATACATATCTCATTTTAGGGAGCCCCTTCATCCCCAAGATGTTATTTCTAAGAAAAAAGTGAAAAAAGTACTTGCAAGAAATGTAATCCAATAGGCCTTTATTGTTAGAATTACCTTTTATTTGGGATAATTTATTTATCTTATGTTTCTTTTATATATATAGAATTTTTATTTATGTGAATTATAAATTCACATAAATATAGATTCTATTAGGTGTCACTTAGCTCTTTGTTCTCCTTTAGGATTTGGGAGTTACTTCACAAGTAATTCTTTTTCCCACTTATCACACACTTTCCTTCACTTTTTAAGGGATAGGCCACATGATGCACACAAATGAGACTTGTAAGGTAATAAAGGGATTCCTTGTAACTCATGTTCTCTTCATCTTTCTCTATTAAACAATACTCTTCTCCTCATTTCTTCACTAGAAACTTGAAGCTCTCTCTCTTCTTCTCGAAGTTATATTGCTTCTAAAATTGTAATTGTGAATATTTTCAGTGAAAATATTTCTTATAGATCATGTGAGTTTTTCTTTGATACATTCAGTTTCTCATGTTAAAAATAATATTTTAACTTGTAGTTTGCACCAGGATAGTTAATTTTGCTTCTTGCTTGTCTAAATTTCTGCACTTTCAATGTTATTGATGAATTTTTTTTACATAAATCCTTCATGATATTTGAGCTAGGTTCATATTATTGACATTGGTTTGAAAGTGTGTAGGGTTTTGGATAAATTTCATATTTTTTTGTAAGGGCTTCACCCTTGCCGTTTTATTCCATCTATCTCTTTCTAACTTTTTTGGAGTTTTGCTTGCTAACCCAGTGGTGCAGGGTGCTCATAAGGAGAATTTTTACTCCTACATCTATTTTTTTGTAACCTCTTCAAGTAGGTACTCTTTTTTTCTTAAATTGCATGTTTATGCACATAAATAAAAATAAATTTATTTAAGCCTTATTTTCTATCTATTATACATATTTTATTCTAAATTTTTGTGAGTTCCTCACTTTTATTATTCTACTAAAAAAATAATAAATAAAATTAGAACATATATTTTTTAGGCAAAAAAAATATCTCCATTTTTTTCCTTCTTAGTGCTTTTCATAGATTTTTTCCTCGTTAATATCATTGCTTGTTATTTTTGAGTATTTTTTGGGGATCCTTATATTTTTTCTCCATCCAAGGTCCTATACTTTAGGGCATTGCCCCTCTTTTTCAAGAATTTTATTTTTCCATTTTTTCTCATTCCTTATAGTGCCTCTTCTAGTAGTTTTAGTTTTTGATTAATGCACATTTAGTTTTATCCATTCAAGGCATGTCTATTACATGCTCAGCCTTCCTTTAGTTCTTTTATGTGTTAGGTGCTATCATTCTTATTATATCAGGTCGGTTCGATTTGGTTTGCTCTAGTATTATTTCTTGGCTTACATTATTCTTGGTCTACTCTTTCAATGCCTTTTTTACCTTGGACTGTGCTTCACCTTTCTGGCAATTGTTACCTTTTATAGCACATTTTTTTAGCCACTTTATTTTTCTTCATTTATAATTTTGTTTCAAAGCAATAGGGGATTCATTGGGTAAATTTTTATTCATGGATTCCAAGTCGATTCACCACACTACGGTTGGTCGAATATTAGTGAATCTAGATGTGTCAAAAGAGCTTCTTGAGTTCATTGATTTACAAGTACAAGGTAGAACTTGGAAGCAATCTCTTGAGTTTGAGACCTTGTCTTTTTGATGTAGAAATTGTTTTCAAACAGGTCATCCTGATTCTTCTTGAAATATTTCTAAGTGTATAATGAAGATCTCATGGTGAAAGAAAGCTCTCCTTGAGCATCAAATAGTGGAAAAAGAAATCAAGAATGAAGTTTTAGAAAGTATTTTAGAAAAATTAGATGAAGAAATGGTTTTGGTTTAAAAAGAGGAAAATAGATCTTAGACATGTAATCATAAGGATTCAACATTGATTCAATAAGGAGAAGCTTTGTTGGATATTTCCAATAAAAAATTAGAAGAAGAAATGACCTTGACTCAAAAATAAGAACTAGAGGCAATAATTTCTTCCCCCTTTGGTAAGGAAAATACTATTCCTAACAAGGGGGGAGAGTGGACTATTATGGGTAACAAAAAGAATGGTCGATGAAATAAATATTTAGCTCTACTTAATATGACCCTCAGATTGTAAAAGTAATAAAGTTTGGAAGGGTCTTTTCTATTTTTTTTTGGTTTGCATAGTTCCTATGAATGTGCCATTTGTTTACTGTTGTTATAGTGATATTTTTTTTTTGGGTGCTTGTCTACATACATTTTTGTATTATTTGGTTTGAATACCATGTCTATAGTTTTTATTGTGAAGGGTAGAGTCCCTCTTTAAAAAACTCACTTTTACCTTTAATATAGCATCTCTGCTCTCTTCTAGGTCATTTTGTTTGTGGTTGTCCATTTTAGAATTTTTTTTTAGAATCATAATAACAAAATTCAATTCATTAAACTTATTTAATTGGTGATGTATGATATATATTTGCATGGTTTCACTCTTAAATCATAGTTAAGTTTTTAATGGTTAAAATTTGTGCATGCTCAAATTGATTTCAAAATATTCTAGTTAAAATTGATGCCTATGATTATACATTCTTGGGCTCCTTTATGCATATTCTGAATTTAACTCAAGCTTATTATTAGTATTTTTTTGTGAAAACAAAAAACTTAGTTGCAAACTTCCCTTATGTTGTGTTTAAAGTTTTATTCATATTTCATTGCATAATAAAAACATGTATACTTTATTTTTCATTAACAAAAACAAAAGAGAGAGAGAAATTTGTTTTTTTTTACTCCAATCAAAAATAAACTATCTTAAATTTTCTGCCATTCATATATTTTTTTCTTATGTGGTAATATCTTATTTGTTCATTCAACTTAAGTAACTTACATTTCTCAAAGCATGCAAACTTTATTTCATTTAAGCATTTCAATTTTTATAGTTTTATAAGTTCATATATATATATATATATATATATATAAATTTTAATTAGAGTGAACTTATATTTAAAATACAATATTTATATTAATCATATATATATATATATATGATTAATATAAATATTGTATTTTAAATATAAGTTCACTCTAATTAAAATTTATATATATAGTTTTATAAGTTCATTTTGATTACTATAAATATTTTATTGTAAATATAAATTCACTCTAATTAATATATATATATATATATATATATATATATATATATATATATGATTAATATAAATATTGTATTTTAAATATAAGTTCACTCTAATTAAAATTTATATATATATATATATGAACTTATAAAACTATATATATAAATTTTAATTAGAGTGAACTCATATTTAAAATACAATATTTATATTAATCATATATATATATATATATATATATATATATATATATATATATGATTAATATAAATATTGTATTTTAAATATGAGTTCACTCTAATTAAAATTTATATATATAGTTTTATAAGTTCATATATATATATATATATATAAATTTTAATTAGAGTGAACTTATATTTAAAATACAATATTTATATTAATCATATATATATATATATATATATATATATATATATATATATATATATATATAAATTAGAGTGAATTTATATTTACAATAAAATATTTATAGTAATCAAAACTATTGTAATAGTCTTTGTCATTACGAATGTTATGGTTATTTTATGCCATTTAGCCATCTTATGGTCTTTGTGCTATTATGTTTATTAATTAATTATCAAACCTTTCATGGTCCTCATTTCTTCCTTGTCATGTTTTTCACTTTGGCAATAGCCCATTTTTTTGGCCTTATTGTCCCTTCTTCATGCTTCCTAAGTTCACAGTGAGTTTTTTGTACATTTAAATTCTAGATTTGGGTGAGATTTTGAGGATAACGACTCAAATTTTACCTAAATTTAAACTCACATCCACCAATTACCATTTATGGAAATCACATATGCAGTACATCTTCACTTTCAAACCTTTAGTACACATAGCAGATGGCAAGGACCCCAAACCTAATGAATAGACTACTACCACTGACATCTAAGAGAAATGGAAAGCAAAAAAGAAGAGGCCTTAGGTTTTATTAACATGTTCATGACTCTAAAATTGCATGTACACATTAATGGTTATCTTTTTTCATCCTATGTTTAGTATAAACTTCAATCTATTTATGATGTTGTGAATGAATCTAGGAAAATTAAAATTTAGGACCAACTTTATGATTTAAAGTATAATGACTTTTAAAATATAGATAAATTTTTTCATAAATTTTACTCTTTTCATTCTCAATTAACATGTTGAGATGTTATACTTTCAAACTTGAATTTAATTCACATTGTCTTGAAAACGTTTGTCTAGACCTTTTCAACAGTTTATTACCAAATTCACTCGTAAATAGTTTTTTCTACTTTATCTACTTAGTTGATGTTTGATTTATTTTGTACTTTGTTTCATTAAGAATAACAAAACTCAATTCAATTTGGTAGTCTTAAAATTAATGAACACAATTTTATTTCTAAACAACAACACAGGAATGGCAATGATCATGCTAAGTCCAATAATACACGTGATAAAAAAGATCAAAAATATAACTCCAAACCTAAAAAAAAGTTAAAACATAATTATTGTGACAAAAAAATGCATGATGAAGATTATTTTTTAAAGAATAAAAGTGATATTAAAATTGAAAAACTTAAGGTCAAATCCAATGCTAGCACTAGTAACACCATGACTCAAAACAAATAGAAGTTTATTACTAAAGTTGCTTTTAATTGTAATTTGTGTGCTTCTCCTATTGAATGGATTGTTGATTCAGGTACTACTCAACTTATGACATCTAATATAAAAAATTTTAATTATTTTAGAACCAAATATTTCTAACAATAGTTTAAGTCTTACAAATTATGTTTCTTGTAATGTTGAAGCCCTACGAATTATTAAAATCCCTAATGGTGAATTGCATAATGTCTTATTTGTTATCGATTTAAAATTACATCTACTGTCTATTCCTCAATTATGCAAATAGGACCATAAATTAGAATTATTTAATGACACTTGTTATGATAAATATACCAAGCAAGATTTTTAAGTAGTTGTTACTAATGTTTTAAACAATGATAGCTTTTTCAAGTTTACCGGATTCTTTTCTTCCTTTTCTGCTCATGATTTGATTGTTTTTATTGATGGTAACTTGTGGCATGAAATATTAAGACATATAAATTATAAAAATATTAGCCTTATTAATAAACTTTAATATGGTACAAGGTTTGTCTAAAATTCCTCCCACTTATTTTGTTTGTAGTGACTGTATGACTAATAAATTCATAGAGAATATTTCCTTAAGAATCAATCTTGACATGATAATGAAAATCTTCATTTATTTCATAGTGCTCTCTTAGGTCCTATGCAAACTCCTACTATTAATAGTGCCAAGTATTATTTAATTTTTTTGATGATTTCACTAAATGAGTTTGGATTTATTTCTTGAAAACTAATGATCAAGTTTCAGACATTTTTATTGAATTTCATGCCTTTGTTAAAAAAAAATCTAGTTGTTTTTTGCACATATTATGAATTGATAATGACACTAAATATGTTAAAAATGTTTTTATTGCATATTGTAATCACCATGGTTTTAAACATGAAAAAAATTATTTCTTACATAGTTGAGCAAAATGGTGTTGTTAAACGTGAACATAGCACTATCATTGAAATGGTTAGGTATATGCTGCATGCTAAAAATATACATTATAAATTTTGGGTTGAAGTTATGCATTGTGTTTTCTAACTCATTAATAGGATTCCCACTAAAGTTATTTTAAATGTTACTGTTAAATAATTTTGGATTCGTAGAAAACCTAATTTAAAATATTTACGTGTTTTTGGTTGTGATGCTTTTATTCATATTCCTAAGTAAAAATGAAATAAGTTATATTATAAAACAAAAACCTTTATCTTTATTGGTTATGATGAATCATCTAAATTTTACAGGGTGTATGACCCTCAAAATAATAAAATCAAGATTAAAAGGAATGTTAGAATTGTTGAAATTAGTGTATTTGATTGTCCTTCCAATTTAGATTCTCTTGATATAGTTTCTATTTCTTTTATTTTTGAATCAAGTAATGATCATAATGATGTTTTTGTTCCTAAAGTTCCTTCTCCTTATTCTATTCTTTCTCCACCAAAATCTATGCCTAAGTGGGCCAAGACTACTCTAAAAGCTTCTAGAATTAATGTAGGTCATAATGATACTCGTAAAACTAGGCAACAAATTTATAATAATGGTTTGATGTCTAAATTTATTAACATTGATGATCTTGAAACACTCAAATAAGCTTAAGGTCACCCTCATTGGTAAAATTATATGCATGATGAATACAACTCTTTGATTTCTAACAACACTTGGGACTTAGTCCCTCTCCCCAAACGACATCATTTGGTCAACTGTAAATGGTTATTTAAAACTAAGCTCAATTCTAATAATCAAGTTGAAAAATATAAAGCTAGACTAGTTTCTAGATGTTTTTCTCAAATTGAATGAATTGATTATAATAAAAATTTTGCACCTATAGCTAAGATGCCCATAATTAAATTTATTTTAGCTTTAGCTACGCACATGCATTGACTTGTTTATCAAATGGATGTTAATAGTGATTTCTTAAATGGTGACTTGCATAAATTTTTTTACATGTCTCAACCTCTTAGTTTTATTAATAAAGGCAATAAAAATCTCATTTTCAAGTTAAACAAAGCCATTTATGACATAAAGCTCTTCTGGTAAAAAATTGTACCGAATTTTTTATTCTTGACATTTTGGATCATCTTCTATGATTCTTCATCAGGAGAAAGAATTATGTGGAACAATAGGACCAAGCACTCCTAAAAAACCTAAGGAAAATATCTATTAGAAGAGATTTCTAAAAAAGAAAATAGCCATTGTCGAAATACTAGTTTTCCAAAATGGAAAAAACAATATGAAAAAAGAAAAATTAAACAAAATTCAGAGTTCAAATAATTAGGAGTATTATTTAAATTATTGCCGTAATCAATGTCATACTTATCATTTATTATGATTATAATAATAAGTTTTATTATTAGTATTATGAAAATTGTTTTAGTTGTTAAGGTATTGATATCATAATTATAATTAACAACAAAACCAAAAAAAAATTGTTTTTGTTCAAGCCATAGATGTTAAATTATTAATGTCATTTTTATTATTAACTTAGATAAAGTTGGAAAATAAATCCTATTTGAGAAGAAGATACAACCACAATAAGACAAAAATAAAGCAAACGTCTCTGTCACAAGCCTATTAAAAGATGGTAATTAAAGTATTGTTAATTATTAATTATCATTAATATTAATATTAATAGTAACATAAATAATTTTTAAGGACCTATTTAAATTATAAGACTAATACCACATAATGACATAAAATACGTAGTACAAACAAGGGCGATACCAATCAAAGGATAAAGAAACAACACCAAACAAGATAAAAAAGGAAGACATACTAACATCTATAGATCAATGGTTTCTAAGGATGAATGATTCCAAGCCCTTAATCCCTATTTAAATTGGTTGAGTGTTTCAATATTTCAATAAGTTCTCTTAACTTCCATTTTTGGAAGTGATCTTCAGCTGCAATGACTCTAGCCTCTTCTACCTTGATACCATGTTTGGTCTTGAAAGAGTGTTCAACCAGAGTTGAGTTCTCTTTTCTTCTAAGATCGATGTCTGTTACATGATCTTTAATTCTAGTACAAACCAACCTTATCATTTCCCCTATGTAAGGGATGTCACACAAGCAATCTACAATGTAGAATCCACTACGAAGGTTAGTGTCCATATGGTCTTTCACAGACCCTAAAGTCATGTAATTTATTGACTGGAAGGAAAGTAGAGATAATATTTTGGAATTTCATAATTTTAAATAACTTATTATAAATTCCTTCAACGTAAATAAGATACACTCTAAGTCATTCTACAATGGGAACATTAATTTTAACTCTTTTGAAATTGACTTTTACCTGTTTAATGGCTTCAGTTATTTACATACCCAAAAACCCATTCAACTTAAAAATTTCTCTTAAATGTCCAATTTCATAATCAATATTATCCTTATTGAAATTTTTAAAATCCCTGTTGATCAAAGTTATGAGAACCCATACTTTCTGAGATGGATGGTGATGGGAAGAGCCATGAAGGTATATGTCTGTATATTTGCCTTTTCTATATATCTTTCTAGCTAAAGTGCCATCCTTTTTTTTGGAAATGAGGACATCCAAAAATGTTAGACTACATTTTGTCTCGAGTTCTTTGGTGAATTTGATACTAGGAAAAATACTATTAAGGTGGGAATGGAATTCTTCTAGGATGTATATTCCATGTTGCCAACATAGATTCATGTCATCTACATATCTTTTCCACCATTTAGGTTTCAAATGAAATGATTAAAGATAATGTTCTTAAAAATTTTCCATGAAAAGGTTAGCAATCACAGGGGACAAAGGATATCCCATTTACATGCCTTCACATTTCTCATAGATAATGCCTTTGAAGGTAAACAAAGTGGAATTTAATCACAAAGAGACTAGATTTGTTGTTTCCTTATTAGTAGTAATATTAAGGATAACTTCCACTACTTTCTTAATGGGAATTTTGTATATATCAAAACTAAGTCAAAAATAACTAATAAATCATCATTATCCACATTTTTTTCCATGATAAAATCAATAGATTCCCTAGAATCATGAATGAAGGAGGACATTTTACCCACAAGAGATTTCAAATTATTTGTTAAGAAAGTAGCAAGGCTATATGTAGGGGAGTCAGTTGTATCCACAATAGGCCTTATTAGAACACCTTATTTATGAATTTTTGGAGCCCCATAGATCCTAGGGGTTAGTTCATTTTTATGAATTAGTTTTTTCTTAGTCAAATCATCCAATGAAGAAAATTCTAACACCTTAGTAACATTTATAATAATGTGTCCAATTGGGTTGTGGTTGAGATTTATATAACTACCACTATTAGAGAAGTGATCCAACATTTTGGAATCATATTCAAAATAGTTTAGGACAACTATTGCATTTTTTTGTTAGCTTTGAGGATTACTATGTCATTTTTGCTCTTAAGAGTCTTAAGATCCCCCCATTCTGCTTTAGAAATATTACAAGATGGAAGTTTAGCCTTGCATAGAGCCACAACACAATCTTGTCTTACTTCCTTTGTTAATTTGAAAGGTAAGTGATTTAGAGCATTGTTAATAACTAAAATGAAGTCTTCTTTAGGTATTCTATGAGGCACAATAGCAAAGCATAAACCTTTCTTTAAAATTTTGAAGGAAGTTTTGATAAGATGAAAGTTGGAGAGATTTACCTTCCCAATTTGGAATAAAGTTGTTGCTACAATTTTTGTTTATAAGTTATTTGTCATCATCATCACCACCACCACCACAACTATTTTTAAGGTGTTCATTGTTATTATTATTATTATCATTATTTTTTAAACAATAACTACTACTACTATTATTATGATTATTATTATATCAACACAATAATTATAAATTTTAAAAACACCCTACTTTATGGGTTTTCTACAAGTCAAGTTCATAACATAATAATAAGGAATAAAAATACCATTCTCCTTCATCCCTGTGGTGGTGACCAAATGTAAAGGAAGGTTGGATTTACCCATGAGGTCCTGTGTTCGAGTCCCCTTGCCATTGGTAGTTGAATCCTTAGGTAGAACTACTTCTCATGAGTCTAGAAGGTTCCCCCAAGTCAAAAAACATAAGAATTAATAAAAACACCATTATCATTCATACCAACACCTGACAGAGGATACTAGCTAGAAAATATTTTAGTAAGGACAGATGTGTTCTTTATAAGATCACTTACCCCTTTATTAGTTGTTACCAAATCATATTCTCCAAGGAAAGTCATTGGATCACCCACCACTTTATTAGCTACTACTAAATCATCTTCTCCAATGAGAGTATATTTTTTGGTAATTAGCATGACATGAATGATAGATATATTAAAGGTATTATCTGTAGAGTTATATATTATTTCTTCCATTCCTGTCAAGATGCAATCCCGTCCTTGTTCTATGAGCCTGATGCATAGAACCAATGGGTCATAGTTATACTTAAAGTTGAGTAACACTCTAGTGTTTAAGTGTGCTTGGGATTGGGTCTATTTTGATTTGCATGATCCTCACTTTGATCTGAAACATTCTCTCTAATTACCACTCCATTACTATTATTGTAAACTTGAACTTATGTGCTAGTAATTATAGGCATTAAGGTGTCAAATTTTCACCTTTGATTACTGTTCTTCAAACCATATTCATTCATTGATGCCTTGTTGGATGGATATTGATAAGATTAGGTGTTGATCTTGTACCTTTGATGAATATTTTTCAAATTAGTGTCCTCTGTTAATGTTTTTTCTATATGCAAAAATTTATGATTCTGCATAATGATGCCTCTATCATGTTGACCATTGAATGCAAAAAAATTATCCTTTTGTATAATCTATGATTTAAAATGGAATTCAAGGCCCCTAAATGTGACATTCAATCAAATTTATTCCAAAAATATATTCTAAGAACATTAACCCACTCTAGATGCAACTTATATAATCACTAGACAAATTGTTCACGCAAGACCTTGCCTTTCTAATTACAAATCTGAGCAGTGATAGGCTAGCTCTATCAAATATGTTCTATTAATAGCACTACACAAGGAGTGATTAACATGAACCTAAGAAGGAAATATTTTGTGATCCCTACAATGTTTTAGGAATGTAGGTTTGTTGTTTGCTTGGCCAATTTATGTAATATTATGGACTGTGAAAGAGTTAAATCTTTGAAAGCCATTTATGGATTGAATTAATCCCTTAGAGAATGGTACTATAAAATATATCAATTTTTCATATCTCAAAATTTTACTCATAGCTATAATTATCCTAATATTTTTGTTAAAAACACTCTAAATGGCATAGTTATCATTATTTTGTATGTTGATGACTTAATCATAACTAGTAGTAATAGTTTAATGGTTTCTTTCACTAAAATAGTTTTAAAGAGTACCTTTGAATGATATATTTGGGTCTCTTATATTAATTTTTAGGCATTTGTTGATAGAACAACATAACATTTTTATTTATAAATCTAAATACGCATATGACTTGTTATCTATGTTTAATATGTTAGATTATAAACCTGTTGCTACCCCTTATGAACTTGGTGTCAAATTTATTAATGACACAAAAACTAACAATGTTGATCCAAATATTTATAGATAATTAGTAGGCATTTTGAGTTATTTTACTCATAATCATCCTAATATTGCCTTTTTTTTTGGATCAATTTCTTATTTTATGTTTAAACCTCAAACTACTCATTTTAAAGTTGCTAAAAGAATTCTTCATTATATTAAAGGTACTCTAACCCTTGACATATAATATACCTCGAATAAAAATTTATCTTTGGTAGTTTATTATAATTTTGATTAGGCTAATGATATTAATGATTGTAGATCCACAAGTAATTATTTTTTGGGGGTTCTAGAACCATTTCATGTAATATTAAAAGGCAAACTATAGTATCTTTATTTTCTACTGAAGTTGAATATAAATATTACAATCATGATATCAAGGAATATATTTGGATTCGAAGACTTCTTATAGATTTGAGACACCCTTAATATTTGGCTACTACAATTTTTGGTGATAAACAAAGTGCATTTTTCTTAGTAAAAAATCCATTCATTCATGCAAGGTCTAGGCACATTAAGATTCAACGTCACTTTCAATGTGAATTTCTTGAAGACAATAAGTTCTTCTCTCTTTCTATCCTAATCAAGATTAAATGGATGATATTTTCACTAAGCCATTATGTAAAGAAAAAAATTGTATCCTTTTATAATATGTTAGGATTAAAGGAAATTCACATCAAAGAGGAGAGTTAGTAATGTTTCCTCCCTTCTTGTTTGTTTAAAAACCCTTAAAAAAAATTTAATGGTTAGTGTTAGAATTACCCTCTATTTGGGATAATTTATTTATCCTAAGTTTATTTTATGTGTGTGGAATTTTTATTTATGTGAATTATAAATTCACATAAATCTGGATTCCATAATGTGTCACACACCTATTTATTCTCTTTTAGGATTTGGGAGTTGCATAATAACTCCTTCCCCCACTTGTCACACATAAAAGAGGTTGGTAAGGTAATAATGAGATTATTTGTAATTCCCTTTCTCTTCTTATTACTATATTAAAAGATCCCTCTTCTCCTCATTTCCTCACTGGAAAATTGAACCTCTCTCTCTTTTTATGTAATTCATCTTGCTTCTAAAGATATAATTGTGGAGATTTTTGGTGACAAGCCTTCTTATAGATCACATGGATTTTTTTATGATACATTCAGTGTCCCACTTTAAAAATATTATCTCAAATTATGGCTTGTAGCTTGAGAGGTAATTTTACTTCTTGCTTGTCTAAATTTCTTCACTTTTAATGTTATTGATGAACTTTTTTGGCATAAATCATAATGGCCACATCTAAATTAGAATAAAAATAATTATCAACATTAGAATCAACATCAGATTTAACATCAATATCACCATCAACATAAAATCATTATCAACATCAATCCTATTAGCATCAGTATCCCAATCAAAATTAGGATCTCATAACATAGGCTACACACTTACGAAAGGTCCATTTAAATAACTTAGTGATCCTTCCATGGTTTTTGAGGAAGTTTCCTTTATCATCAAAACAAGTTATCCTAGTATCCTCTACAAATATTATGCATCCTTTAATCCTTACATTAGTGTCACTCATCCTTTTCACAATCACCATCCTATCCCTTAAATTGATGTCCATTATCCCACACCCATTGATTGGGATCAATAGAATCACACATCATTAGACTTCTTCCATAGTGACATATCAATTGTATAATTTATGGGGATTAGAAACATTCATTCAAAATAAATATCCCCTAGTGAAACCACGTTTGAGGCACTATGGGATAATCAAAATCAAAATCAGAACAATCAATAAGAATTGTTGTTGAAAATATCTTGGAGGCACAATAAATGAACAAATTAGTCTTGATTTCTTGATGAATACGTCATTGAAGTCAATATTAGAAAAAATGATAATTGAAAAATCATTTAGATTGCAACAACTCTTAGGCCTAAGGACCAAAAAATCTTGTGGTCCTATTGAGATAATTATTAGAGGTATTTGATCCCATAACATCCAAATCATGTCACATGAATAATCATCAATGGTATGTGTGATGGTTGGTCCCAATCATCCTTGGCTTCCCAAAATTCCCTCTTACCTCCATCATGATCATATCTTTTGTCTAAATCCTATATCCCATCATATAATTAGATATTTTATCCAATTCCTATCCTAATTTACCCTACCTAGCATAACTCTCTTTCCGAGAGGCTACAAAGACACCCTATTTAGAGGTTTGAAGGAATTATAATCAACAACCAACAAAGATCATAATCCCATCATTTAAATCCACACTGCAACATGATCCTAATAGGTATGGGCTAGAGATCAAAATGGGTTAGCATTTTATATTTTTTAATCCTCCATTGAGTTTATATTCACAAAAAATTCAAAATAGAGAAATAATTAATCCATCAGTTCAAACCATGCTTATAGTGCCTTGGGCATGTACCATGATGAAACCTAGGTTTCTAGCATCACGTGTAAATAATTTGTTATCTTCAAGTAACTTGACACTTGGGGAAATCCCCTTCTAATTATATTAAACCATCAAATTATTCATTGATCCTATTTGAACCATGCATATCCTATCCAAAACCTTATCCATGTCCAACCATCCTTACCCAAACACATCCTATCATGCCCATCAGTCTTCCCATTCTGACCTTGTTAAAGAAGTAGAGAAAATCTTAAAACCCATTTGGGAAATGTGTTGAAATATCCTCAACATGGTGATTTGATGACTGGATGCATTTTTTATTATAAGATGACATCCTTGGTGATCCAACATTCATCTGTATCCATCAATATCCAAGAATTATCCTAAATCTTTTGCATCCTACATCACTTTTCCCATCCCAATGCTAGAATAGGTTTTCCCTTTACTAGTATCCCTTTATAAAATTATAAAAATATAAAAACATCATAAAATTCACCAAATATCCAAAAACATAAAAAAAAAATCCAAAAGCATGAGATAATACAAAAAATCCTAAAAATCAAAAAATTCAAAAATCTCCCAAAGAGATATAAAGCCATAAAATACAAAAACTTTTGTGTTGTCCTAAATTTAGTCAAAATACTTATTCAAATCATTTCACCTACCATTGGGATTTCATTCCCAAATACTCCTTGTTTGGGGAAAACCAAAATGTGTAACTTATTTCAATATATCTTATTTCCAATCCATCCCCTTGCATGCATCCTTATTTGGGGGCACAATCTAATTATCAATATCATTGAGCCTTCACACATGGATTTTGATTTGATTAATGAAAAAATGCTTTTTTTGTTTTTGTTTTTAGGTTTGTGTGTGTTTGTTTGTTTATTTGTTCTATTTTCATGTTGTGCCTTGAATCGATCCATGCGCATCAATAGAGTCATCATGGTTTTTCCATATCATGGTGATTTCTTATGCTTATACTCGATTCCATCCATCATCATATAAAAAATAATGCCATCCTAATCTTTCTATATCATGGTGCATTGTTGTCATTTGGCTATTGGGTTAGGGGTTAGTTCTTATGCAAAAAATGACCAAGTCATCATGGTGTTTTTAATCATGATGCATATTGTCATGTGCAATATCAAAAATCAAGTTAAAATTATATGTGGATGTATGCTACAATGGTAGTTTATCCTCTTATAAAATCATCTATTTTCAAATTAAATAATTTCAATAATCTTTGACCTTGTCACATCATATCCTCCCTCTTTGACATTTGTCAACATCAAATCATCTTATCCATTTTTAACCAAATCTGATCATCTTCTATTTATCTTCATCATTCCTCATCATATTCTTCCCATTCTGGGGGAACTACATCAGCCTAGGTTATTGGGTTTTTATTCTTAATAGTGCTTTGGTGCTGAAGTGTAGCCCAATGAGCTAGCATGCTAACCCTTTCATGTAATATTATGGTCTTGTCCACTCACTCAAAGCACATAGTTAGAGACCAGTTCCCATAGGTTATGTTGTATAATAACATTAACTAGTTATATTCCTTGGGTTAAACATATATTTAATTATATAATACATAGAAAAAATATAAACTACTTTTATCCTAGTATTCTTGCATTCAACCACCATAACCATGTAAAAGAGTGATATGAAGTGTCGAGATTGTTATTTAGAAAAAGAAAAGATTTATATAGATTTCATACTAAGTTCTAATCACTAAATGTTCAACTCAACTTATCGTAGATACACAATTATCCATTTAACTAGAACATGAACACAATAATGGTTATAATATTCATAACTCATTTATTAAGCTTTAGCAAAATGATATCAAGAAAATCCCTCACATAGTGATTTACAACAGGGGTATTTATACTTGTTTATCCATGACCAAGTATTTAAAAATTAATGACAAGAGTAATTGGCCAATAAACTCTCTAAAAATTGAGATTCATGGCAGTCTATTAACTAACATCTCCTAAGGACCTAAGCCTTTGTACCCACTATATACTTATTTTATACTAGATCCTTACTATCATGTGTCTACGTCCTTATGGGCTAGTGTAAAACTTTAGATGGATAAGTTTTGGGTAACCCTTAAGAATTGCTCCTTAATTACTCTCACTTCCCATAAGCTCTCTAAGTCTTTCTCTATTATTTCAAGTCCTATGCTTTTGGGTTCCTCATAATTAATTATCCTCTTTTAATGATTCCTCTCGTGATGGTGCTTCTGTAACTTTGTGCTTTTATGCCCCACAAGTTTTGTGCCATGGTGCTTCTGTGACATTTGAGTTCTGCACCATAGTCTTCTATGTTAGGCTCCTTCTATGTCGTAATGGTTTCGTTCCAAAATGTCAAAACACTTAGTCAAAATTTGGGGTCCAACATTAACCCACTCTATACTCTTATTCTACCCTAGACTAAGTCTCGCTAGTGACCTCCACAAAAAAATTAGGCCCCATCTTCTCGATCTGCTTCTTGACATTGTCCCAATGTGACAATGTGTTGATAAACTTAGTAGTTATTACTTTAATGGCCTCTTTGGACTTATTCATCTCCTCAGGTTGGTCAGATGTCTCATTAGCCTTCTTGACCAAGTCATCCAAGGATGTGATAACATCCTTCTAGACATCTTAGAGTGTTGAGACTTCTTCAACAACTTATCCTCAGAGGGATGTAAAATTGGCATTCAACTATTGGTGATGTGTATTGATCTTTTTTTCCATTATTTCCATATCCTTGAAAGCCTTGTATGCTCGATGCGATCCTTTATTAGGGGACAACATCATCCATTTACTTCCTATAGGCTTATTATACTTAGATTTGAGCCTCCAATATATTATTAGGGCACTCTAATCATTCAAAAATCCCATCCAAGATAGGGATGACTTCCCCAAATATTTTGAGAGTGCACTTGCAGACTTCAACTACCTTGGTGAATTGCTTCACAATTTCCAATACCTTATTTCTTGGTGTGGATTGCTCTTTTCAATGCTTCAAAAAGAGGTTAACTAGGGTCTCTAGTTTATTTATGGAATCCCCATTGAGAGGCATGCCATCCACTAGTGATGGATCCTGGCCCAAAATCATCTTACACAAATTTCATGTTTTTACTTTAACCTATGTGGCCTCCTTTACTTGTTGTTTCAAAGTGACCACTTCCTTAGGGAGTGCCTTATTAGCATTAACTTCCTTGTCATACATACCTACCACCTAGGCATGTATCATCTCTACATCATGCATATTAGAGTCATACAATATGTTATGGTGCATGACTTTCAAAGCCATTTTTAAGAATGTTGCACTAGCTTGCAGAGGGGTGATCTTTTGGGGATTAACCCATAGTAGTTTGGGTAGTGAAAGAGCATCAAGATCTAAAATAAGGTTGTCATAAGGGATCTCAAAGTGATGCTCCTCACTATACATGTATAATAAGGACACCTACTTCCTTATTTCTAGAATTGCATCTCAGGGAAGGAAGTGCATTCATAGATATAACATACTATTAGGGATGTCTGATTGATATCAATCATGTAGATTAATAGATGCATCAATGATAGGATCTTATATGGATCTAACCTATTATCTAGTTGTTGTCAGGAGCATGGGTCTCAAATTTTTGTAGTGGAGTAATAACATATGCTTAAGAAAGAGGAAGAAGTTTTACAGTCAGTGAAGGAAGGTTTTCACCAATGAAATGGAGAATGATGATGGTTTTGAAAGGTAATAAATTTAATACACATTATCCTCCATAATAAATATTATACTTTTCATGGAATACTAGTCTGAAAGTATACCAATAAGCTTGCCAAGTAGTAAAGCATTATTGGCCTACAAATCATGCATGGAATTGCTTTACTAAGGCAAAGGAGGAGTTTTTCCATTCAGTAGATATCCCAAGCGTGGCTTGAATTAGAGGTTTCAACAATGTAGGCAACTGGATCAAAGAAAATATGAGTCAATTAAGGCCAAGAAAAGTGAAGAAATGAAGGAATGTTAGCATAGACTTATCCAGTGAGAGCATGCAAGTAAGAATTCTTCTATGTAACAATTTACTTCTACTTACTATGATAATGGGTTTTTTTAGTCTTTTCTTCAGGTAAGTGTTGCATATTTTAAGATTGTTTGGGACATATCTATGAGAATTTCATCAGTTCTACATAAATTTTCTTCAATTGAGCCTATACAATGAATCACCAAGTCCTTAATGTAATCTTCTTCAAAAAATTCTCATAGGTTTCTATAAAACATGATATTTACTCAACTTTAATATTCAAATCGAATAAACTTGTAGATATTGAATCCATAGTTGTAATACAATTTATTTAGATAATCTGAATGGATTCAAAAATTTCATCATCTCCTAGGGTAGAAAAAAGCAACATGAAGCTTGGGAATGATGGATATAAACAAATAAATACTATTCTAATAGTCTGTGGTTCACCAATAATGGGTAACACACAAACAAATATTAGAATTAGTCTCCAGCTTTTGCATGTTTAGAAATAAAGACATCAGAGTTTGAAATGCAGATTAATAAAGTGAAGTGCTTAAAATGGGTGGTCATTTTTAAAAACTTATTTCTTAGAAGTGTTCTATCTTTGAGTACTGAAAGTTCTTTCTGCATAATGATTGGCTATGTGCAGGTGTTTTAATCTTTCATTTCAATATTTTGTACTTCAATTTTCAAATTGATAAAAATTGGTCACACTATGAGGAGGTGTATACACGTAGATAATATATTTAAGATAATTATTTTCTAGAATTCTTTTTGATATATTTATCTTTGCTCTTCGCCATAAGGATATGTATTGTAAAAGTTTTGAAACAAAGTAGAGTATTTATAAGTTTTGAAAAATTGTAAATGTATTTGAAGTTAGAGTTTTAGAAGTGGATGAGATCCAACATGTGATGTCATGGAGAGTAGGAGTAGGCATAGTGTAGGTTCTCAAATCTATTTGTAATGGATCAGAGGTTGTAAACAATTGAAATGTTTAGGGCCTTTTTGTCTCAGGTGGGATGAGACACATTTTAAGTTGGGGAAAGTGTTAGTATCTCAGGGTGAGACACATTTTAAGTTGAGGCGAGTGTTAGTAGAGATAAAGGGAAATGTAATATAATATTATTTACCATTAATTGTATTAAAAAGAGAAATTAAGTGTCAATTAGGAAGTTAAAAGTCTTCAAAAGGAAGAGTCATTCAAGGAAAGTAAAGAGTCATGAAAAAGACTTTATAGGCAATTGTACAAGAAATGTATAATGCAGACCATTTTGAATGAACAAGAAGTATCTCATTTGGGTCTCATTTATTATCTTTGTTATTTCCCAATGTTAATAATTGCCTATAAATCTCTAGTTATATTTTACATTCTTGCCACAACAAACGCAACTGGTTCCTTCCCTTTATTAGGGTCACACTCCAAGATTTTGACCTTAACTTTGGTAGCTAATGAAGTGCTATCAATAGCCACTTTATTCATTTCATATTCTTTACCATCCTCCTCTTTACCAGATGCACCATCGATATCTCATGGTGAGTCTTCAAAGGTGGCCTCCTCCTTGTGCATTAGGGAGAATGTCTTCTCAAAATCAGAGTCTAATTATTCCTTCTATACTGTAGGTACTTCTTACTCAGGCTCTTATTTTATGGATCATTGTGGTCTAACCCTTGATGATGAAATTTTGGAGGGGGTGCCTATGGAGTTGTCTTAGGGGGAGAAGTTAAAGTTAGAGGAATGTGTGGAGGAGAAGGTGGGGGTGGAGGGACTTGTGGAAGTCAAACCTTGGGTAGAGAGGGTTGAGTGGGAGAAGGGTGAGCTGGAAAAAGGTGAGCTGGAGAAGGGAGAGGTGGAGAAGGGCATGATGGAGAAGGTTGAGGAGGTGAGGGTCTTGGTGGTGAGGGGCTCAGATGTGGCACTTGGGTAGTCCTCTATCATTTTTGAGGAACCTATTGAGTGTGTGTGCCAATATCATTCCTAGCTTGTTTCTTCTTCTTCTTCTTCAAGGGAGGTGCTGGTGGGAGCTTTTCCCTCTCATGTTATGTGCCCTTTGAGTCCTTATTCTTGGGTCGTAGCATATAAAATATATTGTGTACTTATTCTCCCACAAATATGGGCTTGACCTTTATATATGTTTGGTCCATCTCCTTCTTCTCCCTATAGGCCTTCTTACTTGAATAGACATACATCTTCTGGAGAGTGTGAATCTCTACATTGATCTTGTCTACCTCCAAGGTAATAATTTTTGCATCATAGATCTAGTTCACAAAGTTGATGAAGTACCATGCTAAAAAGGCATATGGTAAATTTAGCCATGCATAGAGTTATTTATAAGGTACCATCATGATGTGTGTAAGAGAGAAGTGTTTCTTCATAGTGAATTATGCTTGCTCAGTAGCTAAGGGGGAAAATCCTTCAGGATATGCCATTCATTCCTGAATGCCTCCATCATTCCATTAAACTAATACTTCATTTTTATTTTGTAAGAGGGGGTGATATGTCTTGGGTATGTGAAATCCTTATAGCATTTAGTGGGGGACTTATTCTCAAGATGGTATGCCCACTTTAGTGCTCCCATGGGGTAATCTAGTACATTGATCTCACAAAAAACCATTAAAAGCAAAAATACACCCCATAGAAACCTATGACTAGGGATCTGATGGGTCTCTTATACATCTTCAATAATTTTATGGCTAAAATACATAGTCCAATTATATTTTAAGCCTTGAATTACTTGGTGGGTGATATAGAGGTGAGTCATGTCTACCTCCTTCCAATGGTCAATCTCATCGATCTTGGTCATGATGATCTATGACACAATCTAGAGGGCAAGATCCTAAATGAAGTGGCCCTACTTTTTATATATAAACATTGTGACTATCTTTTGGACCTCATTGGTGTCCCCCAAGTCACAAGCCACATCCAAACCTGAACATTGTAGCCCTGATACCTTATTTGTCCTCTCAAACATGATCTTCATGTTATGGCCAATGAAGTAGAGATAATCCTCATTGATGCGTAAGAGTAGGAACTTGATGGCCTCTATGGGTTTTCAAAATTAAGGAAAATTAAATAGTTAGAAAAACCCTACAATGTCTAAGGAGTTAAAGATCATAAGGTTATATACCAACTGGTTCTTGGTGTTTTAGCACTCGACTCAGTAGTCATTCTATAATTCAACCTTATTCCTAGGTTGACAATGGTTGTAATTAAAAATAATGCAAGTGGGTACTTTGGAGACCTAGTTATTTGCATGTAGCACTATTTCAGGGTTCTACATTTATTCAATCATTAGTGGTAGGGGTAGAGATGATTGAGTCTTCTTAAGCTATCATTCCATACTAGCTTCTCTTCTTTTTACATGTTGTGCCTAATCTTCTGATGTTTCTTCTCTAATGAACAATGCTTCTCCTCCAAGTAACTACTCTTCTTCTAGTATATATGGTAATGGATCAATCTTAAATGCCTTTTTAGGCTGTATCACCCTCTGAGGAGCCAAAAATTTGAGGCATAATCATCCAACATTCCTAAAACAATATGTGATTATTGTCAGTGACTTTGGCTTTTCAAGCTTAAATTCCCTCTAATAGAAAACTTCCCTATAACCTAAAACGTACAAGCCTTCCCTATCATGGCCATGTCTTAGAGTTACCCTATGTTTTTCTTGCATAGATTAATGCTTAGCTTAATACCTGTATATAGACTCATAATGCTTTGTATATTTCTCTATGGAATTAAACTTGCTTTATTCACTTTTAGCTTTGGTATTTCTTACTCTCGGCTCTATAATCTCAAATGTAAGCAAATTTAAAATATAAAAATGAACCAACTCACCTTTTTATAGGCTCAAAGGAGTTAACCACATTTACTACCCCTCTCCTTTCATCCACTACTTCTCATCATAAATGCATTTTTTTAATGACCATCACCTTTCAACCACCACTTCTCATCATAAATGCATTTAACAATATTGTCTTATCATGTCATTCGCACATTTCTCATAACTATTATTCTTTCATATTAATGACACATCCCATCTTATGCCTTCATTTAAAGTGGAAGATAGTTGTGTCCCATGCTTTTTGTGGAGTCGAAGATAACTATGTGTCTTTTGAATTTTTAAATTATTAACAGGAACACCCTATCCTTAGACTATGTAGTTTTCATGTTTTAAATGACTTGTATGCCTTAAGTAACTTGTGTGACTTAAGTAACTTTCATGACCTAATTACTTTGCATACCTAGATAACTTGCATTCTTAGGTAATTTTTATGCCTATCTTTAATCATGAATTCATATATTTCTCACCGCACAATAAAACTAAGTCGTGGTCCTCCACAAAAATACAAGTACAAAATTTAAAGACAATTAAATTAATGAAATGTTGTGCACACAAAGGCAATGCTCTTATTTAAAAATAGGAAATCCTAAACTAATGGCATAAGCCTTATTGTCTACAACACTATAACTAATCATAAGTGAAATACGGTTGGAGCCAACTTCCATTGTAATGCCCAAGAAGGAACTGGCCATCCAACCTTTGTAATCGATAAGCATTAGTAGGTCAAATTATATGAATGATAAAAGGACCATCATAGTGAATCTAATTTTTTCAAGAATGGCATGCAAACTTGGAGTTGTATAGCAAGACCTTCATTCTCAAATTAAATGTTTTATGTTTTATGTGTCTATCATGACATTCCTTTTGTTTGTGCTTTTCCACATCCTAACTCTAATGAGAGAGGAAACAGACTTTATATAGTTATAATAAAGTATCTAGGTGTGATTTCAAGGATGACTCCTCATCCAATTGTCCTACACATACAATGTGAAGAGATGGTATAAAAAAATCAACTAAAAGGACTGCCTCTTTTCCATATACTAAATTAAATAGTGTGCTCTTGATCGGGCACTTATAAGTTATTCATTAATCCCACAGTACTATAAACACTCTATCATCCTAATCAGTTTAGCCAATATTACAAATCTTTGTTATGGTGGTGCCTAGAATTTTATTGAATGCCTCGATAGTTTCATTGGCTTGAGGGTGATACGGTGTTATTTTTTGGTGTGCAATCATGAACTCAACCAATAAGATGTGAATAGTTTCATTTAGGATATGGGTTATGTGATCACTAGTGAAACTTAGTGGGCATCCAAACTAAGTTATGATATACTCAAAAATAAAGCATATAGTAGTGGTAGCTATACAATCTCTCATGGGTGCAACTTTATCCTAGTGCATGAAATAGTTAGTTGTTGTGGTGATATACCAAGAACCTATTCATCATCTAGCTAGAGTGATGGGGACAACAATGGCTCATTTCTCAAAACATTCTTGAGAGAGAATCAGTCTTAAAGGCATGACATCTCATAGGTTTGGTTTCCCTATGTGCTAACATATGTCACACTTCCTAACATATACCTTAGCATCTTGAAAAAGAGTAGGCCACCATAATCCAACCATTATAAACTTGCACACGGTAGCCTCTCTAGCATAGTTTCCTCTAGAAACACCTTCATGAACTTCTTGAAGTACTTCAGAATGCTCATGTTTCATAACATATCACTGAAGAACTTCATCATGACCAAGTTTGTAAAGATCCCCTCCTATGAGTTAAAAGGGTGTGACACAGACTATTAATTTTTCTTGGCCTATAGATTTAGATAGTTAGGCGCTTAGCCAATAGTTAAAAATAATGAAATATATTCCAATTCTTCACGTATATGAGTAACATGAAAGAGTTAAACATTAGGTACATCATCTTCGATAGCATGTAGTGGTCATCTAGACTCAATTCAAGATAGATGGTTAGGGCCACAATTATATTTTTTAGGTTTGACCATGACAGAGAATTGAAACTCTTAGAACAACATTATCTAGTGATAGATTCATCCATGTAGCATAAGTTTGTTTACTAGGTACTTTAAAGAGTCATGATTTATATAGAATACAAAGGGATTTACCGATAAATACTATCAAAATTTATGTCAATCATAAACCATTGACAGTGCTTCACACTTTGTGGTGGTGTAATTCCTCTCAATAGGAGTGAGTTTCCTACTATAAAAATAGATTGGGTGATCAAGGTGACCTTCCCCTAGCTCTCCAAAGACTGCACTAATTGCTATTCCAAATACATCAACATGGATGTGGAATGGTCTTGTCTAATCAGGGAACTAGAGGATTGAAGTGGTAACTAGCTTATATTTTAAGGCCTCAAAGGCTTCATGGTAGGAGAAAGTCCATATGAAGTGATCATTATGCTTCAAGAGTTCTTCCAAAGGTGTGACAATCTTTTCATAGCCACAAATGAGTTTCCTATAATATCCTATATGATCTAAGAAGGTGCATACCTTGTACTAAGATTTGGGTGCTAACAGGTGAAGAATAATAGATACCTTTACTGGTTCTACCAGAAGTCCATCCTTACAAATAATATCTTAAGAGAACATCAAAAGGTGTAGTAAATAGGAAATTCTTTAAGTTTAGTGATATTTTTAAGACTCGACAGTGCTCAAACATGAGCCTTAGGTTAAATTAATCATCCTTGACCAAACCATATACTATCAAATCATCTAAGTAGACTTGAAGAAACTTATGGATGAAATCCTTAAAGGCTTCTATGGCTATACATGACAACACAGTTGGTGCATTCTTTAACCCAAAAGGCATGACAATATATGTGAAAAAGCCCCATTCAATAGTAAGCATCTTATTTGGTTGGTATTATTCAATGATTTGGACCTAATGGTATCTCAAAAACCCATCTTTGAATATATATATCTCACACCTAGCAATACCTTTAAGGATTTCCTTTGTGAATGCTATTGGGAAAGGATCAATGATGCAAGAAGTGTTAAGGACCCCATAATCAATGTAAAATCAAATGCATTCATATTTATTTATATTAATCACCATGGGATTATCCCACTGAGATTCATCAATGTGGGTGATTACTCTAACACATGACATACTATCAATTTCTTGTTTAATGTGCACCTAAAGATTAAGATTCATCTTATATGGCCTTTTTTTTACTAGTCGAGTGTCATCAACCAGTTTGATATGTATCTTTCGTAAGGATGGATGAACTCCTTTAATCTCATTCTAGCTTCTTGGAAAGACATCTTGATATTAATTTAATAACTTTAATATCTTTTAAATTTTAGTATTAGTCCAATAATTTCCTATAGCAGCCATTTTTGTTTCTTACTATATGTCAATGTTGCATTGAACAGTTTGAATTGGCCTAGAGTAGTTGTATATATCGGCACTAGTATCATAAATAATTCATGTGCCATATTTTTTAGGAATATCCAAATGACTTGAAAAAGGGTCAAGTGGATTAGATCCCTCACCTTCTTCTACCTGAAACACTAGATTTTATTTTCCTAGATGTATCTCTTCATGTCAGTCTTCATCAAGGACTAGTTCTAGTACATAAACAAGTTGTGCCAATGGTTTATTGAAGATATTTATACCTTCTTCAGGATATTATGGATATTTCTTAGGTGATCTTCAAGGGGACTTGGGTCACCTACAACTGCTTCACATATGGCCTGGAGGGTGAGGCACAAATCCATCCTTGGAGAGGAATACGATAGTGCCAAGTTCATGATCTCCTTCAATAGTTGCCAAAATGGGGTACCCGTGTATTTATCTTCACGAAAATACCATGTTTGTGCCCAAGTGAATAAATTTATATAGAATACATGCACCCACAAGTATTTTAGTAAGTAAGATGCTTCATCTCTCCACATTGACTTGCAAGCCTCTATATGCAGTTCAGGTGCTTGTACTCCACTATAGTTGATTGTTCCTTTGACTTTGTTGTCATGATGGAACTAGTTATACAAGGAAGATCATAATTAATCCCATTGTATAAGTCATTCACAATGGATTCACCACCATCTTGTAGATGTACCATCAAAAAGGTGAACCAAGTATCAGATATGATCAGTGTTAGTGTGATAAAATTATTTGAGGCACTAGACAAAGTCATGGATCTCCATTTGGCTATGAAATAAAGGAGTTGCATAGAGTCTTTCTAAAGGTGCATCTATCAATGGTCCCCTCATGACTTGTCTAATAATAAGGTAGATGACCCTATGGCACTTATGGAATTGGCACATAATGTTCTCTCAACTACCAATGGCACTACACACACTTTTAGTGATGTCATAGTTTCCATGGGCCCAAAAATTACAAGCATTACTTGTAGTATCAGAAAGGGACCAAGTGTCCATCCAATGGAAGATGCCATCTAGAGTAGGATCATGTTGCTCATTACCTCTGTTAGTAACATTATGGATGTGGTTTATGCTTTTTTCTAAATTAATAGATTCGATTTAAGGGGTCCATATGTTTGATCTAGGGGAATAACATTGTGCTGGTCAGTGTTATCAAAACTGATGTAACACTTCTTGAAACTCAAGTCTACATTATTTTCATAACACCAAGGTCACCCCAATAGAGATATAAAGTCATCTACCTCAGCTAGTTTGAGATATGCCTCAAAAGGTACTCTAAGTATATCAACCATTGCATTCTTGAGGATACCAATCAGTAGATTATGAGTTTTATTAGCCATGAATAACACATGCAATGATGGTTGTAGTGTTAGAATAGCCATTTTTCACCATTTATCCTTGGTGAGGACATTCACTTCTACGCAAGTGTCAACTAAGATATCTTGGATTACCCAACCATTGATAGCATCATTTACTATTATCTCTTTATCTTTTAGAGGAGTAAGAGGAATAGGGGTATCTTACCATTAAGCATGATTTAATCAATGATCTTCAATATACCAAGTTACTTGAGGTTGAGAATCAATTGGCACTTGTACCTAATTTTTAAGCCAAATGTTTAGTTTGAGGATAATGTCCTCATATAACATAAGCTTGCATAGCTCCTAGAAGTCATCTTGTGCCAAGTTTTGAGGCTCCATTGCCTTTTATATATTAGCACATTGCATTGCTTCTTTTTCCATGAGAAATTGAATTTCTCCTTTGAGTTTCATAACAACATCAAAGTGTCCTAGGGTACATCCTCCTATTGTTGGGAAATAGGATACTTCATCATCTGAGGCTCTTCATGTTGTACCTTCTCAATAGGATTAGAGGTAGACTAGGATTTTCTTCCGCTATGCATAGTGATATTCACTTGTTGAATTATGGCGGTGCTTGAATGTGTGTGTCATTATGGTTTCTTAATATGAATCATACCTATACCCTTTTAATTTATCTCCTTAGTGATGACTGTGTACAAATAAAGACACTCTTCTAATCAATGGTCCTTTTTATAGAAAGCACATGTAGGGTAAACTAGATAATCTCTTTGATAGTGGTCTAGGGATCTGCACTTGTAATATATTCTTGGTTAGAAATGACCACCTCTTCATCCTCATCTTCTACCTCAACCATGATAGCCATTATTGTCCTGATTGTTGGCCATAAAGGTTTGTTATGTGCCACACATGCATGCTTCATGGATATCACTAATTAGTCAACAATCATTAGTGTCATGAGTATAGGCATCACATATTTTATAATACTTAGACACTTTAGATTGTGTGTCTCACTTCAAAAGAGGACAAGAGCATACATCATTCTCTTCATGATATATTTCACATGACTACCTCAGTATAACATAGATGTTCATGTGTGGGTAGTTATTTGGGTATGTCATTAAGACTCGTAATCAATGCACCAAAGACCACTACAAGTATCATGTGCATTATTTGTAGTTAGTTTTTCAAGTTATGATGACATTGAATCTATTTTGGCTTCTATGAAGGGATTTATCCTAGTGTCAATACTACCAATGGCTTCAACATGGAGGGCATCTTGAAAAGCTTTCACCAGGCTAGTGAATATCTTTTGAGAGAATGTTTGTCAAAATGGTAGTAAAAAATCTCCCATGAACCATTGTTCATGTTGAGAAGCATTTATTTTTAATGATATCTTTGACAAAACTATTTTGAACCTTTCATCATATTCTCGTACACTCTTAGTAAGTTCTTACTTTATATCCTTTAATGCGGCTATACTTTATTGCTCAAATTTAGGAATGTCAAATTCTTGAAGAAATGCAATTTTAAGTTGATCATAGTCAACTATTGATTTTTTAAGGTCAAAATTTTGATACCATTTGTGTGCTCTCTCCAAAAGTGTAGTACTGAATTGGGTGGCCTTTCTCTTAGAATAAGTGATGCCTAGTCCCTCTAAATAAGTTCACGCTTATGGATGTGCTAAACTACATTATCCATGCCTTGATATTCAATTAGGTGAAGTGTCATTTCATAATATATCATTGACAATTGAGGTACTTGGACTGGTGGTTGTTTTGAACCTCTAGCTCCTATCCCTTGATGGGGGAGTCCACCACTCCCTCCTGTGCCACCTCTTAGTCTACCTCTAATGCCTCTAGAAATAATGCCCATGCCATGGAGCATGGTAGTTGGTTGATTAATAAGGTTTGGGCCCATACTCTATCCACTCTAAATATCAGGTCCCCTAGGCATGCCAAATTGCGCCATGAAATTCCATTGAAGAGGGAAAGAAAGTGAGAAGTCCATATGATTTATAATTGGCTCAACTACAATATTCCTTATAGGTTCAATCTTTGATTACACACTATTTGTATCCAAATTATGTATATGTATGGTCATATAATTCAAAATCATGAGCACATACTATGGTTGGTGAGCCTAATTGGTTCATACTTGGTTCTTCAATTTTTGCCATCTGACTAGTTTCTCCTTCATATGATAAAAGTGGCATGGGGCATAGTTTGAAAGTGATGGGGTCCTCTTTATGTGTTTTTGCTTCCCCTGTAGCTCCTAAAAACACTTTTTGAGTTCTCCCTATCCTTTCCCATGCCTCTTAATCCTATGATCTTTTGTCAAGCTTCATCATATTTTTGCTTTCGTAATGCCCACTGAATAGATACCATTCTGAACCTACAGTATTTATCAACTCTTCTCTACTCCCCTTCTAAATGTGTGGTTCAGGCAAAGTGGTATTTATCTCTCCATTGGCATAGTCTCAAGTCTATAATCAATAAATAACTTCATGATTTCTAATGATAAATGTCCAATGTAACGACTACATAATTATCTGAAGAACTGGAACTTGGCTTCTTCAAGACATGAATAGGTAGTTACATCATACTCTAGAATGTATTTTTTCAATACTCCTTTTTACTAGATATTAATATCTCATGTACAAGGTGTCCTAAGTCATGCTAATGTTCTTTGTCATTCTAACATCCAAGACTATCTTCTTCCAAGGTTTTGTGACTGTCCTTGAGCATATGTAGACAGCCAAGTGTGTAAATGAACTAAGATCTTAGCAAAGAAAGTTTCATAGAATGCACTATAGATATTTTTGTCTACCCACTACCATGCATAAACTCTTGGTTCAAGGTAGGAAACTACAAAATTATATCCAACCCCAATAATCCATTACTCAATACTCTCAAGGGTGATACGCTCAAACATATTCCATTACTATGCAATAAGCGCTATGAGTCTCGATAAAGGAACCAAAATGTTAGGGTTTTATTATTAATAGTGTTTTGGTTTTGAAGTGTAGCCCAAAAAGCTAGCACATTTTCCCTTTCATGCAAGATTGTGATCTTGCACACTCACCAAAAGCATGTAGCTAGAGACCAGTTCTTGTAGGTTATGTTGTATAGTAATATTAAATAGTTATATTACCTAGGTTAAACATATATCTAATTAGATAATACATAGAAGAAAAGATAAACTAATTTAATCTTAGTATTATTGTTGTAAAAAAGTTGGTTGTTAATCCATTTGCTTTGTTAGGTGCTTGTCCAAGTCAGATCTAGACTTGTTACAACTAGGCACAAACATAACATAATCTTATAGTGCACAAAATTTATCACACTACTACATCAACATTAAATCACATAAAACATGATCCTTATGCACTCACCCAAAACATAATAAATAAAGGACCAGGGCTCGCATTTTGCTAGTCATGCCATGGCACAACTCAATCATCAAGGGACTTGGTCATTTTCAACAAAGGAACTGATAAGTTTGTTGGTGTAAGTCATTCCTGGGATAAGATAAGGGTCTTTTGGCACAAATCCTATCTAGGGAGCCAATTATAGTCACAGGAGTACAAGCCTATATCAAGTATGATTTATAGTCTCTTAGGCACAAGCCTATGTTTCATCATGCTTAGCATCATTTAGGCACTTGAAGGGTTCAATGGAATACTTTAGATGAAGGGTTCATGTTGGGTTAATACCTAAACCACAAGTATGATTGATTGGCATAGGGTCTCATCTATACTTAGGCTATTTCCACATAAAATACTAACATCATCATCTATAAGAATTATAGGGACACTACGAAAGCCATGAACAAAAAGTTTGCAAGAAATGTTCCTAATATTTAGATTGAATTTTATAAAATTAAACTCATAGCATTCATCACATGTTGCAATAAAAAATCTAAGGATATCAAGTAGAAACTAAACACATAGCCAGTTCAATACTAATTTAATCCAACATCATTCTTCATTTATCAAAGTTCATAGAAATAGAGTATAGTTCATTTTGCAAAATAGAGTAAAATAATATCTAACTACTCATGGCCTAGCGGCTCACAGGTGAGCTTGGGTAATATAAAGTGGAACCTTATAAGAATACATACTAATTTATTATACTAATGGAATTCATACATAACCAGGTTAAATTTTTATAGAGCTTTGCTACTCAATTCATGTCTCTCTACTCACTAGACTGGGCTCAACTTTATATCATAAGGGAGTATTTTCATGCTAGGTTGGAGAGTGCACACCGAGTGCTGAGCTCGATCCATGGGTGATCATTTCATCAGATTCAATACCTTGCATCCTTCATGCTCCATTCACCATGTGCATTTACTCAAGGATATTTCTCAAAAATTTGGGTGGTTATCCCAGATAACCACCTCCCATCTAGTGCAAGATGATCGTTGATTCCTTCAATTAGTGTAAAAGGTACCAAAACAAAAATCATTCAAAATTATTACCTCATGCTAAGGTATCTATTGAGTTGGTATAGGTCAAATACTTAGCCAAAAAGGGGCCCAACATTACCCCATATAAAATTGCTAGTCCACCTTTGGACTAGTCTTCCAATGCTTTTGGTGCACAAAACTTGGGTGTGTTCTCCTTTAATTTTGATGTATAGTCCTCAAATCCCTAGATTGTCAGCTTGATTTCTTATGTGATGCCATCTATTTTTGTGGAGGTAGCCTCAAATGTGAGCACATCAATTTTATCTAAATCTTTTCTAAAGGCCTCTAGCCTTTCTCACCCTACCATCTAGGATTGTTCCTTGCTTATTAGCCTTTGTTTTTAAGGCACATAAGAGTTCTTCCAAGTCTTGATCCAAAATATTTATTTGGGTGTTCAAAGTGTTGACTTATGCCATGATATGTGTGTGCTATACCCTACTAATAGTATATGTCTATGCCATCAGAATATCCTTCTCCCTTTTTGCCTTTTTGAAGTGCATGTTGATGACTGACGCATGGGTAGAGAAGTTTCAAAAGATTATGTTAGGCACTTTGTGCCCTCTTCAATATTTGTGAAGAGGTCTTCCACCTCTTCAAGATTCATGAAAATCTCTTGCTTTATGGTGTGCAAGGGTCCTCTTCTTATTCTACCACTAGCACCACCTTCAACCTTGGCAGTATTTGCTCCACTAGCGGATAAACGTTATCAACTTCAAAAAAATTGGAAGTGTCAATGCCCTCCAAGAGGGGTAGCTCAACTTCCTCTACATGCTCAACCAATTTTTGTAACTTGAATTTCATGGCCTTAATCCCCTCTTATACCTTTAGCATGATCTTCTTCCACTTTTAGGATCTAACATCATTAACATTGTTCTTTCTTGCTACCATAAAGGCCATTCAGATGAGGATGTTTCCCAACCTTACTAGATTCATGGCACGAGGGTTGCTAAGAAGGGAATCATGCTCTTATTTAGGTTGATCTATGCTCAAGATTAACTTTTTTAGCACCTCAAAATATGGCTTATCCATATAACTATCGAAGGCAAATGATAGTTGATGGTGCATCCTTATCATGTTAGATCTAGAGGGCATGTATTCTAACATATAAAAATCCTCATCAGTGAACCCAATCTATGCCTTTTCTCATAAGCTTGAATCAAATTCCTCTTCTTCATTAATAGATATCTCCATCTACTCTTGCTCCTCTTCATCAGCATTGGTGCCTTCTTTTGTGCCTTCCTCTGAGGCTACCTCTTCTTGCTCCAATAGGGGCTCTTCCTCAAACTTATCCCCTTGGTCCATCTCTTCTTCCTCCTTAGTTCCAACTTCACCCATCTCTTATTTTTGTTGGGTTTCTTCTTCACTCTCATTTTTCTCTTTTAAGGTACCAGAATCACCTTCCTTGTCTCTATGTGCCCCTTCACTACCTGGGAACACCTGCTATGCAGCTTGGTTTATTATATTGGTGAGGGTGACAAACACCTTTACTATTATCAATTCACTTGGTTCCACACTTGTGGCAACCTTATTCTCTTCTTTTTATTTTTTAGCCCTTTCCTTTAGGGCCTTCTTTTTATCTTCCTTCCTCTTCTTAGCCTGTGCTATGGCCTTCTCTTCTTCGGCCTTTATTTCATCAACCTCTACCTTTATCATTTTATTCAATATCATGCCCTTTGTCATCATGGCATCCCATCAATATTTAAGCACCAACACCTTCATGATGTTGACTTCACTCATCCCCATTTTCCTCCATGCTTTTCTTTTTTTTCTTTCAGTTTGGGGAGGCTATGGTAGGTTCATTGCTAGGGGCATTTGCTGGCTTTTATGCTTCTCCAAGCATGGTTTTAGTGCCACCTTAGAGGGCCTCATGTAATTTTTCCATGCTTGGATCTTCTCCCATATCTTCTTCTTGGGTAATAAAGACACTTATCCCTTATTCTTATTCCTCTTCCTCCTCCATCTCTTTTTGCACCCTCCACACTTTTACTTCCTCCTATACTTCTTGCTCCTCCATTTCTACCAAGGTAATAATGTGCATCATGATAGGCCCCTTGGATTTCCTTTTATTTTCCCTTCCCTTGGGTAAAACAATCATTTTCATGAAGGTCACATGTCTCCCCCTTTTTATTTTGGGGAGACTTTCCTACTTTGTCGATCTTGAAGGGGAGGTCATGTCCTTATCAATGTGCATGCACTTCTTCTTCAACTTCATCTCATAGAAGAGCATGTCGATGTGCCTGAGGATGACTTCCCTTTGGAGGGGATGGATATCAATGAGATCTAAATCATCCTCCTTTCCCTTGGTTACTTTACCTCCTAGGCACATATATTAACACCTCAAACTATGTTTCTCCACATCTATGGCCTTCATCAGGATGTCCACCTATTGTGCATTTGGAATTATACTAAGCACACTTTTTAAGTACTTGGCTAAAAAGGCATAGGGAAGCTTTAACCAACTAGGTCAATTACCATCTATAAGCACCAACTGCACCATGCAGAAGTGTTTCATTATGATGAAGGTTGTCATTCTAACCATGGTCTGAGGGAGCTCCTTGTGGATGTGCCACTCTATCCTGAATACCTCAATGTATTAGGTGCACCATCCCATTACTTAGGATTTATACTTCAAGATGACTGAAGGGAGGCAAATTAAATTTTGGTATTTGAGCATTTGGGAGTCTTTATGATCTGAGAAGATCTACAAGTTATATGCATCACTATTAGGCATGCTGATTTCCTCCATCACAATCAAAATTAACATGGAGCCCCATTAGAAGGTTTATCATGTTGTATGACATTCAAACATGTTCTTGATCATTTTATCTACTATGAACATACCTATAATTAAACTTGACCCCCTGCACCATGTGGTAGGCTATGTATAGGTAGGCCTTATAAATGTCATACCACTGACTATTAGGGTAGAGTTTAGAACTTATGAGGTGCACATATACCCTAATTTTTAGGTCTTGGATGTCCTTGATTGGGAATACAAATCCTCCCTTGTAGTATCCTAAGAGCTTCATGACTTGCTCAACCTTAGTGTCATCCACCATCATTTAATGGATGTCTGTGCCAGAGTCTGGGAGGCCAGTAATTCATCTAATGAGGCTAGTTGATAACCCCATATGCCTCCCCATGAAGTAGAATCAATCCCTATAGACTCATGAGAGGAGGAACTACACAAGTTCCTCTAGATTCTCAAAGAATGATAACTCATAGTTATGAGTTACACCAGTGGTCACCAATTTGTCTTAGATTGAGACATCAAAGGGTGTTGCACCTACTTCAATCTTTGTCCTTGTGTCCACCACCTAGTATTGCACTAGATCTTATGCATTATTAGAGGTTTGATGGTTTTACTCTTTCAAGTAGCATTTATATTCAAACAATTCCCAATTTTTTCCCATCAAGACCCCCTCATGAAACTACATGTCTCAGTAGGACATCTTCTCAAGCACCTCTGGATCAACTTGGGTGATGCTAACTCCTACTAGCAGTGCTACCACTTTTGTAGTAGCCACTTATTCTTATACTCACACCCTCTTGGCATCCATCTATGCCTGTTATAGGCCTGAACCCTTACATTTATTTCTTATCCTAAACTGGCTAGTGTTGAAATATAGTTGATTTATGTTACTAAAGACTAGCACTTCTCATAGTTGCTAGGCCTATGACTGCATCTTCAAATCTTGAACTTTGCATGTTATTAATGGCAACCTCAACATCACCCTATTTTTATATAACTTGGTTCTTGAACAATTCATGATATTTACTTTTTTATATCAATCTCAAAGTAAATGCAAGGTCTCCCTCTATTCAATCATTAACTTTTAAGCATCTATGGGTATTCGAGGTCTCACTATTGTATCATTTGTTTACTTCAACTTTGTTTCACTAGTTTGGGTCTATGTTTTGAGTGTAAATTAACTTAGAGTTTGTAAACTCAACCAGTTGGCCACTTGATGATTAATACCCTAATTCTATCTACCATATTTAATGTAGGTGATTAATGGTGTGGTGGTGCCTAGATTTCTTAAAATTCACAAGAATCTATGAAATCCATGAAAATCCATTACCACTAACACATTCAATGCAGATCTTTGTGCCTCCACTATCACCTTAATAAATATTCCTAATGGCATTTTTGGTGAAGTGACATGTAGTTTAAATGGTCACTTCTTACCTCACTTTAGGTGGATGCCAGATTTTTTGGATGATTTTCCTCCTGCACTTTGTTCCCTTGGCATGACCATCACTTTCCTTATGTTAACCAAGGTACAGTGCCTCAATGCACATGATTCAGCCTCCATGATCCCATCTCCTCTTTCTACTACACTTTATTTCCAAGCATGCTTCTATGTCTCAATTGATTTTTTTATGCTTCTCATCTCTTACGTTGGCCTATCCTACTATATACAAATCCCTTGCAATGGCCCTTCAATGCTTCACATTCCTCTAATTTATTACACATGATCATGTTGTGCATATTTTACTCTACCTCTTGTGTATTTGTATCTTGTGCACCTTTGTCACATGGTTCTCAAATCTTCAAAGTTTAGTAACCTCCTTTTACCCAAAAAATTACGTATCTAGCCCTAGGTGCTTAGAAATCAAATGTGCTCAACTCACCTAACTAGTATTATACATGGAAGTACCAGAGGAGGTCTCCTTTGGGCCTTAAAGCAACCTGCATTTTAAAGCCTATACACATGGATTTTATGCACTTGCCTCTTCAGTCTAGAAAGTTTCATGCTCCCAAAACCTAGATGTCTGCCCTCATGTGCATATAAAGTGTTTGTGCTTGACTCACCTAGTTAGAATTATGAATGAAAGGGCTAGAGTAGTCTTTTAATGGGCTTGAAATGCCTTGCATCTAAGATCTTATGCATGAGTGTCTTGTGCACCTATTTTTAGAGTCTGACAAGTTTCACACACCCAAAGATTATATGTCTGGCCTTAGGCACTTAGAAAGCATTTATGCTCGACTCACCCAGTTAGAATTATGCATGAAAGGGTTAGATGAATTTATTGGCAAGGTACCCTACCTCTTGAATCTCATGTATGAGGATCTTGTATGATCTCTTCCTTGAAAATGGAAATCTTCACAAGTCCATAACTTAGGTATCTAACCTCAAGAACTTGGAAAACATTCATACATGACTCACCAAACTGGAATTATGTATGTAAGTGCCAGGGTATTCTACCAGTGGACTTTAAAGTGTTGTTTATTCATTCAAGATCACAACAATAAAGAACAACATAATCATATGGAACTATTTAGATTACACCAAACTCTTATTTTGGTCAGTATAACACAACTAACTCATGATGAAAAAGTTGGTGTCTAATGATACAAGCACATCCTATTCTTGATATGGCTTCAATCGATTTCTATTTAAATGCCCAGGGAGCATTTCATAAGATAATGTGTGTAACTTGCATATGACTATATCCAATATATGGTGGATGACATATGGACCCATCCACCTTATCTATAGCTTGCCTAGGTGTTTGAGGTACGTAGTGTCATAGAGTAATACCAATGCTCCTTCAGTCAGTTCCTTATGCTTAATATTCTTGTCATGCTAGAGATTATGGTACACCTTCTCGATCTATTGACTCCATCTTGATTGAGTGTGTTTCTAATCCAAGTGCTCCAATTCCTCTAACCTTGTGTACAAATATTCTTGGTCATCTAAGTGACCAATTCATGTAATGCAAAATGATGGCACCATGAACTTCATTGGCATAACTACCTTAGTGTTAAACACCATTTGAAATGGCATAACCTTATTTAGGTGCTTATATGTTATGTGGTATGCCCATAGTATTGTGGATACTCAATCAACCTAGTCTTTACAACCAACATTGCATATTTTCATGAGGTACATCTCTAGTATTTTTTTTAACACCTTAGCTATGCCATTTACTTGTGGATGATAAGGCATCATCTTCTGATGCATCACCATATATTTGGTCAATAGGATGTGCACCATTTCATTGATGAAGTGGGTGTTCCTATCGATATTTAGACTGCATGGGATCCCATAGTAACTTATAATGTTCTCCTAAAGGAACTTCATGGCTGTGGTGGCTGTGCAATTTTTCATTAGCACAGCGTCGACCCACTTAGTGAAATAATCAATGGCCTCAAAAATATATCTTACACCTGTACATCTAACTATAGGAGTGATCAACCCTCAAAAATCAATGGCCCATCTTATGAATGGTGCCTAGGAAAGAATGGGGATGAGAGGCATCTCATCCTAGTGGTTGGGTTTCCCTATGTGTTGGTACATATCACATGGCTTGGCACAATCTTTTAAATCTTGGAATAGGATTGATCACCATAATCTTGATTGCATCACCTTTCATGTCATCACATATTTAGTGCAATGCCATCTTATTATCCCTTCATGCACCTCTGTCAAGATAGATTCCCTTTTGTACTCCAAAACACATCAGTGCAACACTTCATCTTTGCTTAGTTTATACATCTCCTTGCCAATGAGTTGAAAGGGGTGGCATGAACTACAAGCTATTTTATCTCCCAATTTGTCATGGTCTAGGGTGCAAACCCATATGTTAGAAAGGTGGAAATATCCACCAAGTCCTTAGGGATGCACTAGACTCTATATAATTGCACGTCTGACATGTCATCTTCATTAGCCACCTCTATATTGCCAAAATCGATGCAGGATAAATGATCTGGCCTCAAGTTTTACTTTATAGGTTTGACAACAACTAAAAACTAGAATTCCTAAAATAGAACTATTTATCTACATATTCACCCATGTAAAACAAGCTTGTTTATAAGGTATGTGAGTGCCTCATGATTGATGAAAATGATAAGTGGGGTTGCTAATAGGTATTGCCAAGTTTTTTTCAAGGTATAGACCATTTCTAGTGCCTCACACTTAATCGTTATGTAATTTTTCTCTACTTGGGTCAATTTTATACTTGTGAAGGAAATGGGATGATCCATCTTCCCTTTACCAAGTTGTGTTAGGATGGCACCAGTTTTATAGATATAATCATCAACATAGATGTGAAATAGGGTCATCTAGTTGGGAAATTGTAAAATATACACACTATCCAGCTTGAGCTTTAGAGTTTTAAAGGCATCCTCTTGTGGTGCACCCTAATAGAATGGGTTATCCTTGTGAAAGAGCTCCTCTAGTAGTGCCACAATATTTACATATCTCCTTATAAATGTATTGTAATATCCATAATGGCCAAGAAATTCATGAACATCTATCTACATTGAAGGGGTCTAGAGCTAGATTATTATGGCTATCTTCATGGGGTCAACAAGTAGACCATCTTTACAGATGGTGTGCCCAAAAAAGGTTCCAAAAGATGCAATTCTTTAGGTTCAAATATATTTTTATCTATTTTCACCTTTCAAACACGAGGCACGATTATCATAATGGTCCTTTACAAGGCCATACATGGTCTAGTCATCGAGGTATACTTAAAGGAACTTGTGAATAAAGTCTTTAAATGTGGTGATCACCACTTTGAAGAATACAGATGATGCATTATTGAGTCCAAAGGGCATTATGTTATACATAAAACAAACCCATTAAATCACAAAGGTTGTTTAAGGCTTATCTTCTTCTTCAATTTGGCCCTGATGGTAGCTTGAGAACCCATCAATTAATGTATAAATTTCATAGCCTGCAATGCTATCCAAGACCTCATTAATGAATGGGGTGAGAAAGGGGTCAGTGACATAAGTCAAATTCAATATCCTATAATAAACATAGATGAAAATGCACCCATTCTTATTAATACTAATAACCATAGGGATCACCCACTCAAGTTCCTATACTAGGTAGATGATCCCTGCATTTAACATTCCATCAATCTCTATTTTTACCTTGGCACAGAGATTGGGGTTCATTATGTATGAGTGATTCTTGAATGGTCTAGTAATATCTACCATCTTTATACTCATTTTCCCAAGGGATGGTTGGGTTCCCTTCATATCCTAGTAGTTTTATGGGAACAAGTCCTAGATTTCCTTCAGGAGGTCCACAATTCATGCCATCTCTATGTCAGACTAATATGCACCCAAAGTGGAAATCTTTGGTTCTCTTTCTACGCTAATGTCCACCTTGGTAATCTTGATTATAAAATAATAGGGCTCATTACTATCTTTATGGGAATATTTTACTTGATTTATCCCCTCAGTTATTTTTATATGAAGATGAGTTAGATCCTCTTCATCTAGGGAACTATCCTCTATATGGTGCACTAGTTTTTCTACCTGTTAGGGCCTTCCAATTATGCTCCTTCTAGGTTTCATCATCCTCTTCACTGAAGTCACTATTAAACACTTATTCCTTAAATAAATTTAGGATTGTCAGTCTTTTCTCGCTAAACATCACACTTAGGGAATCCTCTAGGATGGCAGTGTCCTCAAACATTGCCTTGTGAATGACTTGTAGTGGCTCAATTAGTTCTAAATTTGGTAAAGAAAAGGAGAAAGTGTGCACAAACCTCTCCTTGATTATATCCTAATTTTATATCTCATGACATGTCTCATTGATGATGTACCATGCTCATGCCCACATCTTTAAGGTCCTGTAGAAGGTGTGCACCCATAAGTTCCTTAGGGCATCCTCATCATAGACAGTCCAAGTCTCTTCACACAAGTGCACACATGCTATGAGATCAGATTCACCTGAGTAAGTATAAATATCCAAGTCCTCATTGCTTTTTCCAAACTTAGTGCATATTTTTGCCTTTACATCTTGCCAAGTTGGCAAGCTAGGATTTTGCACTACCCACCAACAAGCAGTAATGCTCTTTAAAATATGCACTAGTGTGCCCATTCTATCTACCTCCTTTGGGACACATGATTAAATTTCATGGACATAGTATTCTAGCAGATTACTCCCCTCATATTTTGGGAGTGATGCAAGTTTTCCTTTACTCAAATGAAACACACTCTTTGCATTCTTTTTGGTGTAAGGTATCCATTTCATAGGAGTGTGATCAATTCAGATCTAGCCCATCCTAAATGGATTTGGTGCCTTAGCTCATACTAGGTTGCACCTTTAACTAATAATTTCATAAGCCTCCTCAACCCATCGACCATAGGTGACATCAGTTGTATCTAAAGTTGACTGTCCATCTTCCCACGCAAGCACTCCTTGGTCACTAATGTTAAGAATTTTGGCACCTTATGTTGTGATGTTATAAATGTGGTCAATCTCATCTTTGAGATCAACACTTTCTACATATGGTTGTCTTTGGTCATTTGAGAGGGGGATCACCACCTTCTCCTTACAATTTTAAAAGGTCATATGATGAATCTTGAAGTGCATATCTACATTATTGGCATAACACCATGGCCTTCCTAGGAGTGATAAATAATTTTCTTACTCTATGAACTTGATTACCTCAAAGTTGACATAGAACTCAACACCCATGATATCTATAATGGCACCTTTTAGAATCCTAATAGTTTATACTCTAGTTTTATTCTCCATGAAAATCATATGGGGGAAGGCCTCAAGGTTGGCCTACCCATCTTTTCCCATGCATTCTTGGTCGAAATATTGACCTCAGTGCTAGTGTCCATAAGGACTTCACATATCAAAAAACCATTAATTGTAGCATCTATAAGGAGTTCTTGATTATACTTTACATTCTATGTATGCCTTACTTCATGCATTATCTCCATATGGGGCATGACAATTTCAATCATGTGGGGCATGGCAACTTTACTTGGCCTTTTTCCTATGTTCTCTAAGAGTAATTTTTTTAGCATGGGTAGAATTCCTTCCATTTGGAGGAGGCACATGATCTCTATTAGCTCTTATATTTCAGCCTCCTAGCTATTTTGTTTCTTACATGAGGAAACAACCTATGCTTTTAGCTCCCATGCCAGTTGGATTTCTCCTTATAAATTTTAAATGATGCTCATGGATTTTTTCAAGACATCATCTAAAGTGTAGGGTCAGGGTAAGGCACAACCTTATGTTCTGGCCTTATTATGCTCTCATTGAAATTTGGTTCCCTATACTCTAGGTGTAACTCAAGTATTGGTGCAATTGGTGGTTGAGTGGTAAACCCATTGTGAGTAGTTGATTACAATTTAATGGGCTCTATGTGGGTTGGTTGTGGATTGGAAACCCATCTTTCTACGTTTAGCTCATACCTGACCATTATGGCACCTTTGTCTACCCTAGACTGGCCTTGAGTCAACTTCTTATACAAGTTATGGCATTCCTTGATCGGATGTGGTCCTCAACAATACCCACACATTAGATGCATCAGGAAGTTACAATGATAGTGCTTGGTCAATCTATATTTATAACATGATCACAATGGGAGTCTTCCTTCATCACATCCTCCACCTTTCCCTCTAGAACCTCCTTGATTCCCATAACTGGTATTCTATTGGCCATAACCCTCATTTCTTTGGTTTTCCTACCCTCTAGATATTATAATTACCTATCATGTACCTCTTTCCATGTTTTGGTGCATCTCATCAATTAATCAATAGTCAACTATGGTGTAAGTGTAGGCATCAACAACTTGTAATAGATAGTTGCATTAACCTAACTAACATAGTATAGCAAAGGGTAGTTGCAAGCATCATGAGCCCTGTGACAAACCTCACATCTTAGAAGCAATGCCCACACATTTATTTGATGTTAGTTGTTTGTTTTATGGCTATCCAATTCATAGTAAGTAAAACATAACTTACTTTGAGTGTCATGCACCAAACCAACATTCAAATTCTACAGTTGGGAGGCCATGGACATAATTTTCACCTCTATGAATGGGTTGATTCCCATATTGATGATTTCAATTGCCTCAACATAGAGCACACCCTCAAGTGATTCATAGGGGTCCATGAATGTATTCATAAACATTGCTCTTCTGAATGGGACTAGAAATCCTCCAATGAACCATTGTAAATTTTAGGAGGGGTGGATGTCATAAGGAAGCTTGGAGAGAAAAGCATTGAACTATGCAATCATACAGGTGCATGCTTTTTGATAGTCCTTGGATAATCTCCTTGAGTGTGGCTATGCTCTACTACTCAAACTATGGAATGTAAAATTCCTCTAAGAAAGCTTCTTTTAAAGTGTCATAATCAACCATAGCCTAGTTAGGATCAAATTTCCTATACTAGGCATGGGTGTAATAAAGTAGAGTTATCATGAACTATGTTACCTTGTGATATAACTAGCTTATACCTTGAGCAGGCCACTAAATCTCACATTTAAGCACATGTTCTCTAGTGTTTTATACACCATGATATTCTAGAAAGTTCATTTCCGTCTAATAGTATATCTACTATAGGGGGTGCTGGCATCTGAGGTGATTGCTCTTAGTACTTGTCCTAGTGGTGGTCCTCCACCATTATGGGTCATTGGGTTGAGCATTAAACCTATTATTACTAGTTGTGTCATTGAAGTCAATGACTTGGTACTACTCACTTATGGCACCAAGCCACTTCCTATGGGTTGTTTCCTAGTTGATGTAACTAAAATTTGTATTAGAATGTTTGCATTCACATTCTATGTTGTTGAGATATCACCTAGAGGTTGAGAGATATATTCACTTAGCTCCTCATAAGGAACCACTTTTTTAGTTACAAAGTTATAGTCTAAGTCAAAAAATTGATCAAAGTCAATATTTATAACAACATTAGTTATCACTCTTCATTATTCTAGAGGGGGGTTTAGTGCATGAACTTGCACTATGGGTTTAAAGGGGGTAGGAACTTCTGGCATGTCTTCAATGGTAAAATTTTGTAGGGACCCAAAGCATTCTACACCTATCAACTATTGAACTTGGTCTATGACTTTAATGTTTCTTTCTTCTTGGCACTACTACAATTCGAGATATCCTTCCCCATTCCCTTCCCACTTGCTATGTGTCCTTTTGGCACTTCAAGGTTTTAGATCTTCTATCAACCTACACCTTATCTTATTATAATTCTATCATCTTAGTTCTCAAGTGTCTACCTACTCATCCCTTTCCATCATACTTCACCTACACTTCCCTTTCTCCCGCTTTGTGCTTGCAATTATGTGCAAGGACTTTAGCCTTATATTCTTATGATTTCAAAACTGTAATCCACTAGCAACTTCTTTAGCTTTGTTCTAAACTCTCTTATGGATACACCTATTGATTCACAAAAAAAATCATGCTCTACTTTTTTAGGGCAGGAGTAGGTTGACACTACAAAATGCAACACATAACTATTCAGTGCTCCATTCCACCAATTTTCTATATCCCACATCCAAATGACATGTAGGTTCTTTAGCCTTTCTAAGTGCTCCTTTTTCCACTCAAGGCACTATCCGTAGTTTCATCACTTATGGGTTATATAAGCATCCAACCCCCGATACACATTCTTAGGTAGTTCATAAAAGAAGACCTCATACAGAGCACTATATAGGTTATTTTAGACCCATTTCCTTGGCTTCTATCCTTTGCATAATGGATGCTTCTACGTGAAGTTATCTTCTACTTATTCTAGCTAGTGACATATGTTATCGAGTGAGAGTTAGAGCATCATTTTTTTCACCATTGTAGCAATAAAATTAAACATAGGTCTTGGCAATAGAACCAAAATGTTGACAAAATTTCAATTATTAATCCATTTGCTTTATTAGGTGCTTATCTGGCTATCCAAGTCAGATCTAGACTTGTTATAACTAGGTGAAAATGTAGTATAATCTTATAGTGCACAAGATTTATCACACTACTACACCGACATCAAATCACATAAGGTGTAAGCCTTATGTGCTCACCCAAAGCACAATATAGAAAGGATTGGGGCCTGTGTTGGGATAGTCATCCCATGGTGCAACTCAATCATCAAAGGACTTGGTCATTTACAACAAAGGCACTGGTAGGTTCATTAGTGAAAGCTATTCCTGGGTTAGGCTAAGGGTCTTTTGGTATAAACCCTATATGGGGAGCTAATTTTAGTCATAGGAATGTAAGACTATATCAGTTCTGATTTATAGTCTCTTGGGTGCAATCTTATATTTCATCATGCTTAACATCATTCAGGTACTTTAAGGGTTCAATGGAATACTTCAGACTAAGGATTCATGCCAGGTTAGTGACTTAAGCACACATATCATTGCTCTATGTAGCATGTCATCTATACTTAGGCTATTTCCACATTAAATATTGACATCAACATCTATAAGAATTACAAGGATGCCATGAAATCCATGAATAAAAAGCTTGTAAGCAATGTTTCTAATATTCAGATTGAATTTATAACATTAAATTAATAGTATTCATTGTATGTTGTAATAACAAATCTAATTATATCAAGTAGAAACATAACCACATAGCTAGTGCAATACTCATTTAAGCCAACATAATTCTTCATTTATCAAATTTCATAAAAATAGAGTATAGTTTATTTTATGAAAATAAAGTAAAAACTTATCTAATTAATCAATGCCTAGTGGCTCACAAGTGAGTTTAGGTGATACAAAGTGGACCCTTAGAGGCATACATACTAATGGCATTCATACATAACTAAGCCAAATTTATGTAGAGCTTTGTTACTCAATTCACGTTTCTTTGCTCACTATACTAGGCTCAACTTTATAGCACAGGGGAGTATCTTCATGCTAGGTTGGAGAGTGTACACCAGGTGTTGAGATGGAGCCATGGGTAATCATTATATTGGCTCCACTACCTTTCATCCTTCACACTTCATTCACCACATGCATCTACTCAAGGAGATTCCCCAATAATCTAGGCACCATATAACTGCCTACCAACTAGTACAAGATGATCATTGATTCCTCTAGCTGGCACAAAAGATACCAAAACAACAATAACCCAACTTGATTTCCTCATGCCAAGGTGTTTGCTGAGTTGGCATGGGTCCAATACTTATCCAAAAAGGGGCCCAAAAATCATTTCATTTAACCACCATAACCATGCAAAAGAGTGTTATGAAGTTATGAGATTTTTATTTATAAAAAAAATGATTTATATAGATTTCATACTAAGTTCCAATCACCAAATGCTCAACTCAACCTCTCATAAATACACAACTATCAATTTAACTAGAACATGAACATAAGAATGGTTATAATATTTTCAATTGATATATAAAACTTCATCAAAATGATATCAAGAAAATCCGTCACACAGTGTTTTACAACATGTGTATTTATACTTATTTATCCCTAACCAAGTATTTACAAAATTAATGATAGGAGTAATTTTCCAATGGAATCTCTACAAAATAAGAGTCGTGGTGGTATATTAACTAAATTTTCCTAAAGACCTGGACCTTTACTCCCCCTATATACTTTTTCTATACTAGAACCTTACTTCCATGTATCTACCTCCTTATGGGCCAATGCAAAATTTCCAATGGATAAGGTTTGGGTAACCCTTAAGAATCACTCTGTAACCGCTCCTGCTTCCCATGCACTCCCCAATTATTTTATTATTATTATGAGTCCTATGATCTTAAGTTCCTCATAATTTATTCTCCTCTTTGACTAGGTCCTCTCATGCTATTAATTTTATGCCTTTATGCTTTTTCACCCTATAGGTTCCACACCATGATGCTTTTACACCATTTGAGTTCCATGCCATAGTCTTCTACGCCAAGCTCCTTCCATGTCATACCAATTTTGTAGAAAAATGTTAAAAAACTTAGCCAAAATTTAGGGTCCAACATAGGTCCATTTGGACTATGTTGGTAGTACTCAGTCACATGGAGTTTATGAGGTTAGATTCACCACCATTATTACTCTTTTTCCATTCCCATTTCCAATTTCATCTTTCAGCATCCAATTCTTATAACTAACAGTACTTATCACAACCTACATATGTGGACATCAGTGTGCTACATCCCCTATTTATACAATTCATTCTAAATATAATCACATAATTATTCAATCATTATCACATCATTCTTTAGTCATTATTTCATTATCCTTCATTATTCATCATTCCACCTTGGGGCATCCTTGTGTGCCTAGTTTTTTTATGATTTGGTCATTATTTGAAAAGTCATTATACCATCCACACATATGTTTTCACCATCATCAACATGATAAATCATCCTTAATCTATGCAAATGTTAAATCTTTGATCTATGCTTTTAAATCAATAAGTTAATCAATCAGTTATCCATCTAATATTGTAACTTTTGCCTTATTTGGGGTAAGTCAAGCTTGTAGTTCATCATCAAGATAGGTCATTCTCCCATCCACCCTACTTTGGTAAAGCAAATCCCATAATTTATTAGGATATTTTTGCCATGTTTTTCCTATTTGGGGCAAGTCAAAGTGTGTAGATTATTTTGGATGTATCCTTCCCAAATCATCCATGTTTGGGGCAAGTCAATTCCATCATCATCAAAATCAAAAGATGTTATCATTAACTTGAATGGGTTAATCTCATCCATAGGTTAATTTCATCCATCATCATCACATCCTTCATCCCAACCTCTTTCTGCATCACCCACCTATTGATTCTTCTATTCTAGCTTCTTTCTCTCATTTTTGAGAGCTCGTCCACATCCTTCATCTTCTTATGCACTCCTAAGGGGGAATCATTCATCAAATTATTTCATCATCATGGTCTAATTTTTTTTTCTACCTTTTTTAGCTTCTTCTTTATTTTAAAGTCTATTACTCTACTCATCATGCCTGTTAGGTTGTGGAGCTAAAAGCTTCACTGATGCAGACATGGAGGAGGTTGCTGAGAGGTTGTTGAGTTGCAGAGCAACTAATGTCGGTCTGATCAGCCGACATTGGTCATATATAGTGAGAAGAGAAACTAACATTGGTCATGGATCGGCTGGCATCGATCACCTCTAGGCAGATAGGGACCAACATCGGTCGCCTGTGCGGTTCTGGAACTATCGATTGCACAGACAGTTAGTTAACAAATCGAGTGTTTGCATGTTAAGAGGCAATTTTAGACTTGAAGCTGTGGATATAATTATTGTAATTAGGTGTCTAATTATTGTTTGCATGAGATCTATATAATAGACTCATGGGATGTATTGTAATTTGTGTTAGAGAGTAAGAGAGCAAATATTAGCTCCTTCTGTGTGTGAAGAGAGCAAGGTGTGTTCCTCCTAGTGCCATAGTGCCAAGTATGGTTACTAGTTTGGATAATCAAAAGGGTTCTTCTTGTATGTAGGATCTTGGTTAGCAGGTGTGCAAGGCCACGTTTGGAGATCTACATGGGTAAGTAAGATCATTGATCTGTAGGTGTATGTGTGTGCGAGGTCTAAGGTTTGCAGGTGTGCAGAACTAGGTTGATCTGTAGGTGGTAGCAGAATCAAGGTGACAGCAACACAATAGGGAGTAGGATCAGGCAAGATCTACTTGGAGTACAATGTGTACTCAGTTGGAGAGCAAAGAGGAAGGCAAGGTAGTTCCTTCCATAAGTAAGATCATTTGGGTTGTAGGTTGTTGCAGTTCATGGGAGATCTACTTGAAGTATGTTGAGTACTTGGAGTGCATGGAGCACTTGTGGAGTGCATGGAGCACTTGTGGAGTGCGTGGAGCACTTGTAAATTGGTAGTAGTGGATACTGATTGGTTGGAGGTGAACACCAACTTTGTGTTTGAGTTGTGTGTTGGGACCGTAAGAGAGAGAGCTTTGAGGAAAGAATTACTGTACACTTGAGGTGTGGGAAGCCTCTGAGAGGTGTGAAGAAGAAGTGGCATCTTCTTTATTGTATTCTTTTCTAGATGAGTATTATACAAGTTGTGTATTGTCTCTCATATTCTATGTTGTTTCTAATTTCTAGTTACTTGTTGCTTCTGGTTAATTCTGCATATTTAAGTTGCTTGTGCTTGGTAATCAATGGTGCTTCCTTGGGTTCCTAACAGTTGGTATCAGAGCTAAGGTTGCAGGGAGCAAGTTTGTGTTTGGTTACAGGTCACTCTCAAGGGTTTATGATTGAGTGGGAGTATAGCAATGATAGAAGAAAGTAAGCTATGAATGGAGAAACTAAATAGCACGAATGGTCAATTACGGTGTCATGGAAAGAAAGAGCAGGTAAATAAAGATTGTTGGTTGGTAGTAAATTAGCATGAAGAAGTAGATGTTGTAGGTTTTGTTGCATATGATGCTCTGGATAAAGTTAAATCTTGGTTAATAGATTATGTTGCCTCTTTCCATGCAGCCCCAAGTAAAGGGGTTGGTGAGCCTTGTCAGATTGTTGGCAAAGGGGAAGTGCGGTTGAAATTGCAAGTGGCCAACACATGGGTGTTGAAGGAGGTCATGCAGGTCCCAGTCTTGGAGATGTGGCTAATTTCTTTAGGAAAGTTGGGTGATGAGAGATGCATAGTAACTCTCACAATGGATTCTTGGAATGTTACCAAGGATGCACTTGAATTAGCATGGGGTAAGAAATCAGGTACTCTTTATCTACTTGCTTGTATTATTGTTTCCACTTTTGTTGCACAAGTGTGGCTTTTTAGGATTGGTCACATAAGTGAGAAGGGAATGGATGTTCTTAAGTCAAAAGGGAAGAGATCAGCTTTCGAGAGCATAGACCAAGATTTCTGTGAGCAGTGGGTTGCTACAAGAAAGGATTGTGTTTATTGCAGCAAAAGGAAGACTGATGTATTTGATAAACTTAAGAACTGGAAAGTCTTGGTGTTCTTGGAGGAGATGATGGATAGATATTAGTGGATGGGTCTGGACATCTCTAAGTAGGGTGGTTTGGATAGGGTTTTGATCCATGGAGAGCTCACAGGTAAAAACTCATCACTCATAGGCATACACAGGTATCGGTGTCGGTTAAGGGTAACCGACATCGAACAAATAGATGCCAATGTCGGTCATGTGCAGACTAGAGAATTTAGTGGTGTTAGGTAGATGGAGACTGACATCGATAGGATAACTGGTGTCGACGATCTGGATAGTCACATGGAACCAACGTCGATCGGATGTAGACTGTGTGGTGACCAAGGTCGGTCACTGTGACAGATTTTGGGTGGACAACAAGTTGTCAAGGAGTCTCAAACACCCATGGGGAGGACTGAAAGTGTAAGTAAGCCTCAAATTCGTTGTTCCTCTTCTTTATACTCATTACTCACTGCAGAGCAAGAAGGATCCAAGAAACAGTGGGAGCATGGCATGAATAAGATGCAGGACCAAACAAGAGATTTGGTAGGGTTGCCAGCTGGTATGAAAGCACTGAGATGAATGGATACCTTGGTTAAAGAATAGAGAGAATGGATATGTGAGATGGAAGGCCAGGTCATATGGTCTTGAGGAAGCTGCAGGATAGTGGTACAGGTTTTGACAAGTGGATGACAAAGAAGGGTTTTAGTCAATGTCAGTGTAACCATTGTATTTGTCTTACCAGGTGGATGATGATTGCAACATTATCCTGTTACTGTATGTGGATGGTATACTAGCTATTAGGTTTGTACATATAGGGTTTTGTTGAGCTAAAGGTAAGGTTAGTTCAGTGGCATGTCATGAGGAATTTGGACCAGCAAAATTCTTTGGCATGAGAGACATGGAAGATCATAGGTTGATTTTGTCTCCAGTGGGAGCTGATGTGAATCAGGGGTTGGCGAGGTTCAATACGCAGGATGCATAATCGGAGCACACCAAGGGCTAGATAGTTCAGTGTCTAAAATCACATGAGGTCTGGTATAGACCTAAGTTTTCTCCAATAGTGGGAGCTGTCAGAGAGTTAGGAGCTAATTCAGGGAAGTGGGTTCTCAGGTATTTGAGAGGGACCACCAGCAGGGATTCATGCTATGCAGGGTCAAGACTTCACTACATGGGTTTGTAGGTTTGAATGTGGCAGGTTACTCGGATGACAGGAGGTGCACCACAAGTTGTGTGGTGGTTGGTCTTCAAGGTTGAGCTTGAAGAGGGATACAAGCCAAGAAATAGATTAGATGGGGTACAGGTATAGGTACAGTGTAGCTGTTTATCTCTAAGTGGGAGATTGTTAGGTTGTCGAGCTAAAAGCTTCACTGATGTAGACATGGAAGAGGTTGTTGAGTTGCGAGCAACTGACGTCAGTCTGATTAGCCAACGTCAGTCATATACAGTGAGAAGAGCAACTGATGTTGGTCATGGATCGATCGGTGTCGGTCACCTCCAAGTAGATAGGGACCGACATCAGTTGCCTGTGCAATTTTGATACTGTTGATTGCATGAACAGTTAGTTAACAAACTGAGTGTTTGCATGTTAAGAGCCAATTTTAGACTTGAAGCTGTGGATCTAATTATTGTAATTAGGTGTCTAATTATTATTTGCATGAGATCTATATAATAGACTCATGGACTGTATTGTAATTTGTGCTAGAGAGTAAGAGAGTAAATATTAGTTCCTTCTATGTGTGAAGAGAGCAAGGTGTGTTCCTCCTAGTGCCATAGTGCCAAGTATGGGTGCTGGTTTGGAGAATCAAAAGGGTTCTTCATGTATGTAGGATCTTGGTTAGCAGGTGTGCAAGGCCATGTTTGGAGATGTACATGGGTAAGTAAGATCATTGATCTGCAAGTGTATGTGTGTGTGAGGTCTAAGGTTTGTAGGTGTTCAGAACTAGGTTGATTTGAAAGTGGCAATAAAATCAAGGTGACAACAACACAACAGGGAGCATGATCAGGCAGGATCTACTTGGAGTAGGATGTGTACTCAGTTGGAGAGCAAAGAGGAAGTCAAGGTAGTTCCTTCCATAAGTAAGATCATTTGGGTTGCAGGTTGTTGCAGTTCATGGGAGATCTACTTGAAGTATGTTGAGTACTTGGAGTGCGTGGAACACTTGTGGAGTGCGTGGAGCACTTGTGTACTGGCAGTAGTGGATACTGACTAGTTGGAGGTGAACACCAACTTTGTGTTTGAGTTGTGTGTTGGGACCATAAAGAGAGAGCTTTGGGAAAGAATTACTGTACACTTGAGGTGTGGGAAGCCTCTAAGAGGTGTGAAGAAGTGGCATCTTTTTTATTATATTCTTTTCTAGATGAGTATTAATACAGGTTGTGTATTGTCTCTCATATTCTGTGTTGTTTTTGATTTCTAGTTACTTGTTACTTCTGGTTAATTCTGCATATTTAAGTTGTTTGTGCTTGGTAATCAATGGTGCTTCCTTTGGTTCCTAACAATGCCTCATAACACATTCTCAAAGAGGGGGGAAATGTAGACACCTAGAATTAGACACTTTGTGTCAATTTTAACTATCCTCTAACAACATCCTAAATCATCTAATCATTTATTATATTCACTCTAATGTTACTAGTCTTTCACTATTCCCCCTTTCCTCCCCCCTCTCCCCACCGTAATGAATTAATCTTTTTTCTATTATCACATCCTATCCCACAAAAATCGCATCACAATGCATTAGTTAATTAATCTCAATTGATTAGATAATATTATTCTAATGGGAAGATAATTCATTTATAATCACCATGTATGCCTTGTTCAACAATCCATGTCATAATCCAGTCCCTTTTTCTTACATTCCATCCCTCTTCTTACACACTCCATCTCCCTCATTTATGAGGATGGAGGATTGGTACTCATCCATTGATCTCCCTTTTATCTAACTGTCCACATTCATCATCCAAGTCTATAAATTGGAGGGATTTTTCCTCATTCAAATAAGTATTGATAACACAATGAAGTGCTACCATTTTGAAGATCCACTCTCACATCAAGATTAAACCAACATTCTAATTTTTCATCTAAATCATCCCTAGTGTAAGGGTAAATGCCATCGAAATGACTACATGGCATTGTCAAAGCCTTTTACAACTACATTTGTGCCAATCCAAACTTGAATTCAAACTAGAAGGAGACATCCATGAGAAAGGTATAATCATTTGATTTTGTAATCTATTTTTTTTCACTTCTTAGACCTTGCCCAATCTGAGGACATGCACCTAGGATGTTAGTTTTGTATTGTTTTGGTTTTTTTTCATGATAACAAGAAACTAACATCCTATACAACCATGTGGTTCACACTATCTAAATTTAGAATTGTTTGAAGGTATATATAATAATATTTCCCTCATTATTATTTCACCTCGTGGTTACCTATAAAATTAAATACCTGTAACTCATGCCTTGGAGTGCATAGTCATTGATCTTGAAATGAGAGGAATTTATACCATAAATTTATTAGGTGAGTTTAACTTGCATAAATAGGCTAATTGGCACTATAATAAGGGCCCTAACCATAAACCCAAACAAATTGAATATATCATGTAGACTTACTAGGTATAAGTTTGAATCAACCTAAGGTTGCTTCAACCATTAGATATCCATTAAAGACCTAGATATAATAAAGGAAAACCTAAAAATTCAATAACCCAACTAGTTTCCCTAGTAAACTTCAATATTCACTAATATAAACATATGGCATGTTGGTAGGATTGGATATAAACATTCCTTTGGATGTTCATGTGTTACTTAGGAACCCATAAAGGTATCTCACTATATTCACACCTAAGGGAGGATGCATAATAGATGAAATTATGAATTTGTTTAAATCAACCTTGAGAATTTTGAATGTGCAACATGAAATGTAGCATGAAAACTATTTCAATTAACATTTCAAGACTTTGCGTATGACTGGTTCTTAAACTTTCCTAAAGATTCTATAAATGGACATGCTACTTTTAAAGATATATATTAGCCCAATTTATGGAGAATCCAATGATCCCAATATCATGTACTAGTATTTTTCTAGCATGGAAAGAGAATCCAATGAACACAATTGAGCTTTTAATGGGAGGTTTTATAAAATGTGTAGTTGGGTAGTAACCTTTTATAGACCTAACTCTCTATTAACATTGGAAATGTACAACAATGTTTTGGAACCCATGACAAAAATGTTTATTCATAGGTATGATTCTAGAATTAATTTAACACTAGAATATGATGTAGCCATTACAATTGAACCCTCAAGATAATTTTTTGCCTACCATCCTTAATGTCAACCCAAACATGTCAGCCTAAACTCTATTCCACATAGGAATTAGAATGCTTATTTTCTTAGTCTAGTCCCAATCACTCATGTGCTACTCTTAATACACTCTACCCCAAGTAAGTATATTTCCTAGGTGAGAATAAGTGAAAAAAGTTGGTGCACAAAAAGGGGCCTACCCATGGACATGTTTATCCTAAAAATTAAAAAATCTAAAATTTTGTAGATAATTTGAGATGGTTACACTCAAAATTTGAGGATGGCGTAAGAACATGAATTATAGAATTTTGAGTCTAGTTGCCAAAATACTATTTTTTTCAAAAAAAATGTTAATTATAACTAGGTCAAACATCTAAAATTTGAATAGGAACTCTTGATTTTTAAGGAAAATAGAGTAGATAGTCAGTCATATGGCCTCTCATTTTTTTTAGCATCATTTAATATTGTTAAAACCATTTGTTGAAAGTTTAGATAAGATCATCTAACTTGAAACCTATATTTTTTTATAATTTTTTGATGAATAGTTTTTTAATTAACTTTAAAAGTAAATATCTCTTGAAAATTGACAAAAAATGGATAGCTAGCTATGCGCCTTCCCTAACCACTTCAAAAAAATAAAAACTAGTTTTTATTTTTAAATGAATGTAGAATTAGGCCTAGTTTGTAAGCATATAATTTTTTTGACATTTGGATCAATGAAAAAAATAAACACAAACTTATATAGGCATGTATATTTGTGGCATATAGTGGTACAAAAAATCTATAGTTATAAATCAACATGGATTGAAACCTTAAAATAGTCCAAAAATTATTAAAATCATATATTTGGAAAGAGGATAGTGTGCCCATTATTATGGTAATAATTTTATGAATTAGTTCTTTTAAATTCATAATGTATTTGGTGACAAAAGTTAAATTTTGTTTTTTTTTTCTCAATACTCCAAGATTAGGCTGTGTTGACAAGTCCAAGCCTTTGGCTCAGGAATCCAAGCCATTTCTAACCTAAAAGGATTGGTTTTTGAATTTAAACCCACTATAGTTTATTGACAAAATTGATAAAAAATAAAACATGTATGCATTATTAGGGGCAATAGCATGTACCATTAATCACAATAATGCAGACGTGTTATGGTGTAATGAATTCATGAGTGGATAAAATGATAAATAAAGATGCATTATAAGGTGTGTGGTGGGAGGTGGGTCATTTAATAAAATAGATGTTTTCAAAATCTAAAACTAGCTAGCACTTAGGCACTTTCAAGGTCTTAGTATTGAACATAGGGATTTTAGGGCATAACTTTTGCAATTGATGTCCATTTCTGGTAAACATATAGTCATCATTTAGGTTTTTGTGTCTTCCATTTTGCTTCCTAACATTTTTAGGAGTCCTAGGTTCATCAAAATTGAAGCTTACAACCACTCACTAAGAAACCAATCCAAAGTGGTGTGATTGGGGTAGCATAGATCACATTGATGACCTACACACATCAAATGACCACTTTGTGTTAATTTCACTTACTCATAATCCCTCTCTCATACCTAATCACTTATTATTCATCCCTCATCACCCATAATCACTCTTTACTTGTTCCTCATCATCCATAATCACCCCCTCATTAATCCTCATCATTTCTAATCACTTAATCATTATCCCTAATCACTCCCTCATTGACCCTCATCATACCTAATCACTCCATCATACTTCATCATTCCTAATCACTACCTCATCATCCTTAATAATCCCTAATCACTCCATTATCATCCTTATTTATTCCTAATCACTCCCTCATTGACCCTCACCATCCCTCATCATTCTTAATCACTCCATCATCCTTAATCACTCTCTCATTGACCCTCACCATCCATAATCACTCATTCATCATACCCATCGTCCCTAATCATTCCCCTTCATCCCTAATAATCCCTGATCACTCCCTCATTAACCCTCACCATACCTCATCATCTCTAATCACTCCCTCATCATCCCTAATCACTCCCAAATTGATCCTTACCATCCCTCATCATCCTTAATCACTCATTTATCATCCCTCATCATCCATAACCACTTCCCCTCATACTTCATAATCCCTAATCACTCCCTCATTAACCCTCACCATCCCTCATCATCTCGAATCAATCCCTCATTAACCCTTTCCACCCTTATCATCCCTAATCATTAATTAATAGTCCCTCATCATCCCTAATCACTTCTTCATTGACCTTCACCATCTCTCATCATCTATAATAACTCCCTAATTGTCCCTAATTACTCTCTTATTAACCCTTATCATCCCTAATCATTGATTCATCAACCCTGATTGACCAATATGACTGACTCTAATTTAATTTTATATCTCCCACCTAATACATATAGAGTATCTATTTATTTAATCCAACCATGCCCATATATCTGACCATGTCTATCTCTTAAAACCTACCTACATCACTAGTCCTAGTTGGGCCAACTTAAATGACATGGGTAGGATAGTGCTTTGGTCTATCAACTACAATATTCTATATGGGATAATGATCTGGTCTATAAATTATTTTATAATAATTTCACCCACATTAATAAATCAATCAGCCATATTTAGGGGACCAACATGTGGTCTTCTTTAACCCTAGGCTAGTAAAGTCCAACCAAGCATAAGGTGTTTTATCTCTACCCTCCTCAACACCTCTCCTTTGAGTGTACTTATATTTTCTAGTTCACCTCAGCCTTTGGGCAACATTTTTCATGTAACATGACTGGACTAAATGCATAGAGCTATAGTCATACTATTGATTGACTAGTGACATGAATTTATAGGTAACATGGCTCTATGGGATGGATAACTTGAGCCATTATAGGGGTGACTCTTTGGGATGGGTAACATGTGTAACTTAACTATATACATAACATGACTATATAGGATGGGAAACATGAGTAACTCGATATGATATATGTAAATTTATATATACTATATTGTAACATGAGTGTAGGGATCATTGTTTGACTTGATTTCTTTTTCTAGTTGATTCCCTACATCCCTCCTTGAATGTTTGGGTCAGTGCTCAACCAGGTTATTTAAACCCATCTATAGGCTCAAGCTCTATCATGGATGGGTGGGCCATTGATTGAGTGCAAACTGTGACTATATATGTGCTTGACATCACATATACATATAAATACATATATATATGTATGTATGTATGTATGTGTGTGTGTGTGTGTGTGTGTGTGTGTGTGTATATATATATATATATATGTATGTATGTATGTATGTGTGTGTATATATATATATATGTATATATATATATATATGTATGTATATATATATATATATATATATATATATGTATGTATATATACATATGTGTATGTATGTATGTATGTATATATATATATATATATGTGTGTGTGTGTGTGTGTGTGTGTATGTATGTATGTATGTATGTATGTATGTATATGTCATATATATAATATCTAGTTGGGTCCTCAAACCCTATCCATAGTGGGAAAGAGTTAGAGGTTCTAAAGGAATAGGGATTTATCTTATCTATGATAGCTAGATACTCTTCCTTGATCCAAATGGCCAAGTATATAAGGGTTTTTTTAATCTCCCCTCTATAAGATAGACTAAACTCTCTCATGGTTTAATCTTTAGGTTTCTCCCTTCCTCGTGGATATCTATATCGATCCCCCCTTGGCCTTCAAAGTTCCTCTTTATCTATCTAGGATATGAGCCTCCAAGATAGATAGAACTCTCTTTATATCTAGATAATTATATGATATCTATCTATATATATAAGCATATATCCATTGGGGGATAAACTAGAGGGCCTAAATTAAAATGCCTCTAGGTATAGGGGTTCATTATGCTCTATCTTATGCTTTTATTCTTGATTTATTGCTCACTAAATAGGTGTGATCCACTAAGCCCATATATAAATAGGGGGATCCTTTAGGGGAGGAAGATGATAGATGGAGTTCATGGACAATGACTATGACTACACTATAATGTAGGGTTGTGTTAAATGCCATTCCATTAATATAAGCATGTTTTGGTGGGAATAGTGGTTATATAGTTTGTCATATGCCCATATATCTTATAATGGGTTTGTTTTAAGTGATTAGTGGTATTATAGATAGATGGGTGGTTGTTATTTGCCTAGATATTTTTAGTTAAGGGGGGGAGGGAAATATGAAAGGTACAAGTGTTTAGAGAGATAAGGGGGTCAAACAGTATACATATATATGGGGGCTAGTATTTTTTGGATTGAGGGTGTTATCTATAGATTAGATATATATCCATATTTATACCCCTCCTGTGGGGTGTGTCATAAATCCATTGACTTGAAGATGTTATGTTATGTTTGATTTTGATTAGCATGAATAGGCCATATCCCATATCAATGTCCATTATTTCATGACTATCGATATTTTTGATTGAAAGGGAATAAACCAATTCAAGTGAAAGAAAAATTTCATTATCTCTACTTTTTTTTCAATGAAAATTCATATATTAATAGAAAGAAATATGTTATATATAGAACTATATAAATCTACTAGTCTATATTAAGCCTCTATCTAGATGGTATTTGGATCCTATTGATTGATTGGAATCGACATATGGGATCTATATCTAGATGGGGATCCCATCATATGGTTGATTGGGACCTCTCCCTTTATCTAGATGGGGAGCCTATTCATAAAGAGGGATTGATCAGATATATTGGGCCCTCTATCTATATTATATTAAGCATATAGATAGTCCCTTGGATTTGACTAGCTATTCTTGATTGGAATACTGAGCACTCATTGGAAATAGGACTAGCTATGAGCCTCTAAGATTGATTAAGCATATAAATAGTCCCTCAAATTTGGCTAGATATTCTTGACTGGGCCCTCGCCCTCCCTTTTCCTCTCCTTTCCTTTCCTTTATTTAGATGGGGATGGGGATCCAACCAACTTGGATTGATAAACATTGACCTAAATATATATGAAGCTATATATAGTCAACTGAGCCTATTGTTAAATCATGATATATATATATATATATATATATATATATGTTTAATTATGATTGAGAGAGATAGACTAGATATTATCAAGTTAGATTAACCATTTATTTTGCTATATATAGTTGACTATAAAACATGATTCAAAACTTCATTTCTCATTAGCTATCATGAAATAAAATTCCCTTACCAACAACTGAAGTTATGTAGGTAGGGCATAACTAAGTAGGTAGGGAAAGAATATATGAAATCTATAAATTGGGAATAAAGTTTCCCTTGATAGCTAAGAATCTATTTTAGAAAGGAAAAGTAGGTATGATAAGAATATATATCAGGAAGGAATCTTCCCTTCCCTAATTGGGTAGGGCATAACTAAGTAGGTAGGGTAAGAACAAAGCTATCCATCATAAAGTAAGATTACATTAATAGCCATGCCTTAATCTAGAAGCAAAGTTAATCTAGATACTAGGAAAGCAAACTCATCTTAATATTTGTGACTTGCTCCTTTACTATCCATCAAGAAGGAAATCTTCCCGTGATATGTTATTAGGTGAAGCAAAGTTAGATATCAAGAAGGCAAACTTACTTTTCCCTACTCCATGGCATATATGAAGTAGGTAGGGTAATATTCCATTGCCTTAATAGGTAGGGAAAATTTGATATCAGGCAGGGCCTTTAAAATGGTTCCCCCTATATATCTATGGAAGGTTCCCCATTCCTATGCTATTCTTAACATACTATATTGGGGGTTAGGGAATACTTAGATTTTGGAAAGAACCCAGTTTGGCTTTTAGGTCCCATTGGACCATGCCCAAACTCTAAGTGGTCCCTCCTCAATAAACTAGATTAAGGAATATTCCTTTAATTATATTTATCTATCAATTTGGATAAAGATATAATTGGGTATAGATAGAGTTAAGTTAGGAAACATAACTCTATCTACTACCAGATCGAAACACAATCTACTAGATGGTAACCACACACACACACACACACACACACCGATAAAGATATAATTGGGTATAGATAGAGTTAAGTTGGGAAACATAACTCTATCTACTACCAGATTGAAACACAATCTACTAGATTGGTAACCACACACACACGTGTGTGTGTGTGTGTGTGTGTGTGTGTGTGTGTGTGTGTGTGTGTGTGTGTGTGTGTGTGTGTGTGTGTGGATCACCATGTAGATATTTGAATCCCACTAGATAATCAAATGATATCTCTGAGTTCCTTATTTGTGTGAAAGAGGATGAGTGAGAAGAGTTTATTTGGTCCTTATTTGACTGAGTAAAATATGGAATTAGAACATAAGATAATCAATCATAAGTGGGAATATACTATACCCACTTTCAAGGTATTGGAAGGAGTGATTAAGGATGAAGAGGTAATGTAGGATAATCCATGGTCATAAGTAATCTTACATCATAAAAAATAGAGTGCATTCTTATTTTCATTGTTTGCTTCTTTTTCTTAATTTTGGTGTGCTTCTTTGGAGGAGGTTGTTTCCTCAATGGCCATGTTGGCCATTCTCCTTGTGGATTATTCATGTTTGTTATTTAAACTTTGGATTTCAACATTAATTCATGCACAATTTTATCTATCTTATATTTTTGGTTGAAAAACTCCACCTTTTATAGTGGTTGGTTTGCTTTTTGGTGATACTCTGTAACTTGTGCCATTTTTATTTGTATTGCATTGGCCTATTAAATTTTGGTGAAACATTTTGTTCACTTATTATGTTGTTTTATTCATTTTTACTTCAAATTTTATTTACAAACTTGTGTCTTTTTCATAATCAATGATATTATTCGACAAAGGAAAACTCACATGGGTCTATAGATGCCCTTTGTGTTGTTGTACAGTGGTAATAAAAGTGGTGAAGCCCACATAAGTATTAGAAGGTCCTTTTTTAAATATCCTTTGGTGATTGGATTTATTCCTTTAATGGATTCTCTTGATGACTCAAGTAATAAGTGATTGCGCTATTCAGGATTAAACACGCACAAAAGTTTGTGTTCGAAGAGAAGTCTTCAAGAATTGATTGATCAAAGCTTAATTCCACACTAAGCCTTGCACATGCTAAGTTTTTTTAAAAAGTGGTATACATTAAGTTAATCCATGACTGGGTCATGAGGAATCAACATGGTATTTGACTATGTTGTTCAAAGTTTAGAAGCTCGCAGACATCTTCTATACATACAATTTTTTCATAATGGTAAATTAGTTATGTAAAACTTGATGGAGTCATGAGAAAGGAAAATATTTTGGTGTATTTTTATGCATTTTATAGAATCGGATGAGTTTCATGCTTATTCAAATTATCTCTTAACACCCAGATGAAACTTGATAGGTCTTCATTGTGTATATTACTTAAAATCCCAATTTTGTCTTCTAGTGAAAAACATATTCATTATCTTTTATTATTCTCTATGTCAAACTGGTATTTCATATGTGTCATGTGGTTTTATAAAATGCATTGATCTTGAAACATTGGGAGAAGACAAAGGGATGGGAGGATAATTTCATTGGATTCCCATTCTCATCCTTATAAGCAAATAGACATTTCATTGAATGGATCGGCTAGAAAAATAGTGGAAAAGACTAGAATTACATGATATTTTGAGTGTCTTCATGGAAGTTTGTTAGATCACCATTGTAAAGTATGCGGTCAATGTATGAACTATAGGTGTTTGTCTATTGTTTTCCTCTATGGTGTGAATGTAATAAGCCTAATAGTGTCATTGACTAAATATAAATTCTATTGTATTAATGCAAGTATTTTGATCTTTGTTATGTGAAACTTAAATGTTTTATGAAATACATGTGTGTCTATTTGTTTTATTGAACCCTTGAAACATGAGAGTTAATGTTAGACCTCAAATTGTCTCCCCTTCCTTGTGTGTGCACCAAGAGGGATAAGGAAAGAGTGAGTAGGTTCTATGAAAGATGACGAGGTATTCATTAGGGATGATGAAGGGCAGTGAAGGTCAATGAGGGAATGATTAGGGATGATGAGAGAGTTATTATGGATGGTAAGGTTCAATGAGGTGTTGATAATTATTTCTATTATTGAGGTTTGGCATTGAAATTGTCATTGATGTCAAAGGTTGTTCATGAGGTCATTAAATAATGTATTTGTTTGATTACATACTTGAGAGGCATGTTATTGGTTGAGAAACATATAAGGCATGTGATATAGGTGTACAAAAATCAAAGATATTTTTAATATCAGTTTCTAAAGTTTCCAAAGTTGTCAACTGTTTGAACCTAGCAAGAAACTTAAGAAGGCTTGTGCATAGGATGCCTAGTCTTGTGCATGAAGGTGCATGGTGGCCTAGTGAGATAGATGTACAAAGAAATAATATTATGTATGAGGTTTTTTAAGAATTTATATGAGTCTTTAGATCACTCATGAGTGTCTCAGAGTAAGCATATAAGGGTAAAACCTATAGACTTAGTAAGAAACTAGACTAGTTCTAAACTTTGCCTGACCTAATAAGGGGTTATGAGTGTTGTCAAGACCTATGAAGGATGAAAAGTAGTGTTATATCATGTGATAAGTTTATTTATCATGTAAGTGAGGTGGAGAGTACACAGACAGTGGACAGAAGGTTAGTTTCAAGGCCCAATGTGACTTACAAGTCAAAAGCCTAGAGAGCAAAGAGAGAGATGGTGGCCTAATGGGGTATTAGGATCAGTTTCCAAGGTAATAGTGAAAATGTGAGAATTTTTGGTGGTGTGATATGTTTTTTCAATTTATTTTTACCAAGTTTGAGGCTGAATTTTATAAGAAAAGGCAAGAAAAAGTGTTTTGAGGTTTCTTGTGTACATAGAATGAAGGAATCTTAGCCAGAGAAGAGCTTTCAAGTGCTCATTAGCATGTGTAACCTCTACATGGGAACCTAAGATGTTCATGGTAGATGGGAAAGGGTCATATATCAATGTTACAAGGATTGGTTTTTGGAATGAATGGCTAAGATTTATGAACAATCATTAACACCAGAAATAATGTTAACCCTCTCTAAAATCCTAACTTTGACCTGATGAGAAAGATTTTGATCAAAATAGCCCATAATGGTTTTGAATGGATATATAATTAACTGGAGGTTATATTAAAATATATTTATCATCTCCATGTGTGATTTTATTGACAAGAGAGTGAGTGGACCCTATAGGAAAGGCCTTGTTTCTCATTAATTTGATGCAGTAGGTAGAGTTGACCGAGTCAAAGTTAATAATTGGATGAAATTTTAAGCTTGAGAATTGTATCTTATGTCCATGGTATTTATTGAGAATTTTATATCCCTTAGGGGTGTTAAACCGGTCATACAATTTGGCCTATCACTAGAAGCCCTAATCGTACAGACAATGAGAAAACCAGGCAGGAGTGCAAAGTTGTTTAGGGATGTATTATCATGGATTAGGGATGGATCAAAATGAATGGGGATGTTTTAAAGACCTTTAATATTATATAATTATTTTATATTGTTTTATATATCAAAATACTCAAATTGACTTTTCAAAGTCAATAAGGTCTGTGTATAATGAAGTCATGACATTGGTCTGTAAGACCAATATTGCTATTAGAGATTATGATATATTTATTGTAATTTGTTATAAGGTGTTTTAAATATAATATTAAATCATTTTAATTTCTTAATTATTCCCTTTAATGTATCATAAATTCATGTTTCCATGACTATTTTTTGAAGCTAGTTGATAGTTATGAGTGGGCTACTTGCAGAGAAGGGTTGGACTCATTTTGACCTATGTAATGAAGTCTAATGAACTTGATGAATGAGTGGAGGTATTTAAGGTTATATTTAGATCATTTTTTTTCATGTTTATTTCAAAATATTGTCTTTTTTCTTTAGTTTTTCAAAATAGACTTTCTGGGTATGCACAAACCTAATTGTGAACAGTGCTAATGACATGCTTCAAGTGGTGGTTGGAGATAAAAGGTGTTATGGACCAAAGATGATATTTTTAGGGTTATATTCAAGTGAAATATTATATTTTAATTCCATGTGATAATTTTGAGATTGTTCCAAGATGTTAAAAGGACAACGTGTGTTAATGAAGGCCTAATTGAATTAGGTCTTCTAAAGGCCTAAAATGGGTTTTGGTCCTATATGCTATGACCGACCTATTTTGATGCTTGGTTCATGTTTTTTTATTATCCTAAGACCAATTTTTTTAAAAAAATAAGAGTAAAAGTGTGTATGGCTGACCAAGAGGTGTATGAGCAAGATCCTAGTATAAGAACAAGGCCTAATAGGCCTAATTGTCTAGAGTGAGTATGTGTGTTGAAGTGAATGAGATATAACTTTGAAGATCTGAAGGAGGTATTTTAGACCATAATGAGGGTATATAGAAACCATAATGAAGATATGACATGGGTATTTTATATGATTATCAAGGTCATATGACCTAACCAAGACTTGAAGAGACCTAATTGAGCGAAGAAGGCCAGAGACCAGTTTGAGGAGGATTGGTGTGTGTGAAGAGATAAAGATGGAGATCATCATATATTGTATGAGAAACAAAGATTTAGGAAGGTGATCAAAGGTTTGATGTGGTTGTGTTGGTTCTAAGTCATTTAGGGATTTAGTTCCTTCTTATAAATGGGTGCTTGTTAAAGCCTAGTCAAGTTTGTGCTTGGCTAGTTGGGGTTGGTGCTCTAAGTGAAGTTGGTGATTCACTAAGTTTTGATGTTTGATTTATAAGATAGTATTATATTTACATCATCAGTGGTTTTTATTTCCCTTGAGGGTTTTTCACTCAAATAAGTGTTCTGTGTGTTATGTTCTTCTCTCATATTCATGGCTCTTAATGTGTTTCTAGTTTATTATATTGTTTTGGTATTTCATGAATGACAAGGTAAAGATTGTAAAATTTTTGAAGACTAATTCACCCCCACCCCCATCATTCTTAGTCATTTTTATTCCAACATTTTATATTAAATCCTAGTCCTTTGAAAAAAAATTAATCACTTAAAGGTGATCCTAAGAAGCACAAGAATGTCTTGTGAGCAACCAGAAGAAGATAACATGTATGATGAAGAAGTCTACTATGACAGTGAAGAAAGAGAAGCTGAATTAGACCTTGGAGCTGAGATCATGAATACCCTTGATGATTTGAAACACTAAAAAAGAAAATAAATGACCTTAGGAGTCAGTTAGAAGAGGTCAACATAAGGTGTAAGTCCAAGGAAATTGAGAATGACTAGTTGAAGATGGAGCTAAATTCATTGAAGGATGAACATGAAAATCTCATAGACAAATTGAGAAAGTTTGAAAGAGAGCATGAGAAATTAGAACATGTCAAGAATAATAACTTTAAAATATCCATCAGGAAACCTAATACTATAAATAACAAGTCATCATAGAACCATGGTAAGTATAGAAATGTTGTTTGCTACATCTATCACAATATAGGACACATTGTAAGATTCTAATCTAATAGAGTTAGAGGGTCCACAAGATTCAAAAAGACATATGAAGCTCCTAGAATGCATAATAAGGATAAAACATTGGTATGGAATCCAAATAAAGTTATGATGGATCAGATTGAACCCAATAATCAAGATGGACTATTCGCCAAGGAGGAACAAAAGACCAAAGAGGACTTTATGCTAGATCAAACTACCTTTCACATTCAAGATGAAGGCATGAAATGGTATATAGATAGTGGTTTCTCAAGCCACATGATAAGAGATAGAAATAAGTTCATCTCATTGAAGAATAATGTTATAGGAATAGTGAAGTTTGGTGACAACATAACTACCAATATAGTTGGCAAAGGTGTCTTGAGTTTGGACAATGGAAATACCAAGACATAAAATGTGTTATATGTTAAAGGTATGAAACTTAACCTACTTAGTGTGAATCAAATGTGAAATCAAGGACACACACTAACCTTTCATGATAAAAGGTGTGAGATAAGGAGATTCAAATTAAGAAGGCTAATTGCCAATGCCAAGAGGACCGAGAACAACTTATATGTATTTAATGAGATCAAAAAGGAGAGATGTTTCATTAGCAAGATATATGAAATTTGGATATGGCACAGAATGATAAGCCACCTAAACTTTGACAACCTAGTCAAGATTAGCACTAATAATTCTATGAAGAACATGCCTAAGATCATCAAACCTACAAACATAATTTGCAAGGCATGTCAACATGGTAAGAAGATTAGAAGAAGGTTCAAGTATAAGGATTACTCTACTAAAAGAACCTTGGAGTTAATCCACACTGATCTCTTTGGGCCTACAAGAATTCAAATCATTCAATGAGATAGCTACTTCATGTTACACATTAATGATTACACAAGAATGACTTGGGTTGCATTCTTGAAAGGGAAATCAGAAGCTCTTGATAAGTTCAAGGCATCAAGGCTCTTGTTGAGAATTAGAAAAATGAGAAGTTCAAGTGCGTAAGATCTAATAAAGGAGGAGAGTTTTGGTCCAATAAGTTTGATGACTTCTATGAGGTTTAAGGAATATGGAGACAATTCTCAGTAGCTAGGACACCTCAATAAAATAGAGTAGTGGAAAGGAAGAATAGGATAGTTCAAGAGATGGATAGAAATATGTTAAATGATTCAATATTATCTAATGGATATTAGAGAGAGCTAGTAAGCACTACTATCTACATTTTGAATAGAGGATAGATAAAGACTAATGGAAACAAGAATTTTTATGAACTATGGAAGGGTAGACCTAAAAATGTAGGACATTTGAGAGTGTTTTTGATGTAAAGGGTCATAATAAAATTATATTAGTTAGATAAGAAACAACATTATAACATATTTCTTTACCTCTGCAAAATCAAACTAGCTCTGATCTCTTTTCAATGTTCCTAGTCTTTGTTTACAAACTCAATTGCTTGGCTTAGCAATGCTCATCTTATATTTTATATATGTCTTAGATTCTTGGTGAAGAAACTTTTGACCTCACATTATCCTCTTCAAAGCACTTATGCATTCTTGAACTCAAACTTCATTTAGTCATATTATTTCATACTATGCTCTATCAATTAACCTTCTTTGCACTTATACACAGAATAACTTAGAACGCAAATATCTTTGTTTGTCTCTACCTTTGTGGTAATTTCCCTCATAAATACACTCAAAAAAGTTTTATTGGATGACTTATATAACTAACAAACTTATTTTATACCTTCTCAACCTTCTTCCCTACTAGACTCCTATCATAGACTCCTTAGTAGCCCTTTCTTAAAGGTTTCCTTGTTTGTATAGACATGTACCTCCACATATTTGAAAATTGACACTTGATTCAAATACCCTCTAATGTCTTACTTCTATGCACAAAGTATAATGCTCAAATTCATTCATTAGGTCACCTTTTAATCCTCTATTAGGTCTATTAGGCCTCCTATAGCCCTGTTATGCCTACAGACCTTAAAATCCATATGTTATTGTACCTATTCAAAAATAAAAGTTTAATATCCTTTAAAACACATAATATAACATCTAATGACTATTTTTTGAATTTTTGGCTGTTTATTTTTCCTTATATCCACATTCTTACTTTAAAACCCTAGATAGGGTTAACCCATAAATAGTGACCACCCAAGTAGTATTTGGTTTCATGAAGAGTTTTAACCTATTACAAATCAACTTATTGATGGATTAAGATCTTTCCAGGACCTACACAACTTATGGATTATTTACTCATGCTTATCTCTATCCTTTAGATGATTCATTGCTCATTTTTCAGTTGACAAAGTACTCAGTCAAGGGATAGTTATAAGGTTTGAATGCTCCACCTAATGAAAAAATTTGAAAGAAAATTAAACCCATTAAATAGTATTAACATACATGTTATCAAAGTTTATCATAACTCCACACATGTCAAAAATTCTTCCAATCAATATCCTTTCCTGTCAGTGCCTACATAGTTTTTGGTTTGCTGAAAACAACTCAAGAAAATAGGGTTAGTTCCACAGAACAACAAATGAAAGATACTCTAGCTTGATCTTGTAAGGTATTATCAAATAATATGATTTATGAAAATATTATAATCCTTCTCAAGTCTAATTATAATCTCAACCTTCATTTTTACAACCTATAATGCACAAACAGGGTTCTTTCAACTAGAAATAGGGTAATAGAATATTAAGTCCATGTTTAAATTTGTAAGTTATTAACTTAATATTCATACTGGATAATAAAAAAATAAAATACAATTTATTATCTTTCATGAACAATTCATTATCAAATGCTCCAATTTAAACTATCATTTATCAATTCACTCAGTCCCTCAATCTCCATGAACACATAGTACTATATTAAATAGGGTATAAAATCAGTATGGTTTATTTTTATCAACCATAAATATGAAGATAACTTTTAGCATATAAATAAATTCATCTTAAAATGAAATTCATTTACTAACATATTCAAAACACTCAAGACTCATATTTATTCATGTCCTATATCGTCAGTCTGCACATGGCATACACAGACTTTACAATAGTCTACCAACATAATCCATTTATTGAATAAACTTTTATATACACTATTGGGGTTTTATCTTAGTTACATATTTGAACCAAAAACACCATTCTCTCATACATTTAATGAATACTCACAATGGCACTTACAAATTCTTTTTAATGTCCAAAATTGTCCTAACTACCCTAACTTCCTCTCTTGTATGTTAAGGAAGGTATTTTAACTACCTTGATCACTTAACAAGTGTAAAAAAATCCAAAACACTCTTAAAGACTCCTAAGACACAATTTCATAACATTTTTACCTTTATAACATCCCAAAATTGGAGAACTAATACAAACTATTTCAAATATTTGAATTGTCCATTCAGGTGAGAAAATGCCTAAAGATTCCAAATTCAAATTTGACAAAGTTCTACCACCTCTTATTGACTCCTAGAGACCTATCATGACTAATACAACTTTCCAAAGACCCAAAATATGAAAAATTGACAAATATAAACATTGATGCAATGATGCTCCTACATCATACTATTGAGGAGCAAGGAAAACTTTCTCATGAAAGCTATAAAATATGTTAACTTGGAGATATTTTGTAGCATCCTTTTCCAAGTGTACATCCACCTGGGTCCCAAGTCCTATTTGATATATCTAGGCCTTTGTGACTCTTGTTTATGTGGGATTCTCTTTGCTTCACTCCTCTCTTGTTCTTCCTCTTGATTTGCTTCTTCAATCTATTCATGGACAACTACTACTCATTTATTTGCTTCCAATAACTTGCACATGGAACAAACATGTAAATAAAAATCACCTCCTACTTGTTCTCTTGGAATTCATCTTGCTCCTCTTTAGCTACTTGCCCTTTGGCTACCAGCTTTTCTTCTTCATCTTGACTCAATATTGCTCTTAATTATAACTCAGCTACCATGATGCTCTCTGTCTCTCTTATGAGACTCAAATCCTCTTATTACTCCATGATATGTTTCCATATCTCTTATTATCCTATTGTATACTCAACCTCATCATCTTTTATTTTCATTGGTGTTAAACAAAGCACCTCAACCTGCTGTAACTCAATCCTTTCAAGTACTTCAACTTGTTCTTCCTCTTCATTATCTATTGCTACCACCTCATGTGTGTTAATAATTTCATAATATGTTGTTATAACTTATTTACCTCAACTAAAACATTCATTAGCCTCGATGTATTTGCATACAACTCATCATCATCAACATTGATATCAACATATTCATCAAAAATGACATTGAAATAAATACCTTGTACCTTTTGGCTCTCTTTCACTCTTTCTTGGTTGCAATAATCCTCCTTCTTACCTATATTAGGCATGGTACTAATGCAACCTCATTCTCTTCTCCATCATTCTTTGATAGATCATTGTCTTTAAGGTAGCAAATTATTGAATCATCAAACTCAGTTATCCAATCAGCTTGTTCATCCATTTTAGCATGCTACTAATGCTTCTACTCTTCATGTAACTCTTCACCTGTATGCAAACATGAAAAGTAATCATTAGTTTTAATCATTTAAGGCTTCCTTTCCTCTTCATTTCTCTTTATAGGTTGTCTTGATTTCAAATTCATCTTTTGTCTTTTTATCTTCTCCACCAATTGCTTGATTAGACAATTGAGAGGCTTCTTCCTCATGACCCATCCAAAATGTGGGTTCACAATCTCTCTTTGATACTCTATTTTGGTAAGCATCTCATCCATTTTCTACCTCATCTCTAAAATTTCCTTCTCCATCTCAATCATCTTCTTGGTGTCTTCATGCACCATATTATCCTTGTGGTGGTTCTTCTCATCCTTACCCTCTTTCATCTTCTCTCTCTCTCTTCTCATCTTAAATAAGATGCCTATCAATTCTTTGGTCTCATCTGGACCGATTCTCCTTTCTAACAAGCTTTATCTTACTTGCCACATCATGACCTCTCTTGGGTCTCTCACTTGTTTCTCTCTCTCTTGGATTTAATATCTCTCTTTTGTCCTCATTTGGGACTTCTTCTTTCCCTTGTCCTACCTATAGGACTCTCTCAAGCTCACCTATGAGATTTTCTCTTGGCCTCATTCCTGCTTCTTCATTAAGAATCTTCACAATATTATCTTCTCAAAACAACATTCAATATGTACTTCAGAAATTCTTCATGTATATGAAATAAACAATATCAAAACTTCAAATCATACCTTACCACAAAATCTTCCTACTCTATTACTAAATGATGCAGAGAGTCACAATAAACTTGTATTAGTTACATATGAAATAACATTCTAACTTATTTCTTTACCTCTGTAAAATCAAACTGGCTTTGATCTCTCTTCAATGTTCTTAGTCTTTGTTTACAAACGCGATTGATTGGCTTAAAAATACTGATATTGTATTTTTTATGTGTCTTAGAGTCTTGGTGCAAAAAAATTTAACCTCACATTATCCTCTTCAAAGTACATATGCATTCTTGAAATCAAACTTACATCATTCATATTATTTCATACTATGCTCTATCAATTAACCTTATTTGCACTTATACATGTAATAACTTGGAACACAAATATCTTTGGTTTTCTTTGCCTTTGTGGTGCCTACCCTCCTAAATCCACTCAAATAAGTTTTATTATATGACTTATCCAAATAAAAAAGTTCTTTCATACCTTCTCAACCTTCTTCCCCATTAGACCCTTGTGATAGACTCCTTAGTAGCCCTTTTTTTAAGGTTTCCTAGCTTATATGGACATGTAACTCCACATATTTGAAAACTAACACTTGATTCAGATACCCTCTAATATCTTACTTTTGTGCACAAAGTTGTATGCTCAAATTCATTCATTATGTCACCTTTTAAGCCTTTATTAGGTCTTAGATTAGGTTTATTAGGCCCCCTACAACCTTATTATGCCTACAGACATTCAAATCTATACGTTACTATACCTAACCAAAAAAAAATTTAAAATCATTTAAAACACATCATATAAAATCTAATCACCAATTTTTGGAATTTTTGGCCAGTTAATTTTCCTTATATCAAAACCCTAGATAAGGTTAACCTATAGACAGTGACCACCCAAGGAGTATTTGGTTTATTGAAGAGTTTTAACCTATTAAAAGTCAAATTATTGATGGATTAATATATTTCCACACCCTAAATAACTTATGGAATATTTACTCATGCTTATCTCTATCCTTTAGATGAATTAATGTTAAGTTTCTAGTTGACAAAGTACTTAGTCAAGGGATAGTTATAGGATTTGAATGCTCCACTTAATGAAAACATTTCAAAGAAACTTAAACTAATTAAAAAGTCTTAACATACATGGAATCAAAGTTTATCAGACCTCCACATGTGGCAAACATTCTTCCAATCAAGATCCTTTCCTATCAATGCCTACACAATTCTTGGTTTGCTCAAAATAACTTAGGAAAATAGGGTTAGTTCCACAGAAGACCAAATGGAAGATACTCTAGCTTGATCTTGTGAGCTATTATCAAATCATATGCTTTATGAAAACATCAGAATCCTTATCAAGTCTATTTATAATATCAACCTTAAATTTTTAAACCTATAATGCACAAATAGGGTAATAGACTATCTAGTTTATGTTTAAATTTGCAAGTTCTTAACTTAATATTCCTACTAGTCAATAACACAAATCCAATATAATTTATTATATTTTATGAACACTTAATTATCAAATACTCCAATTAAAACCATCATTTATCAAATCACTCAGTCCCTCAATCTCCATGAACATAGAGTACCATCTTAAATAGGGTATACAATCAGTATGGTTTCTTTTTCTTAGCCATAACTATGAAGAAAACTTATAGCATATAAATACATTCATCATAAAATTAAATTCACTTACCAACATATTCAAAACACTCAAGACTCATCTTTATTCACATCCTCCTATATCCTCAGTCTGCACATGGCATACATAGACTTTACAACAGTCTGCCAACAAAATCCATTTCTTGAATAAAATTTTATACACATTCTTGGGGTGTTCTTTCAATTGGATCTTCGAACTAAAAACCCCATTCTCTCATACATTGAATGAATACTCACAATGGCACTTACAAGTTATTTTTAATGCTAGAAACTATCATAACTACCCTAACTTCCTCTCGTATATGTTGAGGAAGGTCCTTTAACTACCTTGATCACCTAACAAGTGTAAAACAACATAAAACACTCTTGAAGACTCTTAAGACATAAGGTCATAACATTTTGACCTTTACAACATCTCAAAATTAGAGAACCAATATAAATTGTTTAAAGTATTTGAATTGTCCATTTAGGTGAGAAAATGCCTAATGGCTCAAAATTTAAATTTGACAAAGTTATACCACCTCCTATTGACTCCTAGAGACCTAACATGACTATGATAAATTGTTAAAGACCCATAATATGACAAATTGACAAATATACACATTGATGCACTGATGCTCCTAAATTATTTTGGGAGTAAATGCTTCATCAAAAGAGATGATGATGATTTGGGTAAGTCTGATTCTAGATCTGATGAAGGCATATTCTTAGGATACTCATCAATGAGCTCAGCCTATAAATGTTATAACAAGAGACTAAAAAATATAGTGAAAAGCACCAATGTGAGGATGGATGAGACAAGGAAATATCACTCATAGTCAAAGAACACATTAGAGAATGTGGACTTAAAGAATTCAGAGGAGACTATAGAGGTTAATGAGGGAGAATAAAAATTTGAAGAGAGACATGGCTCAAAAGGACCCTCAAGATAGATTCAAAGTGACCACCCTGAATCTCAAATCATTGGCAACAAGAATGCATGTATGCAAACTAAGAGAAGACCAGTAAGTAATCTAAATCAATTAAATGGTATATTATCCAATATTGAACATAATATTATTATAAAAGTAAGAAAAGACAAATTTTGGATAGGTGATATGAATGAAGAGTTAGATCAAATAGAGAAGAATGAGACTTGGGAACTAGTTCTTAGGCCTAAAGATAAGAATGTCATTGGAAAAATATGGGTGTTTATAAATATGTTGAATGAAGATGGAGAAGTCAATAAGAACAAGGTTAGATTGGTATGCAATGGATATGCACAAGTGGAAGGAGTAGACTTTGAAAAGACCTTTGCACCATTAGTAAGATTGGAGGCCATCGATTATTTCTATATTATGTAGGATTCAAAGGATTCAAGGTATATCAGATGGATGTCAAATCTACCTTTTTGAATGGGAATTTTGAAGAAGTGTAAATTGATAAACCTAAAGGGTTCTCACTATCAAATGATAAAGACTATGTTTTCAGATTGATGAAGGATCTCTATATTCTAAAGCAAGCTCCTAGAGATTTTTATGCTAGGTTAGATAGGTATTTGTTGGATTAAAGATTCAAAATAAGATTTTTAGATACTAATCTATAAATCAAGATAGAAGATGATCATTAATTGATAGTAGTTATCTATGTGGATGACATCATATTTGGTGGACATAATGAGAACATGATAAAGGCCTTTGCAGAGGTAATGAAGAAATAATTTGAGATGTCTATGCTAGGAGAACTATCATTCTTTCTTGGGTTGTAAATCACCCAATCTAAAAAAGGTATATTCATCTCATAAGCCAAGTACATAAGAAAGATGTTGCAAAATTTTAGGATGGAGGATTTCAAGGTAGTTAATACACCCATGATCAAAAATTATAATTTGAGAAAGGAAGGTGAGTCTTCAAAGGTCAATTAGATGTCATTTAGGTCAATGATTAGAAGTTTATTGTACACCACTAAGTATAGACCTAACATCATGTAAGTAGTAGGTATTGTAGGAAGGTTTCAAGAAGACCCAAAGGATAATCATATTCAAACATTCAAAAGGATGCTCAAGTATCTCAAGGGGATCATGGAGTATGGATTATGGTATCCAAGAAGTAAGGAGTTCAATTTGATAGCTTACATAGATGAATATTGGGTGGGAAGTATAGATGATAGGAAGAGTACTAGTGGAGGAGCCTTCTTCCTAGATGGGTGCCTAGTATCATGGATAAGCAAGAAGAAACCATCATTAGCTTTGTCCACTTGTGAGGCTGAGTACATTGTTGTAGATTCATGTTGCACTTATGTCCTATGAATGAGACAAACCCTAAAATACTACAAGGTAGAGTATGATGGTCCTATCCCTATCTATTGTGACAATAAAAGTGTTATAAGCATCTCAAAAAACCCTGTCATACACTCAAAGACCAAACACATTCCCAGTAGGTATCATTTTATAAGAGAGAAGGTAAGTGAAAAAAGTGTCAAAATTTAATATGTTTCTACACAGGATCAAATTATAGGCATCTTGACCAAACCACTTCCAAAGGTAATTTTTGAACACCTAAGACAAGAATTGGGTGTAAATCTTACCCATAGCAATCATTAAAGAAGCCAAATACTTAGGGGGAGCTAATCATGCACATTAATATCCAATAATAAGTGATTTTTTCCAAGAAGTCATGAATGGAGATAGGGGATCATGTTTGTTTTATGTCTCATAAACTTATAGTTTTGTGTGTTGAATATTTTACTTGCGAGTGTGATCTAAGAAATTATAGACATTACTTTGTCATTTATGTCAAAGGGGGAGAAATACCAAAATGGGGAGATAAGGATGATCAATTTTAAGTTTAGTTTTCCATCAATGACAAAGGGGGATATTGTTGAGCATTATTTCTATTATTGAGGTTTGGCATTGAAAATTTTCATTGATGTCAAAGGTTGCTCATGAGGTCATTGAACAATGTCTTTACTTGATTGCATACTTGAGAGTAATTAAATTAGTTAAGAAACATGTAACTCATGTGAGAAAGGTGTATAAGCATCAAATAGATTTTTAATATTATTTTCCAAATTTTTTGAAGTTATCAAGTGTTTGAACCTAGCAAGAGACTTGAGAAGGCTTGTGCATAGGATGCCCAGTCTTGTGCATGAAGGAACATGGTGGCCTAGTGATATGGATTCATAGAGTCATAATATGTTGTATTATGTTGTTTAATAATTCATATTATGCATTGGATCACCCATGAGTGTCTCAAAGTAATCCTATAGGGATAAGACCTACAGACCTAACATGCAACTAAATTAGTTATAAACTCTACTTGACCTAATAAAGGGTCATGAGGTGTTTTCAAGACCTATGAAGGATTAAAATTAGTTTCAAGTCATGTGAGATGTTTATATATCATGTTATTTTTGTGGAAAGTGCATGGATAATGGTTAAAAGGCTAGTTTCAAGGCCTAATATGACTTGCAAGTCAAAAGCCTAGAGAGCAAAAAGAGAGATGGTGGTCTAATGGGGTATCAAGATTAGTTTCCAAGGAAATAATGAAAATGTGATAATTTTAAGTGGTTTTATATGTTGTTTAAAGTATTTTGACCAAGTTTGAGGTCAAATTTTACAAGGAAAGTCAATAAAAAGTGTTTTGAGGTTTCTTGTGTACACAAAATGAAGGATTCTCAACTTGAGAAGAACTTTCAAGTACTCATTGGCATGTGTAACCTATACATGGGAACCTAAGATATTAATTTTATATGGGTAATTTTATTATATAAAATTTACAAGCATTGGTTTCTAGAATGAGCGGCTAAGCTTTATGAACAATCATTAACACCAGAAACAGTGTTAACCCTCTCTAAAACCCTAACTTTGACTCGAAAGATATTGATAAAAGCAGCCCAAAATGGTTTTTAATGTCTATATAAGTGATTTTAGGTTGTATTTAACTCTCTCAAGCATCTCTAGGTGTGATTTTTTTGATAGGAGAGTGAGTGGACCCTACAAGAAAGGCCTTGTTTCTCAAAAATTCATTATAACAGGCAAAGTTGATTGAGTCAAAGTTAAAAATTGGATGAAGGCTGAAGCTTGAGAATTTTATATTATTTACATGGTGATTCATGATTATTTTATATCCATTAGGGGTTCTAAACCAGTCATATAATTTGACCAATCACTAATTGGCTTAACGATGTAGCCAATGAGAAAATTAGGCATGAGTGAGAAGTCATTTAGGGATGTATTATAATGGATTAGGGGTGGATAAAAATGCATGGAGATGTTTTTAAATACCTATAATACATTTACATATTGTATATAATATTTTATTATGATTTTATATAGCATAAATTTTCTCTCAATTTGACTTATCTAACTCAATGAGGTCTATATATAGTGAAGTCATGAGATTAGTATGTAAGACCAATATTGATATTAGAGATTTTGATATATTTTTTTTAAGTTTTTATAAATTTATTTTAAGATAATATTCATTAATTTTAATTTATTAATTATGCCCTTTCATGTATCATAAATTCATGTTTCCATGATTGTGTTTTAAAGCTAGTCGATATATCTAAGTGGGCTATTTGCAAAGAAGGGTTTGAGTCCTTTTTCCATATTTAATGAATTATAATTAACATGGTGAAGTAGTGGATGTATTTGAATTTTTATTTATAAATTTTTTTTCCATGGTTTTTTTATAACATTATGTTTTTGGTTCAGTTGTTCAAGATAGACTTTATGGGTATGCACAGGCCTAATTGTGAACAATGCTAATGGCATGCTTCAAGTGGTGGTTGGAGATAAAAGGTGTCATTGACCAAATATGAGATTTTTAGGTGTATATTAAATTTAAATATGATATGTTAATATTGTGTGAGAAGTCTTAGAGTGTTTCAAGGTGTTCAAATGATAACGTGTGCAAATAAAGGCCTAAAAGGGGTTTTGGCCTTATATACTATGATTAACCTATTGTAACGATTGGTTCGTGTTTATTGAATTTATTAAGACACATTTTATTTAAAAAATAAGTGGTCAAGTGTGTATTTCTGACCAAAGGGTGTATGAGCAAGAGCCTAGTATAAAAATAAGGCCTAATAGGCCTAATTGTTTAGAGTGAGTATGTGTGTTGAAGTGAATGAGATATAAATTTGAAGAGATAAAGTAGGTATTATAAACCATAATGAGGGTATAGAGAAACCATAATGAAGATATAAAAATTGTAATATATATGATTATTAAGGTCATATGACCTAACTAAGTCTTGAAGAGACCTAATTGAGTGAAGAAGGTTAGAGACTAGTTTGAGGAGGATTGGTGTGTGTGAAGAGTTGAAGATAGAGATCATTATATATTGTATGATAAACCAAGATTTATGAAGGTTATCAAAGGTTTGAGTTGGTTTATTTTGTGCTAATTCATCTAGGGGGTTGGTGCCTCCTTGTAAATGGGTGCTTGTTAAAGCCTAGTCAAGTTGGTGTTTGACTACTTGGGGTTGGCGCTCGAAGTGAAGTTGGTGCTTCACTAAATCTTGATGTTTGACCTATAATAAAATATTCCATTTGCATCATCATTTTTTATTCCCCTTTATGTTTACCCACTCATATAAAATTTATGTGTGTTATGTTCTTCTCTCATATTTATGGCTCTTAATGTGTTGCTAGTTTACCATATTATTTTGGTAGTTCATGAATGACAAGGTAAAGATTGTAAAAGTTTGGAGGACTAAATCACCCCCCCCCCATCTCAATAATTTTTATTCCAACATGAGGAAGTTATTATTGATGATGAGGTATGATGAATCACTGATTAAGAATGACGAGGGATGGTGAGGGTCAATGAAGGAGTAATTAGGGATGATGAGGGAGTGAGTAAAGATTATAAAGGATGGTGAGGCTCACTGAAAGACTGATTAGGGATGAGGAGGTATGAGAAGGGAGTGATTAGGGATTATTAGGTATGATGAATTAGTGATTAAGGCTGATGAGGGGTAGTGAGGGTCAATGAGGATGATGAGGGAGTGATTAGAGATGAATAAGGATGGTGAGGTTTAATGACAAAGTGATTAGGGACAATGAGAAATGACGCGAGAGTGATTATGGGTGATGAATAATGATTAATAAGTGATTATGGATGAGGGAAGGATGATAAGAAATTGAAATTAACATAAAGTGGTTGTTTGATGTGCATAAGTCATTAATGTGACCTATGTTGCCCCAGTCATACTAGTTTAGCTTGAATTCAAAGTGAGTGGTTTGTAAACTTCAATTTTGACAAACCTAGGACTATTATAAATTCCAAAAAGTAATCCATAAGGTAAAAAAAACCTAGAAATGACTATTTTTACCCAAAATGGGCATCAATTATAAAAGTTATGCCCTGAAATCCCTAGGTTCAATATTGAGAGCCTAAAAATGCCTAAGTATTGACCAGATTGGATCTTTAAAAACTATCTCTAACATCATAAGGAAAGTAGATATGAGACCAACTCTATTAAATGTATATTGACCCTAATTTATTATATTTACTAAAATAAATTTAAATTATAAGGAATATAAAAGTAATAATACAAATGTAACGTGTTCCTTGCACATAGCACAAAAGACCCACATGCCACTTCTAGTTTATTTTTGGGATATATACTTATAATTTGTACACATTATGTACTCATAATGTGTATGTGTTATGTAATCATAATGTGTATGTGTTATTTACTCATAAAATGTATGCATTGTAACTAAAGAATTTGAGTCTAAATTTAAATAATGTGTACATGTTATGGTCATAGTGTGTATGCATTAGGGTAAAGGTCCATATAATTATCCCCCAACTCTATGCACTTAACCATGAACCATTTACTCAAAGTATAAGTGTGAATAAAAATCAATTATTGGTCCCTACCACCAATACCACATGAGATTACACAAAAGGGGAACTAGATGCAATATAATACATGGTCCAAAAACTCAAAAATGAATTTCTCAACCTACATAAATAAATAGGCAACACCAGTGGAGAAAATACAATAAAAAACATTGCATAATAAATTTATAATAGCCCAGTCAATTATCAATGTAAGATTTCAGATCTATCATTGAACATACTCCTAGAAATTAATCTCTGTGAATTGGATTTACCAAAATAATGTAGGGAGGATAGTACTACTCAACATGGTGAACTTGATTGCATTATATTATGCAATTCATTAAAAAAATTAGAAATAAATGGAGAGATATGAAGTGGTCCCTAATCAACAAAGCAATGCAGGAATATCTAACCCTTCAAGTTCATCTAAACCCACAGTACAACTATGTTATTGGAAACCTTTAGATTCCCTAGTCAAGAGAAAAATCATCCCGAGAAGAATGTTGATGACTTACATATTTTCCAATAGTACCAATGAGTAAATTATGTATTGAGAATCCATAAATAACAACCCATTACAACACTTACTCTACCAATCCATAGAGTTATACCTCTAGATCTAATAACCCCCAAAAGGTAATGACCAATGCCTTAATATATATGTTGAATTTATTATTAGTAAAGGTAGCTTTAACATAGTGGAAGACATGAATATTTCAAAGTAAATGAAAACATGTGGATTAGAAAATGTGTGCCTTGAGCTCTAGATAAAATTCTAATATGCATGTGAATTTACAAAAAAGTTTTTTATTTTTTATGCACACATAAGTGAGTGCAAAATAATAATAATCTCCTAAATTTTGAAAAAACTAAAAAAGATATTTGTGATTTTGGAAATATGTGACATGGAGTTAGTAAATTCCCATAATTGAAACATACAAAACAAGATCAAAACAAGTATTTTTTAAGTGGATCATGAGTAATGTGCAACACAACAAGAGTATCATGGCTAGATATCAAACTATCGATTGTCAAGGTCAACACAACATAATTGGTCACAAGATCTACACTCATTTCAAGTCATAAGAACACATGGTTTACAACTAGATATTTTTATCAATTTCAATCTAGGAGCACATATATAGCACAAGGTTAGAATAACTTCCATTTGGAAGGTCTAATAAAATCAATATGGGAAATTTTATTATTTCACATTAACTTTTAAAATTTTACATGCAATTTATAATACCACCTATACTTCATAACTCCACATTCATTTTAAATTTATATATTCACTTTAGTTTAAAAGTTCATAACATAAAATGCAAATTTTATGACATAAACACCTAGATCTTTTTTTTTCAAGAGCTGCATGACCACTAGCTAGAATGTGCAAACTTTAACTCATAAATAAAACATGTTTAAATAAATATTAAAACATAATATTTCACTTAATATTTAAAATATAGTTTCTTTGTGAAATTTGGAGGATGCAATCTTTACCCTAAGATTTTTATAATCTGCACCCTTCATTCTCACAAACTATAATCTTACTCTAATATTTATTTAGAGGTCAAAAAAATACAATTTAAAAACATGGTCCTCCATTTAAATTCAATCACAAGTGAATGAGATAAAATGAAGAAATGGAAGCTCCTCCATATATTCCACTCCCTCCCTTCAATGATTACCTCCGTGAGAAGCCTCAAACAATAATGTATTTGCTTGCATTGGTAGGAATAGTGAAAAAAGATACTTAACAACATGTTTTTACTTTGAATTAGAAGGCTTCCTCTAAATAATTTATTTTGGTACAAGAATTGGAATGGTGGTGATCTGATGTAGGCTCATTTTTCATACCCCTTAGTTTAAAATCCATAGATTTTGATAAGGCTTGATGATTTTGTGCTAGACAAATGGCTTGTTAGAGATCCATTTTATAGGAGACATGATTTTTCAAATACTACTAAGGGTATATTTATATAAATATGTTCCTAGGACACTTCAAACATAGATAGACCCTAGAAGTTAGTGATACTTACTAAATTTAAGGAATGGGAAATAATGTGAAGGCAAAATGCACCCACAAAATGATGAGGGTCAAAATTGCCCTGACCACATTAACAAACTGCTAATTATGACCTAGATGGAAAAAAAGCTTAGAACAAAGACCAAGTTGAATAGAGGATGACTTTATGGGATATTGATGTTTAAAAATGATATATCTAACGTGTATCTTAGTAAATATAGATGAATCAATGCCAATGAGGCTCTAATGTGAGTGAAAAGTGTTTGAAAATATTCAAATGTACATAAATTGATTGAGTATCAAAATGCATGGCAAAGATGTAATGGAAAAGGGTCTTGTGCATGTAGACACCTAATTTTGGTATAAGGCTTGTTATTGTAATGTTTTTATTAGTATTTTGTGCATATAAATCATTCGTTTAAATTAGGGTCTTATTGGTGTTTGTTTGTGTGCTTCCATCCTTCTCCTTCTTATTTATGTGATCCCATGGTCTTATATTTTTCACTTTCCTTTTTTGAATTTTTGATTTTATGCCTATAAGCTTATTTTATATTTTTTTCCTTTGTTCTCTAATTATTCTTCCTCTAGGACAGATTCGGTAGTCTCAGTGAATGTGCCTTGGGTGGATTTCATAGCCCGTTGAATCTATCCCCTATATTTTTGTGGGATTTTATACCTTTTTTTCATTCTTTTGATGTGTGGATCCATGTGTGTTAGTTATTTTATTCTTCTTTGGTCAACTTGGCACCAATAAGTCTTTAATTTAAAAGTCTATATGTACAAATTATCTGGATGCTTTTTAATAAAAAGTAAATAATACATTATCACATTGAATTCTATATCATTTCAAGTCTAAACACACTCTAAAAAGATTTATTTATTTTTAAGGACTTCTCATCAAAAAAATTGTGGCATCTTGTACCAAAAGAAGGATAGGTGATTATTCATGTAGTTGCATTTCACATTGGGAAGAGGAGGTGAATACCTCACTTTAAATTCCATTTAAAGTGCACAAAATCTACATAAAGTATAATTCCAATGTGTGGGATATGTAGTTGTAACTCCCTTGTGGTTGCCTAACCCATAACATATTTTTATTATTCTTCATTATGCATTTGTAGTGGACTAGGGAAAAAGAAGAAGCAACTATAAAATTAGAATTTATAGGTTAGTAATATCAAGAATGCAAAGACACATGACTATGTACAATATCAAATTATGTTTTTACATTAAAAAAAACTCAAAATATAGAACATGTACAATACATATTTAATGCAACAAAACATATTTGAAAATAACAACACATACACATATTTGATAGCCAAAACCACCCAAGGCATATTGGGTGATATGATGACAAGTGTCAAATATGCTTGTTCATATTCAAGGATAAAAATTTCATATAGATAATTATCACCACTCCCATACCACTGTTCACTCTCAAAATCCTAAAATTCTACCCAGGTGTGCTGGATTTTAGTCTTTTACTCTTACTTTACATAGTTTTACTTGATTATGCTTTGTTATTATTCTATTGTTTCATGATAAAGGCCATAAGGTATATTAGTTTCTATTTTGAATTATCATATCAGTAATATCCCTTGTGCACAAAAAATAAAAGGCATGTGGTATGATGATGAATGCAAGCACCATCAAGATAATTCCTAAGTTTAAGAGAGTTATTTATGATAAAAGGAAGCACCATCCCACTTTGTCTTGATTATTCTCCTAGGACATGTAGGGATCATTTTGGAGAAACATTAACATGGTTGTGGTGATTTGGTATAATGTGGATAAGATGGAGTGTTGCACAATGTTGTTTAAAAGTATCATTTAGAATCATTGTTGATTGAATGCGATAATTGCAACAAGGCTCACATGCATTCCTAATGAGGACATGAGGATATTGGCTCAAATATCTTATAGTGTGTGCATGGTTTACATGTTAAATAAGACAAATATAAATGTGAAAGTAGTACATGAGTGGCAATTAGATGTACATTATTTTCATGTAGTGCACAATACATGGGATGTCAAATGGAAGTGTGAGAGCACCCACATCACTTGAATTTATAATGTTTTAGAAAAAGTCAAAAAAGTTTGATTTGACAACTCAGAAGATAGAAGTAGACAAGTGTTATAGGTAATTTGGAACACACAAGCACAATCAATTTGTTTTAACCTTTTAGGTTTTTACTAATGTAAATCCTATGTTTGATGAAAGGGCTGAGCAGTCTAAATGAGTGAAATAATATGCAATAAATAGTCACTGATTTGTTACATATTTTGACTTGTTTTGACTTTCTAAAAATATTAATAAATGTGTACATATAAATACTTATCCAAAAAAACTTGATGCAAAATATCTGAGTATTAAAAACTAAGATATGAACCAGTCTGAGTGTCATTAACTGGATCCCTCTATCAAATCCTCTCCTAGATAGTAGTGCCACACTTAGACAGTGGCACCATGTGGCTCTAGTGTCATAAAAATGGTGCTATTGTCCTCTATGTAGGACTATTCCTAAATTTTGGGTACACCTATGCTTCTATTTCTAAATTATGTTCTTGCACGCATGAAGTATTAAACTCTGTATTCTGCTGATAATAGCTCATTTATGCTACAAACCCTAGTCCTCCTCACAAGTAAGGCCTAACTAAAAATGTGTGTTCATTAGTAGGATAGGCTAGACATCCTCAACACTCCAATATGAAGATATTTTCCTACATAACAATATTCTAAGGAAGGATCAAGCTTGATGTAGTTTTCCCCACCTAAGTGTTGGTACAAGTTCAACTGATGCTAGAATGATAGTGGTCTTAAATGCTTTAGTGTGCTTGAGATTGGAAATCTAGAAAATCTAGGCTTAGGGCAATTATAGATGGTAGTATGCAAAATTAGGGCAAAAAAGTGTTTAATAAACTTGATTTTGCTCAACTTATTTCATGTTTGAATAGATCTTTTGCATCTAATTTACATCTAGTGGATAGAGGTCTAAAATTCATGTGTTTATAATGTTATGTAGCTTGTGTTGATAATAAAATATGTTTTGTCTGACCTTAGGAGGGTTTAAATTTTAAAAATATATCTGTTCAAGAAAGTTAGGGTAAAGGACATTAACACCATTTTGGGGACACTAATGCCATGTGGCTCTAGTGTCCTTACTGTGGTGCTAATATCTATTTGGTAGGTTGTTGGGCACAAAAGGCCAGGATCTGGAAATGAAGGTTTGAGGCTGTGTTTTAGCTGACTAGGGACATTTATGGCCCACACAAAGGCTAGAAAATTATGATAAAATAATTTATGATAGGTTTAAGGCTAAGCTAGGAATATATTATCTCAAGTAGAATTCTTATCACTTAAATACCACTTTTAGGTGATTACATTTTCCCCCCTTTATTCTATAAATGCAATAAATTCAAATGACTAGTAAAAAGGAAAAATAAATGCACTTGAACTTACCTAGGAAGTGAAGACCTTGTTATTGAGTTTGAGTATGTGAAGCTGGGTCTATGTATATGAAGCATGATCCAAATCATGACCTGTAATGAAATGTTTATAAATCAATCCTTACTTAAGAGATATCAAAAGCAAGAGACTATGTTGAATAAATAAGTAACTGAGCAAAATTGGGTACAGAGATGGGAAAGAGGAAAATGAATGATTACACTTTAGTTATGTGAATCAATGCATGAACTCGGTGATAACCTCTGTGTGTGTATATATTGATCAAATCATTGAATAAATTGAACTAATATGATAGCTTGATCAATCCTCATATGTGGGTGGCTCAAGAATTCAGTCCAATTTTGACTCCATCATTACCCACCCCTGATTGGTGGATCATGATCTATGAATAACTTAGATTAGACTATAAGTGTGTCCAACCCTCTCATGTGGGTGGATCAAGAAATCAAGTAGGATATTACTCCATCATTACCCACGCATGTGTAGTAGATGCATCTAAAATTTAACTACACAAAGTGCTATAAATATCTAACCAGATATATATAAATGTGTATGTTGGCTTTGTGACCACTCGAGTACATTAGGCAACTTTAAGCCACTCAAAAATGCCAACTATTATAGATGGATTAAGGCACAAAACTAGTGAAAACCTAGAATATGATGTTAAGGGTATATAGCTTAGAGAATTAAATGGAATTTTCCATTCCATCTGATCAACTTGTGTATAACTAAGCATATGGAAATAATATATCACACATATGCTCCCAATCTAATATTTAAGTATATTGATTCTGGACTAAGATGTAATGACTATTCTATGTATATGAATTGAATATGGGGATGATCATGTTGTGCATGATGCCCCCAATATGAGCAACTGATATGAATTTGAGTTGAACTAGTGTGAATATGAACAAAATCTAATCATAATTGTCAAACTTGTAGTTGTATTTGTATAAATTTGTATTGTACATGATGTACTATTCTAGCTAATCTAAACTACCCTAAAACTAGGGCTACTAGACAATAACACCATGTCTTGGATAGTATCACCATGTGGTACTAGTGTCCCTATTTAGGATCTAATGTTTGTCTAGTCTAAAATTTGAGTCATTATCTTTTCCTATGTTTACCTGTGTCTAGTTTTCTAAAACTAAGCACGTGTGCTAAAAAATTTTATGTGAATTCATGTAGGAGTGTGATATCTATGAAAAACCCTATGAATTCCCCCTTTTTTAAAGTTCTTTATTGTACATGTTCAATAATTTTCCTCAAAATAAATAGCTCTACAAAATGTGTTAGCTAGAGCATATATGATAATTGCATGATAATCCAATACAATGTGTAAACATGACATCAAAATGTAAGATAATTTGAGCATAAGTATGTAATGTAAGATGTATGTTTTATCTATAATTGCACAATGATGTCAAGATGTATGTAATCAATGTGTATAATAGCAAATCTAAGTAGCTATTTAGGGGGATGGGGCATGATGTCCATCATGGCACCCAAGTAGGAAGGGTAAATGCATGAGGTCCCTCATGGCATCAAGTGTAGAGAGGATTACAAAGATATTTATTCAAACATTAGTCAAAAAATCATGAAAATTTTGTTAAATACATAACAAAACTTAGCCTATCTATTCATGTGGGAATTATAAAAGATAGTAAGAAACAATTAAAAGAAAGTAACACCAATTACCTTCCCAAGTGGATTTACCATACAAGTGTGGCTCAAAATTATGTTCTCCCTTGATCAAGAGTTCTTGTCTTCATAAACAATGGTGGTAACTCCTCTAATTCCTCAATAATTATTTGCATAACCTAGGCTTAAAGTAGATGAAATCTCCAATATAGCCTATCAAATGAAGATTGCTAATGAAAAAAATTATCAACACAAAGGAATGTGGAGATGATTTAACATTATAAATTTACATAAATCAAGATTAAAAATGATGTTCATGGCCTCTCTATTTATATATTTTTGAGATTTATTAGGATCAACCATGACCGTCCATCTCAAGATTGAGCTATGTGGTCATGAATTAATCTAATTATATAATTAAATACATAAATATCCCTCATAAATACTTGGGATAGACGGGCATTTAAGAGGCATGTAGGGTCTTAAAGAGGCATGGAAGACCCATAATCTTGATATTTTATTTATTTATGGCTTATGGATGCCACCCCAATGATGATGTCATTAGGTGATGCATTTAATAGAAATCAATTTCCAAAAATAAATATTCAACAACTCTCATGGAAAATCCACTTAAGATCTTGATTTGGATTAATTAATCTTAAACAAGGTTAATCAACATTTGTGTAACTATTTGGAAATTGGCCCTCAATTAATCAAAATGGTCAGAAAGTCATATTAATGGGTTATAATTTGAATCAAGAAGAATTGGAAGGTGATGTTAAATGCGTTGGAACTATATTTTCATTTAGGATGTTTCCAACATAAAATAATAAAGTTACATGATGTGTAAAAATAAATTAGAAGAAATGAATGATCCAGAGCACAAAAAGGCAAAATCATCATTTTGACTCGAAATGAATTGATCAAAGTTAGGTATCACATAAAATAAATTGCCCTATTTAGGGATACTTTGACCTAAATCAACACTTGTAAATGACAAGTTCAAACCATTTAGAGTGTTTTAATAATTTTCACCTAAAATGTGCATTTGAGTGTAATTTGAGTAAGATTGATAATTTCAACACAAATGGTGTTAGGAATTGGATGTCTACATTTTGCCCTTGTTTGAGAAGGCATAGCGAGACATTAAGATGAAGCAATATCTTTCAAAGAAAATATTTGTTAATAATAAATTAGAACAAACCCATGATGCCCCCTCGAGAGGATATACTAAGATGAAAGAGAAGAATAGACTCTCAAAAAGAGAGGGACAATGAGAGATTAACCCATGAAGTAGATCACATCCAAATGAGCTAATGCTTGCATACATGAGTACCATAAATGATCAAAATATAATTAGAGGTATAATAGGCCCCAATATATGGGGGGAATGAGAAAGATACAATCCATAAATTTAAGGGGAACACTTTAAATGTACCCAATTTGAGAGTACAAGCTACGTGCTTATGATATTTATCAATCATGAGATAAGTTTCACACTAAAATATTTCCATCATGGGCATTAGTGTGGAGAGCTTGGAATTAGAGGAAAAGAGAGAACATTCTACTTTAGGAAGGGAAGCACCACTAGAATAGGGTCTCTAAAGAGAAGATAATAAGAGGTGCCCCAGTAGAGCAAATGTGATCATGATAAAATAGTTTTGCCCCAGTAGGGTGAATTTTGGTAATTGATAAATAATAACTAATGTTTTTCCCTTGTAGAGATGATATGAATATGACATTGTTCAGATGTTTTACCCCAATAGGGGTAGTTGACAAGAAAAATAGTCAAGGATATAATCCAACAAATAGGTTAAAGTGAGTGGGTAAAAATGTACATGTGATGGTGTAATGGATTAGAAATCCATATAAAACCTATCATATGAGAATGCAAAAAGTGATGAAAGAGATGAAAATAATAATGAAAGATAGCCAAGCTAACCTCAAATAGAAATTGAGTGCTACTTACATAGTCTAGTAAGACCTCAAGCCGATGTAGTTCTCCCAAGAAGTGGGTTAGAATGGAATGAGTGATGAAAAAAAATGACCAAAGTTTGATTAGAATCATGATGTATGCAAAGAGATGCACGTCTAAGCATAGAGTCAAAGTGCTAAAATGCATGATACCTAGATGCCTAATTTCATATCATGAGCCTAGATTATACAAAGTGTTCTTGAGAATCATTCATCAAAGCTATGTTGATATTAAAACTTTAAACCTAAGCATAAAGTTCTTGATATAGAAAAAAAATTAGGCATCATAAGTATGAATAACTTAGAATGACAGAAAATTCTAATTGCACTAAGTCGGTTCAAATGTGAATACCTATAACTAATGATAATGGTAAAACAATGACCAAAACTAGAGTTTCAACTATTTACATTTAAATAAAAAAGTAAAGACAAAGAAAAAGATAAACATAAATGAACCTAACTTAAAATCAAGATATGCACAATCAAGATTCAAGTAGGAACAAGAATGTAGAAAATTAAGGCAAGAATAACTTGATAACATAAGATCAAGATATAAATAATCAAGATCTATGTAGACCATCAAGATGTACTTGGAAAATAAAATAAAGAAGCAAGACCAACTAGGAAAACAAAAGACCAGCATGACAAACAACAATCAAATAAACACACACAAAATGTTTTTGGAATTTTCCAAGCATCTCAAATTGATTGAGGATTAAGAGATACAGAATGGTTCAACTCATGAAATGGTGAGAGCGTGCCAACTTAAAATGTTTGTAATATAGTGAGAGTGTATGATAAGAGGGACTGAGTTGACATCAACATGAATCAAGCATGACCTACATAACCCCAAAATAATCTTGAGTCATAGTAATTCTGCCCACACAAAAGGTGGTAAAAAACTAACTAGGTTGTAATAAGTTCACAAACAAAGGTGAACGACAAGACAAATGATAATAGTAATGACCAGATGATGTAGTAATGCATGATAAAAATGTGTTGTAATTAATTTACCCATAGGTGGTTATAATTAGGAAATAACATCATAATACTAATTTTCCCAAAGGTGGTTATAATCAAGGGTACCAAAACAATATTGATTTACCCATAGGTGGTTATAATCAGTGATACCAAATAAGATGATAGATGAAAGATAACTTGTCAAATTAAATGTCACACTAATGCCATAAACTGTCATTAAACACAAAATTCTAAAATTGTTGAAATTAGATTGGAATCCCCTCGTAGAAAGTGTAGGATGAACCAAAGGAAGCAAGATCAAAATGGGATCGGTAATATGACTAAAATCAAGCCTTAGTCAATAGTAAAGAAATGGTATAAGGAAAATGATCAGAAGAAAATTGGCAATAGTGGCAACAAAGTTGCCCCCAAGTGATGATTGGCTTAGATTACTCACAAAATGGTGAGAGCATTGCTTAGGTTACTCTCAAAATGGTGAGAGTGTTGTTTAGGTTGCTCGCAAAATGATAAGAGTGTTAAAACTTATCAATTTCTCACAAAACAGTGAGAGCATGGGAAAGGGGGTGACTGAGCTGACCTCAATAGAAATTGAGCACTGCCTACATAGTCCCAAAGGACCTCAAGTCAATGTAGTTCAAACAATGTGGTAAATGGAACATAATGGTATAATAGTGCCTATAATAAAATGGTTTATGGGGTTGCCCCCAAGAGACTAGGCAAGGACAATGTTCAATGGGTAAATGGTAGATGAAAAATGGTTATATTTCTCTTGCTGACATGGAGATAAAGATCCTAGTCAATATGTGAGAAAACAAACATGATCAGTTATAAATTTTCTATCCAACACCCTTACAAAAAATCTTCTCTATCAAGAACTTGTTATCGATATGGATCTCAATAATGTGTTTATGATCTTCATTGTTCATTAAGTCTATTTCCTTCAAACATTGAGACAAGATATCTTTGTAGCCTCTATAAAGGAAATTACTATCAATGATAAATGATATAAGTGGGTAATAAATAGGTTGGTGATAATGGAATGTATAATGAATGGGAAACAAATTAAGATCAATACTTTCAGTCACATATAATGTTGTTGATAGCATATTCAACATAATTTTGGTTGTGGTGGGGATGAAGACCTCTAAAGATGATCTTGAGAGGACCACCATATTTTTATGTTACTTGATCTTGAGAGTATCTACCATCTGATTATGTTGTAGATTGGAAGTTGTTTTGATTTGATCTTGAATAATATCTTCAGTAAACAGTGATAAAATTTTGTGATCAATTTTTGGTGCCTCAATGAGATTTTCACTAATGAACTTGTTCTGTTCATCCCATAATGCTTCTAAGAAGGTTTCATGAAGAGATGCTAACATTTGAATTTGATTGTCTTTTAGCACCTTTGAAAAGGTTTCACTAAAAGATGTTGAGTTTGATCTTTGTTTATCCCCTAGCACCTTCTAAAAGTTTTCACTAAGAGATTTTTCTTCTTCTAAATGAATGTGGTTTTAGCCCCCATGAGATCCTACAAATGCTATGTCACCATGGATGTATTTCAATAAAGTGTGATTCTGTCGATCCCAATCAATGTTTGTGGGAGGTAGAATGTCAATATAATGGCTATGTTGGGTGGTAATAATGGTGGGATGATGAAAGGCAGTATAATTCGTGTATAATATACTAGAACTTATGTCGATGTTGAATTAATCATCCTCATAAAACATAAAAGGATCACAAATATACTCAAATTGATCTACAAGGCAATTGTAACCAATGTTATAACAACCATGACTATAATTTGTTTCTAAATCTGATTTTGAAGCAAGGGATTTTGAATCCAATGTCATAATTGATGTTGATTCTAGTTTTGATGTTAAATCCAATGTTAGTTCAAAAATAGAACCTGACTCTAATTCTAATTCTTCATCTGATGTGGTTGCTTCTTTAATGTTCTGTTGAATGTTAAATGTTTGACAAGTAATGGCCTATGATGGTATAATGGGCTCAATAAAAATTGATTCATCTTAAAAGGGTTCAACATAGACTGGCTCATCTAAGTGAAGCCCCTCAAAGAGAGGGAACCTCTCAAGGGATGTCTTGAGAAAATTAAGTTTGTCAAAGTGAGACTCCTTAATGAGTGGAAAAAGATCAAGAGACAACTCTACAAAGACTGGCTTGTTAAGGAGATGAGGATCTTTAAAAAGAGGTAAAATATGAATAAGTAACTTATCATAGGTTGACCTGTCACAAATGGGTGTTTCAAAAATAATATCATGGTTTTGGTTTACAATTAGTTGTAAAATATCAACTTTGAACACATTTTGATCCTCATAAGATGGCTCTTAAAGAGGTAATGGTTCTTGTTTTGGCTTGAAGATCAACACAAAATTTCTAAAGTGGGGAACATTTGATTTAGCAATAATAATGGTTTGTGGTTCAATAATGGACTCTCTAAAAATTAAACTATTGAAGAAGGGATCAAACACAACTGGTTCATCAAATGGAGGTTCTTCAATAATAGGTTCATAAAAAACTGGTGATGGGCCAAGAATGGTAATAACTGGATGCTTCTTGGTTTGGTTGCTTGTGCAAACCAAATGAGGAGGTCCTAAAATGGTAACAACTAGATGCTTCTTAGTTTGGTTACTTGTGCAAACTAAAGGAGGAGGACCTAAAATGGTAATGACTAGATGCTTCTTAGTTTGATTGTTTGTGAAAACCAAAAGAAGAGGTCCTAAAATGGTAACCTTTGCACGTTACAGAACTTACTTGCTCATACAAGCCAAAGGAGGAGAAGGATACCCCAAAATATTAACCTTTAAGCGTGGAGCACAAATCTAAGGGGAAGGATGAGGATGATGTATGACAACCAACATGGATGTGATTGGTTTTCAATAGATAAGCCCAAAGAGGGAAACATCCTAAAAATGATGGAGTGCTTATGTCCATCATAAAGATGCACTATCTTATAACTAGGGCCACAAGGAACCCTATTGCAAGTGTACCTTTGAGTCATTATTTAAAAAAGAGTGTTATCAATGTTTAGCAAGATTTGGACAATGTTTTTCAAACATTTAAACAAGATGTGAATTTTGATTCTTTTCCAAACAAATAACTAAGGCACCAAAGAGAGTATAAACAAAGGGTGGATTTAAACCGCACATAATTATAAGATTTGGTTCATGAATTTACTCAAATTTTGGTAATGTTGAAATTGTATAGATTAGATGAGTGTAAGGTAACTCAAATATCCAAGGTGAAAACTAGTACACCAAAGCCTAGATTTTTGTGATACACCTATACCGTAAAATCTAGTTTTAACTTTAATGAGTTGACCCTAGAAAATTAGAGGTAAGCTCTCTGGATTATGAAGAAGACAATATGAACTAAGCAACTTAAGATGTAAAAACATACATGAATCACTAAGTATAAAGCTAGGACCAACTGGGTAACATAACATTGCCACATGGTTCTACTAGGATAAAATATGTTTTAGGACTCAAAGCATGAGTGATATGCAAGATGACTTAAGTCCACCAAGATGATAATGTAATTTTGAGTCTAATGAATGGATGTCAATCCAAATTAAAAATTGAACCCAAGTTAGAACAAGTTTAGTGTGCAAATGGCAAACCCAATTTAACACACCGACCCTTAAAACTTAGAAAGGTTCAATTTTGAATATGAATTATAAATAAGGGACTTAAATAAATTGGGTAAATGATCTAGACTCAATTTGGCAGCATAACTATGCTAAAGTGGGTGACATGACACAAAGTTTTGATAACAATTTGAATAAGGAAATGATAAATTTTCCAATTGGACAGTGTAATGCCTCTGTTGCTCAAGAATTTGGAAGACAATGTGTTTTGGTTAAGTTCATTGAGTTAACAACTAGTTCTAGACACAAATCAAGACCAAGTAAGCTAATGATAATAAAATCATCTTAAGTCTAAATTGACAAGGTTTGTGATATTATTGGAGTCCGTCTATATACGTTATTTGAGAGAATTTTAAGTGTTCATCCAAAAGTAAATGCACATTATATAGTAGGGTTTTTACACCCCCCTTCTCTCAAATGACAATATGGTGACATGAACCTTAAGGCACACCTTACACCAATAATACTTCCATGATAAGTGGGGATTTATATAAAAACTACAAGTTTTCAAACGTTTTTAGATGGATCAATTGCCTAATGACTTTCACGTCATGTTTCAAAACAAATGCACTTAAATTGGGTATCTATGGCACTTGGTTTGTTGTAAAAAGGTCTTATCCTTTTTACAACCACTACATCCATTGATTATTCAGTGTAGTGCAATGTCCAAAGTGTAGATATGTCCCATGTGCAACTCCAACACTAGAAGGTGGTTTAACTGTTCAAACCTTTGATCCTAGTGGGAGTGGTTTAAGTTAGTGTCGAGAGATGAAACCCCTAGTCAAAACTTCCCTATAAAACTTGTGGGAGGTAGTGAAGTCCCCCTCATAAGCCAAGATGAAATAAAGTAAATGACTAATATAAAGACTTTAGGGTCATTTCAAGATCACCCAAACTATTATGAGTTTTTGGGGAGTGATTTAGATGACATTATTTTTATGCCTTGGACTAGGCATGTTTGCAATAAGGACGGTGCTTTTGATTCCAAAAATTCTATAAAGGGGATGGATGGAAGAGCATACATGCAACGTCCCTCTTTTTACCAATCAAATTCTAAGTTTAAGAAACTATTGAAGACAAACTTTGACAAGTGAGTTCAATTTTAAGCACCAAATAAAAGATTAGATGGTGTTCTTTTCACCCCTTGGTCTTAAGTTGTAACTTTGAAAGCACAATTTTTCAAAACATTTACCTAAGCATTTAAATTTTCCATTAAGTACCAAAAAAATTTCCTAGTCCATTTTAAACTTTCAAAGAAGGTCTAAAAAACATGTATTAACAAATTTCAAGCTTAATCCTGCAATGAAAAAGTTAGTATGTCCTTTAGCTTTGAAGCTAATTTGCAAATGAGTGAAGCAACATCTCAAAACAAGCTCCCTATTTCAAAATCATTGTTACATAATCAATATTGTTGTTTCCTTATAAAATGACAATTTTAGACAACAATATCACTATTCTAGGTTAGTTCATCAAAAAAACACAATATCACTATTCACTTAAAAAATCGCTATTACTAGACAGAAAACATAAAATCGTTGTTCTATTGACAAAATCACTATTGTCAAATATGAAATCACTGCACAAGGTGAACAATATCATTGTTTTGAGACAAAATCATTATTTTTTTGAAATCATTGTTCTGGTGAACAATATCACTACCTAGGGCTACGAAATCACTTTTTAGTAAATAATGATTTTGTTATAAAATCACTACTATGATAGTAGTGATATTGCAATAGAGAGCAAAACCAACATTACCAGGAACAAAAATGCAATCATCAAAAAAATAGAATTTTAACCTAAAATTTCACTCTTTTGACTCCTTCACTCCAAGATTCTACATAAAATTGGTTAATAGGTTGCTTGAAAGAGCCTTTGTGAGAAAATTTGTGGGGTGTAGTCCCATTGAGTGTGTCAAAATGTAGAGAGAATTACAAAGAGAGTTAGTCAAACATTAGTCAAGAAATCATGAAAAATGCATTAAAGACATAACAAAACTTAGCCTGTCTGTTCATGCAAGAATTATAAAGGATAGCAAGAAATAATTGAAAGAAAGTAACACCGGTTACCTTCCCAAGTGGATTCACCATACAAGTGTGGCTCAAAAGCATGTTCTCCCTTGATCAAGAGTTCTTGTCTTCATCAACAATGGTGATAACTCCTCCAATGCCTCAAGAATTCTTTGCATAACCTAGGCTCAAAATAGATGAAATCTCAAATATAGCCTATCAAATAAAGCTTGCTAATGAAACATAATGATTAACACAAAGGATTGTGGAGATAATTTAGTATTATAACTTTGCACAAATCAAGCTTAAAAATGATGTTTGTGGCCTCTTTATTTATAGATTTTTGAGATTGATCAGGATCAACCATGACCATCCATCTCAATATTGAGATGTGTGGCCATGAAATAATTCAATTATATAATTAAATCCATAAATTTCCTCATAAATATCTAGGATAGAGGGGCATTTAAGAGACATGGAGGGTCTTAATGAGGCATGAGAGACCCATAATCTTGATATTTTATGCATTTATGGCTTATGGATGCCACCTCATATGATGATGTCATTAGGTGATGTAGTTAATAGAAATCAATTTTCAAAAATAAATATTCAACAACTCTCATGGAAAATCCACTTACGCTCTTGATTTGGATTAATTAGCCTTAAACAAGGTTAATCAACATTTGTGCAATTATTTGGAAATTGGCCCTCAATTAATCAAAATAGTCAGAAAGTCATATTACTGGGTCATAATTTGACTTGGGAATAATTAGAAGGTGATGTTAGATGTGTTAAAACTATATTCTCATTTAAGATACTGCTAATACAAAATAATAAAGGTACGTGATATGTACCAATGAATTAGAAGAAAATAGTGATCTAAAGCACAAAAAGGCAAAATCATCATTTTGACTTGAAATAAATTGATCAAAGTTAGGTATCACATAAAAGGCATTTCTCTATTTAGGGATACTTTGACCTAAATTGGCACTTGTAAATGAAAAGTTTGAACTATTTAAGATGTTTTAATGATTTTGACCTAAAATGTGTATTTGAGTGCAATTAAAGTAAGATTGACAATTTCAACACAAATGGTGTTAGGAATTGGATGTCTACATCAAGAAATGGTGTATGTAACAAGCAAAGACAAGAGTCATGGCCATGATGCATATAAGAAAACATACATACAAAACACATGAGACACACAAAATAGGCCTAGGGCCATGATACAAGGGACATAGGCACATGTCACTAAATCTAAGAAAAGAAGATATACAAAGACATGTTCAAATGTCCACATACACAAGCAAAAAGCAAGTTGGCTTAGAACCACATAGAAAGATATGTTCAAATGTCCACATACACAATCAGGGAAACACATACAATGGACATGGGCACATGTCCAAGGCATACATAATAGATGTGGTGTAGAGCCAAAGAGCAATGGCATATTCAAATGCCCTCGAATAGAAAAATCATAAAGAATAAAATCAATTCTAAACTAGAAAAAAAGCTAAAAATGAAAGTATGCATGAATGTAGTACAAATAAATGTAAGATTTAGGATGTACATATGCTAAGTCTAAACTAGTGATAGTAAAAAAAAATTAGAGTATGAGTAGCAATGATCAATATCAAGATATAACAATGCTAAAATTGGAAAGTATAGAATATAAGGATAGAACCTGGTAACAGAAACTATGTATAAGATGCCCCCAAGTGGGTGGATGTATCAAATAAATAATCATGAATCAGTGTATATGCTCCCAGTGGGTAGATGATAGCAAGTCTGCGTCAATATAGCAGACTTGAGTCCTGTATGCAATCTAGTAGCACTTAACAAGAACAATTGAAACACATATGTATGATAAAACTGACTATGCTAAGATAGCAAGCATATGTAGTGTTTTAAAAATATAAGAAATGTAAACATAGCAATACATACAATATATAATTTTTATGTTTTTTGAGAAATATTTGAATGTTTTTGTGTTTTGGTGTGTTATATTATTTTTGTATTTTTTGATTATAAGTTGTGTACAAGCAACTAAAAATAAACTATGTATAAGGAGCAAGAGAGAAAACAAGTATGTACAAGTGGGTAGGAACCATACTAATCAATGAGTCTCATGGGAGACTCATGATCACTATGACATGTGTCAAATAAGGAAACTATGATCATGTGTGCTATGTGAAATGGAAACTGTGATCCCATAATCTATTGTACTGAGTAGTCTATATATCTATATATGTATCTACCTGTGTGGTGGTGTTATAAATATGTGGTACTGATTGTGGTGCTCTATTAACTGTAAGGGTCTTAAGAACCCATCTAGTAGAAGAAGTTGTAGGAGATGTTGGTGTTATGTTTTAAAAATCTTGAGAACCTAATAACACTTATCTTGGCATAAATTTAGTGGAGGAAAGTCCTCTAGAATTTGTGACATGTCTTTGATGCAGGGGTCTCTCAAATAATGGTCTCGGTGAGAGAGTATGCATATGTGTCAATACTATAGGATTAGACCTCCTCTACGCTAGTGGCTCTATTGAAATATATGATGTATGCATAATAATTATACTCTTAGTTGTAATTAATAACTGTGATATATTTGTTAATGGTGTTGGAACTGTAACTGATGATTGTGTTGTAACTGCATGTGGGATAGGTAGAGGATGTTCATATGGGAAATCCTTAACTTTGACGACCTAATTTATGTGTACATATTTTAGGCATCTATGCACTATAGATGGGATGGATCGAAGCTTTTATAACTGTGGTCTACCCAATAACATAGCAAACACACCTCCACTAGGTAATACTAGGAACCAAGTGGTTATATGTGTTGGTCCAGCCTATAATAGAAGCACAATTTCCCTAACGGAGCTCTGAATGTGACCGCTAAAACCATTAATGACTGTCTTTTGGGAATATATCTTGATCTGATTATCCCAAATGCTGTAAAATTGCCATAGTGCACATGTTACTGCTTGACCCATTGTCAACCATAACACTCTAGATATGATGATGATGATCTATGTATGCTCGTATAATGAGAGCATGTAAATATGTATCATTAGCAAAAATATCTTGCTCTAAGAATGTGATGAGTGGTCTAGATGGAAGTGTAGTGTCATACATACTAATGATATTATGCAATGGATGTGCCTCCTTTGTAACAATGTGATATGAAGCTTGTCGTGGATGTGCCTGATATATGTAATGAATACCTAAAGTGCTCCCTACCTCATTTGATGTGTGTTTTGGAAATAGATATGAGAATATATTTAATGCCTTAACTTCCATTTGATATACTTTTGTTTCCTGTATGGGTGTGCCCATATCAATAATGTTAGCCTTAATTAAATCTAGTATCTTATGTTTTAGGCTTATGCATTTATTTATTGTATGTCCTAGATCCTTGTCATACTCATAGAATATTTTGGAATCATAGCTCTATCAAAGAGGCCATGTCATATCAACCTCTTTGATGGGAGGGAGAGATATGACATTAAATTCCAAAAGCTAATGTAAAACCCATGATGGTGACTCTAAAAGGTTGGTGAAAATTCGACACTGAGGAGTGGATAAAACCAATCAAGGATATGGCTTGAAAGTTGCATTGACTGTGGCATTTTGATCCCTCTTATTCTCAGTGGCCCTTACCTTGTATGGAGGCTTATTTTAACTATGAATAGTTTATTCTAATCCATTAATATACTTAAGTTTTCCCATTGATAAAAGTTTGACCTCTCTTTTTCTTGCTATTTGGCACAAATTCATGAATGTAGGAAACTTTTTGAACAAGATAGGTTTGTTTAATGTTGTTAAAAGACTTTGTTTGAATATTCCCTGAAACTCTCTATCTACCATGGGGTTAGTCAATTTGGCTAATATAGTCTTGTATCATAAGACATAATATGTGATAAGCTCGTTTGACTTTTATTTCAATTGTGCCGCATATGATATCTTATCACTAATATTGATGGAAAAGTGTGCTAAGAACATGACGGCCAAAGGATCGAATAATGTGATGGATTGATTTGGTAAGGCATAAAATCATTATAGGGCATAATCATTTAAACTGCGTGGAAACAAATTTATGAAAATCTAATCGTTGGACACGTAGTCTAAACATGCTACATGAAAATCTCTAAAATATTGCTCTAGTCACCTTTACCATCATATAATATAATCTTCAGTTACATGAAATAGGATGGAAAGGGAGTTGCCGCTATGTGATGTGCCAAAGGTGTATGTAAGAGAATATTAGAATCCAAGGCATGTGATGGCCTAGTGGCTCCCTTGTCAAGATGTAACACCTCAGCTTGCTAAGTATGAATCTCATGCATAAGGGATTATACATATGGAGTAGAGGAACTAGCCATAAGAGGTGTAATGTCACTAAAGGTTGTTGAATTACAATTTTATGTTGTGTTAGTTGAGTTGGTCTCATTGTAGATGCAACAATGTTATTAGCTAGGGGAGTTGAAGATTGACCATTGTTTGCTTTTTTGGAGTTATTCTTGAATAAAAGTAATGAAGTCATCTTGTATATCCATATATTTGGATACAAAATCTTGTAATTTTTTCTTATCAGTCTCATCAAATATATTGTTGAATTATGTCATTGTAGTTGGAAAGTAGGAAAACAAGTTTTTGTATATTTTGAACCTTTGAAGAATATTAATATAAAAAAGATTGCAAAAATAAATATGGAAGCAAATCTGATATTTTGGAAATAAAATTTGAGTATAAATAGAAACATGATACAAACCTTAAGAGTGTCTAGGGTTAGGGTTTTTGAATTAAGGTTGTTTTGCAAAAAAATTAAATTATATTTAAATAAAAGAAACCTTGATGTGAGATTGATTTAACAAGCTAGGTTATGCCAAAAAAATATAAGTTTGTAACCCTAATTTAGTGCACAAAAATTTGGTGGAGAAGGTAAATTAGGATTTTAAGCAATATTTGAAGTAAGTCAGGTTCACCAAATATTTTAACCTTTTTGGGTTTTACTAATATAAATCTTATATTTGATTAAAGTGTTGAGTAGTCCAAAACAGTGAAAAAATATGCAATAATTAGCCACTAATTTGTTGTAGATTTTGACTTGCTTTGGCTTTCTAAAAATAGTAATAAATATGTGCAAATAAAGTCTTATCTGGAAAACACTTGATGCAAAAGATTTGAGTGCTAAAAATTGACATATGAATACGTTTGAGTGTCATCAACTAGATCCCTATATCAGATCCTCTCTTGGATAGTAGGACCACACTTAGACAGTAGCGCCATATGGCTCTAGTGTCCTGAAAATGGCACTAGTGTCCGTTGTGCAAGACTATTCTTAAATTCTAGGTACACTTATGCCTATGTTTCTTGGTTCTATTCCTATGTGCATGAAGTTTGAAACTCTATATTATACATGTAATAGCTGATTTATTATACAAACCCTAGTCCTCCTTACAAGTAAGCCATAAGCTAAAAATGTGTGTTTGTTAGTAGGATAGGTTGGACATCCTCAACACCCCATGGTGAAGAGAGTTGTCTACATACCAATACTCCGATGAGGGGTCAAGTCTGATGTAGTTATCTCCACCTAAACGATGGTGCAAGTGCAAGTGATGCTAGAATGATAGTGGTCTTAAATGTCTTGAGTGTGCTTAAGATTAAAAATTTAGAAAATCTGGACTTAAGGCAGTTCTAGATGGTTGTATGCAGAAGTAGGGTAGTATAGGGATTAATAACCTTAAATTTGCTCAACTTGTTTCGTGTTTGAATAGGTCTTTTACATCTAATTTCCATCTAGTGGATAAACGTCTAAAAGTCATGTATTTATAGTTTTTTTGTAGTTTTTACGGATAATGAAAGATGCTTAGGCTGACCTTAGGAGGGTTTTACTTTTTAAAATACATATGTTTGAGAAAGTTAGGGTAAAGGACATTAGCATCATTTTGGGGACACTAGCACCACGTGGTTCTAGTGTCCTTATTGTGGCACTAATGTCTAGCTGGCATGTTGCTAGGCACGAAAGGCCAAGATCTAGGAATGAAGGTTTGAGACTGTGTTTTTGCTGACTAGGGACACCTGTGCCCTGCACAACAGCTAGAAAAGTGTGATAAAAAGCTTTCAAATAGATCTAGGCGTAAGCTAGGAATAAGTTGTCTCAAGTAGCACTCTTAACCCTCAAATATCACTTTTAAGTGATTACAAAATTACATATAATTTAGCATTATATCGTAAAGCTAATTTGGCATAAATTTTGAAGTCCTTTCTTTTATGCAATTTATCTTTGTTCCTGGCATAGGGGCCTAATAAATCAACGACATCCCATTGAACACAAGCCATAGAATTCAATTTATTTTTCTTAACACTCTAGGGAAGAAAATATTCAACTATTATCGGTATAAGAAAATCTCAACATGAGCCTAAACCGAAGGATGTGTAGAGTGAAATTAGGGAACAAAATCCAAAAGTCAAATTTTAGTTACAAACATTTTATCTAATTAGAGTTGAGTCAAGCCACTTCCTAATGAAATGTATGATTTTAATAATAGATTTAAATTTATACGACATGATTTCGACAACATTATAAATACAAATGCACAATAACTATCACTTTATATTTATGGTATCATTATTCCTCATATTAATTAGACATTATTAATATATTATAAATATTTTGTTATGTTGTGAATGCTCAATTAAATGTAATTGATTCATTGTGTAGAGGTGTGTACCATATATTTTGTTTTTCAAATGTTAAAAAGAGAGTTTCCATCAGAGATGGATCATGGAACGAACTTGAAAAGTAACATTTGTTTTCCGCACTGCGAGACAGTGTGGGTGTAGAAGAAACCCAAAAAGGGCGATGTTCGAATACGAAAGAGACATGAGCCCAGAATTAACAGTGGAGCAGACAGAGAATCAATTTTACATGAAATCTCATCTACATATCTTGCTGCATCAAACCCAATTTTCCATTTATACAATATACAAATTTTGTTCAATTCAACTCAGTTGCCCTCTCTTATATAATTTGGGAGAACGGAAATTCCTAGCTGTCATATCTATCAGGAATGATGCTTACTTTATAATGTGCAACATTTGCAGGCCTGTCTGTTACAGGTATAGGGAAAAAATAAATCTAACATAGAAGACTCAAGGAATTAAGAGACAACAATTAGGTTTTGGTGGGGTGTGTTGGAGAATGCAGGGGAAATAGAGAAAGCAACTCTGGTTCTCTTTTCATATTGATTAGTGAAGGCTGAATACAAAACTCTTCCTCCTCCTTTTCCAAGTATGAGGGTGGATTGCAGGAAATAGGAATAGAAAAAGAAAAAGAAAAACTTGATGAACATTTAAATGGATCAGCAGGCCCCAGAGGAGTGATTGGTCTAGGAATTAGAGTGGGTGATAACACATTATTTTTACCCGTTAATCTTATTGCATCATTGAGACTCAAATTGGCCTCTAATTTTCTCCGAGCTTGCCATCTTTTCTGGGTCTTGAACTCTGATTTCTGGGCACCCACTTCAATGCCACACCTCGTCAATGCACAATATTCCCCATTTGATTTGATCCCTGCTACTGCACGTCTATTCTTTGAATTTTTTTGAGGCATGGTGACAGGGAGCTCATTCCCCTCTGAATAATCTGATATGCCTGTAAGTTTCTGTACAAGCTCCTTGAACATATGGCTCTCTGTCTCTGCAAAGGTGGTTGACACTACGACTACAGTCTTCTTGAATGGTGGTGTGCATTTAGGATTCCCCGACCTCCAGTGTTTGGGATCCCCAGCAGGCAGGCCTTGGGATTTTGTCATGGCCTTCTCTCCTTGATAGAACTTCAACTGAACCAGTAATGACTTCAAACTTTAAAAACCACCACAGTGCAAGGCAATTACATCATATCAATGTCTGTTGGATTGCAATTTAATCATTTTCATCCCTTAAAATTTGACCAGAGTAACAAGCACGGCAATTTGAAGCAATGTAAAAATGAAGAAAACAAGGGCCAACAATAATGTGGTCAGACACTTGTAAAGTTGGAAAATATAAATCTTGGTCAATAACGTGTAATGTATATTCAAAATATTAAAGTCTCAAAACTTCTTACAAAATATATTCATATAAGACTAGCTATGAACGTCTCACTCTGAAAAATATAAATTAGCAACCTCACTTAAAAGTGTTGTGATTGGATGATATGTTATTTTATATTATTTTTTTAATAATAATTAATTGTTTAAAATTATATAACAGAAGTTTGATTTTATTTTATTAATTATTTTTTGGTTAATTAATGATAATAAAAGAAAAGTTATTACACTTTAATTATTTAGAAAAGTGATTTTTCAAAATTAAATTTAAAAATATTTCAAATCTATTTAATTAATTAATTTAAAATATATATTGGATTGAAAAGTTTATTTTTATTAATGAAACATTATAGTACAACATTAATCATATAAAAAATCGGTGAAAAAGTCATACCCCAAAAATCAAGCCACTTCAAATTAAATTAGTTTAAAGATTTAAAAAATATAAATAAAAGAAAACCTCAGATCAAATACATTTCAGATTGTCAAATCCAACAATCTCAAAGCATCTTTTTTACTCTTATTTTTTTTAACTTCAGTCCATAACTTTATAGGAGGTCCGGAAAGAATATCAATAGTAACTAGCAATAATTGGGGTTCAACTTGGGCTTGATCTTTAATCGACTCAAAAGTATCAGATTCATGTGATCTCTTGATTCCTTCATCTAAAACAATATCTTCCATAAATGTTTCTTTCATGGCTTCCGTTCCGGAATTCTTTGTTGGTCCCTCTGTAGATTTTGCCTTGACTTCTTCTTTCAAAAGAGGATGCTCATATGACTGCCAACTTTTAGGTTTAATGCACTGATCCTTTTTTTTCTTCAGTCTATTTGTGTTAGGGCATGTGCCTTGGAGATGAATAGTTTGATGGCAAAAATGACATCTAAATGCAGTATTTTCATAGTCCAAAGCTTGGATCCAAAGGAAATGGTCATGTTTTAACTACATTTTATTTGGAAGACTTTTGTTAAGATCTACCTCTACACAAATACGAAAGTAGATGAAAAAACTTTGATTAAATTTCTCAAAATCCATCTTGACAAATCTTCTCAAAAATATATAATTTAATATTTAAATATTTAAAAAATTAAAAATAATTATACTTTATAAATAATATTTAATTAAATATTTTATATATTATAATTTATTTATTTTATTAATTTTAAATATAAAATAACATTGGAATGTATAACTCATAGTTTAAAGAATTATATTTATTTGAAAAATTAAGTTTATTAAAAAATAAGCATTGAGATAGAATAATTTTAAATTATTCGAATTTTATAATTGACATTTTAAATAATTAAAATATTTCATTATATTTATTTGAAAAATTAAGTTTATTAAAAAAATAAGCATTGAAATAAAATAATTTTAAATTATTTGTATTTTATAATTGACATTTTAAATAATTATAATATTTCATTTTAAATGATTAATTATAATGTATAATAAAACATTTACAGAAATTTATTTATAATTATTATATTGACATCCATAGTTTGAGAAATATTCGCATGAATTTTATATATATATATATATATATAAATTAATCATATTATTAAATAAATAGGGTTTTTTTTTCAGAATATTTTATATTCTTTAAAATAATGATATATATGGTAAAATATTATATGTATAATATAATTATGTAAATTATAATGGTATAATCTTATTTTAATATTTGTAATATTATTAAAAAACTTGATAAATATTGAAGTAAAACTAATGCATTTTGATGTAAAATCAATTTTTATATATTATAATTTGTTGAACATGTGCTCTATTATACCCTTAGGGTTATATCTTATTTATTTTGTGGTGGATTTGATTTTTGCTTAGGTTTTCTTAAACCCTTTATATTTTGTGTCCTCTTATTAAGGTTAAATATTACTTGCTCATAGTATTTCCTTTGCTTAAGGTTTGTGTCGATTCATGATAGTGTAAGAATTTTGGATGGACCCATGATATGTGAATACTTGACAGGATCAACAATCATTTAATAAGAAACCCCAATACTATCACCCCATGATTGCATGTGCATAGGTTTATAACAACTTACACAAATATGACTAAAGTCAAATAATTATTGTATTTCATTAAAAGTATGGATGTGAAGGAGGGCCAAAGGCCCTATTCACATGAGGATTAAAATACAACTAAACCCTTAATTTGAAAATAATTACTAAAGATATATTTTTAATGATGATTGACTTATAAATAATTTGTAGATAATAATGTGCACATAAAGATGTATTTATCCATAAATAATGTTTCACTAAAATTTTACTTTTATTTATGTTTAGAAAGAGAGTAAAACTTAAAAGAAATGTGAGGTTAGTAGAACCTGGATGTGGTTTTGTGCGCATTAATCAAATGATTGTGGATACTCTTCTTTGGTTTGAGAGGATGGCTTGCAATAAGAAAGCAATCTAAAAAATGGTGGACTAATGAGATAGTAGGGTGGACTGCCTAGCGTGAGCTAGATCTAAGAGGCACAAGCTTCCTTGGAGGTTGTCAAACCACACTTTTAAAATACTTAAGTTCTGAAAATAGAAAGTAAATCGCTTGCATGAATAACAAAAATTACTAAAATGTAATACAATAAATGATAGAAAAAAGAAGTGATTTTGACTAAAAATAACAATAAATGATTAAATATTAATGCTAAATAAATCAAACTTGATTCAAAAAATAAGTTGAAGTTCTATGATAAAACAAGAACTCAAAAAGTGGAATTTGGGTACAGGTAGATGGTTCAAATCAACTCATTATTTTAAAACGACACATAGTGATCGCCGATGGTTTGGTATGACCATCGGCGGTTAGAGCCAACTGTCCATGATTAGGTGACCATTGGTGGTTATTGTTGGATCTAGTTCAGGGAAAGAAGTCTATTGGGGAAGGCTACAGATAGGTTTTAGAGGTAAGTTTTAGGTTGATGTTGGTTGCAAGGCAGAAAGTAATGCTCAGAGGTATCTAGTTTGGGAGTTGGGTGTTTGGTGAGTAAGAATGGTTTATGGGTGGTTTGGTGTAGGAGGTGAAATATCTAGAATTGCAAAACTCCAACCCAAAAAAATGAGATGAAAAAGAAATAAATGGGAATGACACAAGAAATGAAACAAATAAAGCTAATTACTAAATCTTGATTAAAAAACATAGATACTTAGCTTTTAACTGTTGATGGTCTAAAGAATGCTAAGGCTGGTTGAAAGTTGTTGTGGATCCTAGAGCGATGTCAGCAGAGTAATGGTACCTAGGCTTAAGATAGTGAGTTGCATAAGTACCCTAAGTCGCTGGCGTGGTTCATGGTTTGTTGGGAAGCTTCTGGATTTGCTTGGGAGTAATAATCTCTCACACAAAAATCCTTTTTTTTAAACCTCTTCTTCATATCTTAATATAGAGCAACGAAGCATTGAAACCAAAGATTTTAATAAATAGTTCAAAAATTAGTCTAACATGCATTGATCATGCAAACAACAGATTAAAATTAAATAACTAGTGATCAATGAGTGAGTTACAGTTTACTCCTTCAATCACAAACTCTTGAGGTAGAGTTTTTGGTTGCGTTAGGTAAACATTGGTGATCTGTGTCGACCATCGATGGTTAAGGAGAAAGAATCAAAATGGCTCAAATTATCCATTTGCACTTATGGTTAGTGGTTGAGAAGTTAAGAAATGGTCTGAAGTAATTAAAAGGGGTCAAACGGTGGTTTAAAGGTTAATGCAACATCTAGAGCCATAGTGTATGGTTTTCTAGTGTCTATATTTTTTCACTTTTTGTTATGTAATTTGTATCAGTAAGTTACAAAACAAAAATGGAAGGTTGGTAGAAGATTGGATGTCTCAAGTATGGGAGGAGGTGTTCCCCCTCAAACCCAAAATTGATAAGGTGAAACATAATTAGTTACCAATTTGATAAGTGGATAAAAGGGTGACAAGGTGGGTGGCAAGGTTAGTTGGGTATTTAAGCACGAACAAGTGCAAAGAATATAACTAACGGTGATATCATAGATCGTGCATATACTAGGTTACCATAGTTTAAGTAGGTTGGTAAAATAGGTTGAGCTTAAAAGGACAAGTGACAAGGTAACCAAGCCGCAACATTAGGCATAGCTAATATGGGTTACTCTATAAACTCAAGCCTCCTTGGCAAGGTCAATGTATTCACAGGTATCTAAAAACTAGATGTGATCCTGAGAAAAAAATAGTTGCAGGTGTTGGGACCGCAAAGGGTCGTGCTTTGAGGTACCTAAATGGTCGGTACATAAAATTAACACAAGTTCATCAAATATGACAAGGTAATCGATACAGTCAAAATGACCAAGGCAAGGTTGTCATAAAAAAGTGCAAAAAGCGGGCCAAAATGACCAAGGCAAGGTTATTTGGTTGGTTGGTAGAGAATGAGGTGCTCTCCAATAGGTGAATGGTTGGTGGAGAATAAGGTGCTCTCCAATAGGTAAATGGTTGGTGGAGAATAAGGTGTTCTCCAATAGGTGAATGGTTGAGATTGGTAATGTGGTTTGGATGAAAAAGGTTTCGTTGGGTGGTGTTTAAATTAGTTTCCCAAAATAGCATTCCAGTTGGTTTGGTAAAAAAAGGGGACCCATTTTCTGGTAAAAGAGTGCAAATTTAGTGGTTGGGGTTCAAGGACTCACAAAGGAAAGACACATGCCTTTACAAAAGGTGGTCACAAAAGGTAGAAGAAGGAGGTTAAATGCTCCCATTGACAAATACCATAATGGCAAGATGGATGAGCTTATGAAAATAAGTCCCCTTCATGCATTGCATTATTATTAGTTTGTTTGTTAAAAAAATTGACTTGATCAGCTAGTGCCAAGTTAGCTCAAAATCCCTTGATTTGGAGAGGGTAAAAATGGAGATGAATGATAGGTGTATTAATGGTAGTGTGACCTTATTGTGGGGATGGATTGCCCCTTCTGTAGGTGACCTAAGGACCATTATAGACAAGTCCATGCTCTATGTTAGGTTTAGACTGATCGATGTGGGAAGTCTACTATTACTGTTGTGAAAGCTAATTGTAGCCTTCCTTGAGATTGCTTTATTTTAAGCTTTTGACTTTTGATATAGGACTTTTTGATTACTTTATTTGATAAGGTTGGAAAGTTGATTGATGTGGGAAGCTTCCAAGTGATTGCTTTTGACAAAGTTGACTTAGCCATCCTTCAAGGGAGTGGTCTAAGCTTTGGATTTGTTTATGTTGATAGTTGTCCTTCAAGGGAGCAATATAATTTTTTAAGCAATGTTGATGGTTTTGGATAGTTGTCTTTCAAGGGAGTATTTTTTAATGCTAGAGATTTTGACCCAAGTGATATTTTAGTATCCCAAATTGATTTGTTTATGTTGGTTTAGACATGGACAAGTCTATATAGGCCTAAGGTTTTCCTTTATGGAGGCAAAACCATGGCACAAGAAGGTTAATGATGGGTAAAAGGGGTTTAAATGAAGACCATGGGAATCCATTCTATAAGAGATGAAATGTGTCCATAAGAACCATGCCATGAATAGAGCTAGGGTAACCATACTTAGGATTAGGCTAAGGTTGTGATGGATAATCACATGATCCTATTTTAATCAGTTGTCCTTAAAATAAGGAGATAGAGTTGGTTGAAAACAAGGGATGAGCTTAAGTGAGACACAAGATGACTAATAACTTGGTTTAACAAAAGAATAGATGTGAACGCAAAGCATTGAAGGGGTTTAGGTTCAGATATGCCTCAGATCCACACTTACACATAAATGGTTTGAGCCATTCAGGAGAGAAGATGGCTCTTAGTTACTTTTTTGACACTTGATTAGACATGGAAAAGATGTTGGATTGACAAAGGCACAAGGCAAAGTTGGTAAGGTGATGGTTGTTTAGACTTTGGTTGGTTGGTTAGGTTGGTTTAGGTTGGTGTAGGTGAAAAAGCAAGATTTGGGTTAAGCCTCAAGTTATCACAGTGACCATTGATGGTCATGTTTTGACCATCGATGGTTCACCAGAGATTGGTGATGGTCAAGGTTTGAATTCCAAATAGGTATAAAGGTGGATCAGTGATGGTCCAATAGTGACCACTGCTAGTCAAGTTTTTAAGCAAAAGAGGCCTAAAAAGGTGTGGTTAACATTGAAGGTTTGCTTAGGTTTTGGTTAAAAGTTTTGGTAGGGTCAAGGTTGGTTAGGTGATAGTTGTTAGACTTTAGTTGGTTGGTTAGGTTGGTTTAGGTGTAGGTTGAAGGATGGGTTTAGTCATTTGCTCAAGTTGTTTGGCATAGTTTGATAAGTCAACAAAGCCTCCCCCAATTTGCTCATTCCATGGATGGTTGAGGTGGGAAATGATTCCAAGGTGAAGATGTTTAGTTAGTAAAGAGGGTTTAGAAGGGATGAGGATGACCTCATTTGCCTCCAAAGGGTTGTTAGTTGTTAGTTGTTAGTGGGTGAGGAAGTCAACTTGTAGGCGATGGTTTAGATAGGATTTCCTCTACGACACTAAGGTGAGAGAAACATTATTGAGTTGGATTTTGGTGGGTTTGGAGTCTAGCAGTGATGTTGGGAACATCATCCTAGAGTAAATGTGGGTTAGACAAGAGAGTCAGATTGTCCCAATGAAGTAACTTAGATGAGGTGTGGGTAGTTTGGATAAAAGGGTGGCTAAGATTTTAAAAACATTGAATGAATGGTTGATTTTGGTTTGGGTTGATAGATGAGTTGATTGTGGTTGGATCAAAAGTTGGGTCAATTATGGTTGATTGGTTTAGTTTAAAGGTTTGGTTTGATTGGGTAAGGTTGATAATATGGGTGGTTGATTTAGTTTATTGGTTTGGTTTGGTTTGTTCAGTGAGGTAAGATGAGAAAGATTTGACCCTGTTCAAAAGGGCATTGAATCAAAGATAATGTCATTAGGTAGAGGAAAACAAGTAGATTGTAGAATAATAGGATTGAATTGGTTGGATTTTAGGTTGGGTTGGTTTTACTAGAGGTTAGGTTGATTGAAGGTGAGGTTGGGTTGGTTTAAGGTTAGGCATTCTGAGTTTGTTCCATTAGTAGGGGAATCAAAATAAGTGAATTGGTTTGAATTAAAGTTTGTTCCACTAAAATAGAAAGTGAAATGGGTGAGGTGATTTTTATTGGTTTTACAAAAAGGGTGAGTGGAATAAATATGGTTTTTTTGGGTGATTCCACCATTTGAGGAAGTGGAGGAGGTAGGTTGGTTGGAGGTTGATCCACTAAAACGTGAAGTGGAAGAGGTAGGTTAGTTTGAGGTTGATCCACTAAAAGGTGAAGTGGAGAAGGTAGGGTGGTTTGAGGTTGATCCACTAAAATGTGAAGTGAAAGAGGTAGGTTGATTTGAGGTTCATCCACTAAAATGTGAAGTGGAAGAGATAGGTTGGTTTGAGGTTGATCCACTAAAAGGTGAAGTGGAAGAGGTATGGTTGTTTTGGGTGATTCCACATTTTGAGGAAGTGGAGGAGGTAGGTTGGTTGGAGGTTGATCCAATAAAAGGTGAAGTGGAAAAGGTAGGTTGGTTTAAGGTTGATCCACTAAAAGGTGAAGTGGAAGAGGTAGGTTGGTTTGAGGTTGATTCACTAAAAGGTGAATTAGAAGAGGTATGGTTGTTTGGGGTGATTCCACCTTTTGAGGAAGTAGAGGAGATGGGTTGGTAAGAGGTTGATCCACTAAAAAGTGAAGTGGAGGAGGTAGGTTGGTTGGAGGTTGATCCACTAAAAGGTGAAGTAGAGGAGGTAGGTTGGTTGGAGGTTGATCCACTAAAAGGTGAAGTAGAAGAGGTAGGTTGGTTTGAGGTCGATCTACTAAAAGGTGAAGTGGAAGAGGTATTGGTTCCTTTAATTATGGTTTTTTAAGGAGGTTGAAAAGGCTCTAATTGTTCAACAAGTGGTTTGGTTGGAGTTTCGATTATAGTTTCCTTAGTTATAGGTTTGCTAAGAATCAAATCTAATGGATGGGCCTCATTGTGTTGATGGTTTTGATTATGGGCTTGCACAACAATGGGTGTAGGAAGAGGTTAAATGATGGATCGATTGAATACATTCAAAGCTAGGTTGGGATAACATAGAGTCTATCCTTTGGGCCTTCCTTGTGATTTCTAAGGTTTTAGATGATCATCTTAGAAGACTGACATATGTCTACCACATGTCCTTTTGTACAATGATAGGCACAAAAATTCTCTATAAACCAAAGTGGTTTTAGAAGAGAACTATTGATGGATTTGATTTGAGTAAGTCTAATGATATAAGTCTTTTAGAGTTTGTCAATTATTGAGGCATAAGATTCCCCCAGCGGGATGTAGTGCCTAAGAAGAGGGTGTGTCAATGGCTCTTGATATTGCGATCTAATTGGTTACTTTTATGAAGTTGGTTGGTTGATTTGATAGGTTGGTTGGGTTGGATAATATAGTTGAGTTTAAAAATTTAGGTTGATAGTTATTGGTTTGATTTGATGAGGTTGATAGGGTAGGTAAGGTAGATTGGCTTGATAGGTTTGATAACATTGATAAGGTAGGTTGGTTTGATAGGTTTGGTAAGAGTATTAAGATTGATTGGTTTAAAAAGTTTTGTTGATAGTTGTTTGTTTGATTTGATGAGGTTGATAAGGATGATAAGGTTGATAGGGTAGGTAAGGTAGTTTGGCTTGATAGGTTTGATAATGTTGATAAGGTAGGTTGGTTGGGTAGATTCGAGAAAGTAGGTAAGGTTGATAAGGTAGGTTGATAGTGGTTGGTTTGATAGTTATTGGGTTGATTTGGTGGGGTTGATAAGGTTTAAAAGGTGGGTAAGGTAGGTTGGTTTAATAGGCTTGATTTATGGTTGTTGGTTGGATGACTAAGGGGATAGACCAAGTCTTAGTTTTGAGGTAAAGAGGGTTGCCACAAAGTGGGTTTAGGTAATTGATATGATGGTTGGGGTAGGTAGTCCAAGTTTTGATGAGGTTGATATGATGGTTGGGATAGGTAACCCAAAGGTTGGTGAGGTTGGGATGGTTGAGGTTGAGGTTGGTTATGACAATTTTCAAATAGGTGTTGAGAGGTTTTTAGTTAGTTATGGGTGAGATCAAAGGGTTGTTGATAGGTTGTTGGTTAGTTGTAATTAAGGTTGGATTGATTATAGACAAGGATGGGTTGATGGTAGGTAAGGTTGGTTTAGTTGTGGGTGAGGTTGGGTTATTCATAGGTGAGGTTGGGTTGCTCATAGGTGAGGTTGGGTTAGTTATGGGTAAGGTTGGGAGCACAAGTGGCTCGTGATACAAGGTAAAACTCTAAGGCAAGAGGGTTGTCGTCTAAGAGTCTAACAAAGTTAGGATCTCTAGTTAAAAATATAGGTGGGCTCCCCATTGAATAAGGGAATGGAGATGAGGTAGATGAAGGCAAGATGGTAGAAGGTTGAAAAAAAATGGGGGGTTGATTCCTCATACCTCAAACAAATAGAAGACAAGAAAAAGTCAAAGAAATAAAACACACACTAAAGCATATTAAAGCCTAAGGTTATTTTTGTCTCTATTGTAGATTATGTCTTAAAAAAAGAACATGCGACCCAACTTGGTTTGTAGAGCGGGTACTAGAAAATAAGTCTATGGTTGGTTTTAGGTAGTTTAGACTCTCAAAGGGGTCTATATTGGAAATCAGTACGTGGCTTGATATTGGGGCCTACCCCCTCATGTCACACACTGCAATGATAAGGGTATTAGGTGCTTAGCCAAGATATATCGATTGCCAGAGATTATACTCAATCAAAGAACTAAGTTTTGGTTTCTCCCCTTGGTAATGATGTCCAAGTGGGATAGCCAATGGGTGAAGGTTTATCGATAGGAGATGAAACTCTAGTCGGGCCTTATGTCAAGTGTTTTGATGTTTGATTTGGTGTAAGTGGTTTGGTCTATGTGTGTGAAGAAGTAAGGCTACAGTTGATTTACTTGATTAAATTATGTGAGCTAAATAATACAAGCAAATAATGGATGAAAGGTTGATTTTATACCCAAAAGAAATTTTAATTTCATTTAAATGAGCATAAAACAAGAACAAAAGCACCTAAATGCAAATTAATGAACCCAAGAAGACTCAAATGTTCCACTGGGCGTGCCAGAATGTTTTACTAAAATTTTGGTTTTATTTTTGTTTAGAAAGAGAGTAAAACTTAAACAAAGGGTGAGGTTAGTAGAACCTAGATATGGTTTTGTGCACATGAATCAAATAATTATGGATACTTCTCTTTGGCTTGAGAGGATGTCCTGCAATAATAAAGCAATCTAGAAAATGGTGGATTAGTGAGATAGTAAAGTGGACTACCTAGCATGAGCTAGATCCAAGAAGCACAAGCTTCTTTAGAGGATATTAATCCACACTTTTAAAACACTTAAGTTCTAAAAATAGAAATTAAATTGCATACATGAATAACAGAAGGTATTGAAATGCAATACAAGAAATGCTAGAAAAGAGTAAGTGATTTTGACTAAAAATAACAATAGATGATTAAATATTAATGCTAAATATATCAAACCTTATTCAAAAAATAAGTTGAAGTTTTGTGATAAAACAAGAACTCAAAAAGTAGAATTTGGGTATGAGTAGATGGGTCAAATCAGCTTGTTGTTTTAAAGTGACACATAGTGACCGTTGGCAGTTAGGTATGATCGTCGATGATTAGGGCCAACCGTCAGTGGTTAGGTGACCATCGATGATTACTGTTGGATTTGGTTCAAGAAAACAAGTCTATTGGGGAAGGCTATAGAGATGTTTTGGAGGTAAGTTTCGGGTTGGATGTTGGTTGTGAGGTAGAAAGTAATGTTCAAAGGTATCTGGTTTGGGAGTTTGGTGTTTGGTGAGTGAGAATGGTTTATGGGTGGTTTGGTGGAGAAGGTGAAATGTTTGGAGTTTCAAAACTCTAACATAGGAAAATGACATGAAAGGGGAATGACATAAGCAATGAAAAAAATAAAACTAATTACTAATGATTGATAAAAAAAATAGATACTTAACTTTTAAGTGTTGTTGGTCTAAATAATGTTGACGTTGAATAAAAGTTATTGTGGATCCTAGAGTGATGTCAGTAAAGTAATGGTACTTTGGCTCAAGATAGTGAGTTACAAAAGTACGCTAATTCTTTGGCCTAATTCTTGGTTGATTCTTGGTTCGTTGTGAAGCTTTTGGATTTGCCTAGGAATAAGAATCTCTAACATAATAATCTTTATTTTTCAACCTCCTCTTCATATCTTAATATAGAGCAAAGGAACATTGAAACCAAAGAGTTTAATAAATATTTCAAAAATTAGTCTAATATGCATTGATCATGTGAACAACAGACTAAAATTAAACATCTAGTGATTAATGAGTGAGTTGAAGTTGACTCCTTCAATCACACACTCTCGAAATAGAGTTTTTGTTTGTGTTATGTAACCACTAGCAATTTAGGTCAATCATCGATGATTAGGGAGAAATAATCAAAATGTCTAAAATTAGCCATTTGCACTTATGGTTAGAGATTCAAAAGTTAAGAAATGGTTTGAGGTAATTAAAGGGGGTCAAAGAGTGGTTTGAAGGTTAATGCGACATCTAGAGTCGTAGTGTACAATTTTTTAGTATCTATAGATAATACTATTACAAGTGCATTTTAAATTATACAAAAGTACATGTCCAAATATACATTAACACCCACTTAAGATGTACTATGATAAAGAGAGGATAAAGTAAGATTAAAATAAAAAAAGATATTGTGTGCACTAACACCTCCATTAAAAGAAACCTAGAGAAAGTGAGTGAGTGATGGAAACTCTATCATACAAGTCCTTAAAACTATGCCATGTTAGGTACTTATATGCAATCAATACAAATAACATAATTCCCTTAAATGGTGACTAGAATCAATGCATAAGTGTGTAACAGGCTGACCACCTAGAAGTATTATAATTACATAATTATCCACATACATCTCCCTTAATGTTGAATTAGGTTAAATATGATAAGATGAACATCGCTCAACAAATGATTATGAAGAAAATGGGAAATATGTGGGTTAGATGCACCACAAAAGCTCTATAGGGTAGAAACAGAGTAATGGGAAACAAAAATGGGGTCTTAAAGTGCCACTTTCTTTTTTTTAAATAAAAATACTTGAACTTGGAGAGACTTTTAGAGACACTTAGACAAATAATTTTATAATCACATAAAAAAATTAATTGTGACATTTTGATTGTAGTTTTTAATTTTTTTTTTTTTTAATACCTATGTCAAAAAGGTATGTGAAATTGATACATTTATATCACCTATTAGTAACCTATTAGTAACCTTACCCTTTCTCAGCAATCCTACTTGGAGGTCATTACCAAGGGGAGAACCAACTTAGCTCTCTGGTTGAGTATAATCTCTGGATATCAATATATATTGGCTAATCACCTGACACCCTTATTATTATGATGTGTGAAGTGAGGTGGTAGGCCCCAATACCAAGCCATGCATTGATTCCAATATAGACTCTTTTTTAGCACCTAAACACAACCTGAAACCAAACTTAGAATACCTCTTTAATACCTGCTCTACAAACCAATTTCAGTCACCCGTCTTCTTAAGGCATAGGTCAAAAGTGATATTAATTAAAACTCTAAGGCTTAACATATCTTTTAAAGTGTGATTTGATTTCTTTGATCATTTTTTTATCTTCTCCTTGTTTGAGTAGTGAAGTTGTTTGTGCTTTATATCTCCCCTTTCTCATATGGTTCTCACTCACCAATATTGAAGAGACCTTGAGGAACAAAACCCATCACCAAACCAACCTGCCTCTTCTACCTCTTCATCCATAGACTATACCTCTAAACCAACAGACTCTCCTCATCCCTCAAGAAGGCATACTTTCCCTTGGGAGGTTCCTTAAGGAGATGTAAATTTTGTATATTTTCTAGATAACAATCTCATGGCCTTACAACATTATCTTACAACCACATCTTACTATATCTCAGCTTCAACCCCATTCATGGATCCATTTTATGGCATGCCTCTCCACCTTATAGGGAGTACTTCCATTTCTATGATCACAACTCAACCATTAACTACTCAAGCCTCCTCATCAACCAACAACCCCTTTGAGACTACCATAAAGAACCAACCAACCCAAACTACCACTACCTTTATACCTTATAATCCTAACAACCACTCTATCATAGTGGGAATGCCTACCTATAACACTACCAACCTTCCTCTAGCTACCTCCAACCCATCAACCACAACTCCACTTCAAAGCCTTATGGTGTCTATACCCTCTACCTTGCCACCAATTAGTACAAGGGTCACCACCCTTCCATCAACCACTAACCCAACTACCACTCCTATCCACTAAGCACCCCTTGGACCAACCTTTGGCTATATCCCTAATCTACAAGGGCATGTACCCACTACCAAACCATCTACATCTACCTACCCTTATATGTCTTTTACCCAACCATTGACATCCACCTACCAATATGTATCAGCCTCCTAACCTTCTACCAACTATCAGTATGTCTCCCAACCACCACAACAGTATGCATATTATAACCCTTCGGGTGCATAACCCCAAACCGACCTAATGAAGATGCTTATGGATAAGATGACCACCTTAGAGTCATCCATTTTGGGAGCTCACAACATATTATCATATGACCAAATCTATACTGATTCCATCCATCTATACCTATTAATCCATATCTTCACTAATGGGAACTTCCCAAGTTCTCTAAATTTCAAAGTAAGGAGGATCCCCAACAACACCTTAGGTCATTTAAGCATGCTTGTTATCTCATCACTTATGATGATGTCCTTCATCTTTGCACCTTCCCCATGTCTCTATTTATTTTGGTGTTATATTGGTATAGTGTCATACCCAAGCACTCCATTTTCTCCTTCTCCCAACTAGCTCAAACCTTATTGGATCATTTTTTTATCAATATTTCCTAGAAAGTTTCTATCACTAACTTCTACTCTATCTGGTAGTTTTAGGATGAATCCATTGTTAATTTTATGTCTCATTAGAAGAGCTTGATTAACTAACTCTCTTTTTCTTTACCCTAACCTGAACTCATAGAGCTCTTTGCTTGGGCATGTGCCAAGCATATCTCCTCTACACTGTGTATCCAAAGCATTTGCACCTTCGATGAAGATTTTACCATGACATGTAAGTTATAAAATTGAGCCATTGATGAAAGTAAGCTAAAGCTCAAAAACAAGAATTCAACCTACAAAACCAATGAGACCTCTTCCTCCAAGTCAAGCAACGGGTCTAATACCAATACCAAGATCAAGGGAACTACAAATGTGATTGTCCTTAAAACCGCTTTTTCACCTTCTATCAGCCAACCAAATTCCTCTAGTTCCTCAAAATAAAACTTGAGGAACTAAAACCAAAAAAAATGAAAAGTAATTCACTCCACTTAGATAATCTTATGTGTCTATTTTGGAGAAGTTATTGAAAGACAACATCATTCAACTTCCTCCTATCAAGCCACCCTAGTAATTTGACTCTTCTCATCTTGAACTTAATTAGTACAATGACAATGATCTATGTTCCTTTCATTGGGTAATAGGATATGATGTTAGTATGTGCAACACCTTCAAGAGCCTTAACCAATCCCTCATTGACAAGGGGGAGCTTACATTGGATAACCCCAATGCACCATCAAACCAAGCTCTTGATATATTTAGGCAACCCTTCCTAAATCATGATCCTACCAAGAATGAGAGCAATAACATTGAGTGTTCTCATGATACCCATATAGTTAACATGGTCCTTGATGCACTCATTACCGAACAACCTAGTATTTAATATTCTAATTCTCCATCATCTATTGAGATAGTGGACTTACCTTCCCTTCCTTCAAACACTCAAACCAAGGAAATATTGTCCTCTCCCTTTTCTTATTGAGGTGGTGGAACCATTAGCCTCCCTTTCAACTAATATATCAGAACAACCAACCATCACTACCTCACCTTCACCTTTAGCTACCAAGCAAACCATTCCCCCTTTAGAAATCATTCTCGAAGAGGAAAACCCCATGCCTATTCCTCCCATAGAGGAACCACCTATCTCAACCTTACATCCTTTGATTGAGGAAGAGGATGAGGTTACCATCCCTATGTCTCCACATAAGGGTTTATCTTTTAGATCCACCATTAAAGGAATCAAACCAACCTATAAACCATTCTCTAGGCTAGTGCAAAAATTAGAATTTATTTCCAACCCTAACATGGTTCGAGCCACCTTCTAGAAGCAACTAAGTCTCCCTTACATTACCCAAAAAAAACCTCCAACCCTTTCTCGATCAGACTAACCCACCACTTCTATTGACCAACCTCTTACCATATCTACCCAAACAACTAAACCCTCTAACCAACCAACTAAAACCTAAACCAAACCAACCAACCCTCAACCACTTAAGACAACCAAGACCCAAGTATCCAAACCCTCTCCTATCATCCCAACCAGATCTAGCAAAAACTTTGATATCCGCCCTACACTGAGCCTTAGTAACCCATCTGTGAAAGTGGACCTAACCCCCTCAAGCCCACCAATCAAATGTCAAACCAAATAAATGAAGGAGACAAAACCATATAAAGGTTAGAAGGCCCAAATTTTGCTCCCTCAATCTTACCCTCCATTCTAGGCCCTCATCCCTCTACCTTGAGCAAGAAGCTAACTGCCTATACCAAAACCCCACCACCTCATTTGGTTACACCTTTGCAGTTGTTCTCTGATGTACCTCTTTTTACCACACCAATAATACCTAATTTACCTACCTTGTGATCTTCCACCTCTATCTCATCAACCTCATTTCCTAAACCATAGCCATCAACCAAGTGTATCACCCTACCTAAAACACCTACCACTAAACCTAGCTCCAAACAAACTCCTATTTCAACCATCAAAGAAAAAACTACTAAACCTTTACCATCTTTGGATAAATCATACTCAACCATTTTACATAGGTTATTATAGACTTCTTGTTTGGCCTTACCTCCCATCAGACCCTTTAATCCTCTAGCTTTTAAACCCATCTGGTACAATGACCATCAAGTGTGTTCTTATCATAGGACACCCAACCATGATACGGAGAACTGTAAGACTCTCCAAACCATTATCCATCAGCTTTACAATGAGGATGATCTATTAATAGATGAACCTCTTATGGAACCCATATTAATCCAACCAACAACCATACCTACCCAACGCTCACCTACTCCTCCACTCTCATCTAAGAGTGAAGATGAGTTTGACTAGTCTACTACCTCAACCTCTCCTCCTATCCATACTATCAATATGGTCATAAGATCACAATAAAAAGATAAGGGTAAATCTAAGATATCTATTTCATGGATGTATCCATCTTCAACCTCCCAATCAACCCACACCCAACCATCTCCATCTTCAACCAGACCCAAGGTGTCTATTTTAGGTGCCTCCTAATCTAACCCCTTATAATCCATTAAGAGAGTTATCCTCAAGCAACTTCACCAGACCCTGATGAATATGAGCTTGTATGAGTTTATCTCTACCTCTCCCCATCACCACCAAGCACTAATAGAGGATTTTCAATCCATTGAGCTCCAACCCAAAGACACCCAACCTCTATCATCCTTTGTTGGTACCCTTCTAATTTCCAATCTTGTTACCTTCAAAGATTTGGAAATACCCTCCATCCATCCCAAAGACCTATATCCCCCTCTCTTTATTATAGTTTACAACAACCAAACCTATGTCAAGTGAGTCATGATTGATGGGGGAGTTATCATTAAGATCATCCCCTCTCATGCCTATAACCAACTCAACTTTCTAAACAATGTCATGTCCAAATATTTGGTTGTCCTTCATTCCTTCAATGATATCATGGCCACTACTTTGGGAACTATCATCTTTCATATCCATGCAGGACCCCACATGCTCTCTAAACATTTTTATGTTATGGAAGGTGAATTCTAATATAACGTCTTGTTTGGATGACCTTGGATTCACTCCATGGGTTGTGTTCCCTCTACCCTCCACCATTGCATTAATTTTGATCATGAAGGCCAGGTCATCACCATCTAAGATGATCCAAGTCCTTTCTTGACATGCAACATAACCTATCACCTTAATGATATCCTTATACCCCCATCTAACACACCCTCAACATCTCAAACCCAACCTTCAACAACCAAAGTAGATGTCATATCCCCTTCCACCGATGAAGCATAAACTAGTTCCTCTATACCTTCATACCAAAACCCCACCATAGACCCTTTGGAATCCACCTTCCATCACCTTTTGTTGTGTGAGTATTATCCTCTTTCCCTTGACACTTTCCCTACTCCTCACGAGTAGGGGTAACTCACCAACCATCCAGGATATGATCCTAATTTTAGAATTATCATTCCCTTTGGACCTCCCCACTGTCAGACCCATTTTATCTATGGGGAACTAGACAAAATCCTTGGCGCTTCTACCACCTCTCTTTCACCTAAACCATTTACTTTTGGTTTTTCTTACCTAGATAAACTAAACTTTGCCAAGACATACCTCCATCAATGTGTTTGGAAAGGATTTGGTATTGGGTGGTATGAGCATAGCCCACATGAGTTAGTCTCCATTGAGATCAGGAAGCTAAACAAGAAGCATGAAATGGGTTTCATCTTACCTAATAAGATTAAATCTAAACCACCTACCATCACCATTATTGAGGAAGATACCCCTTCCTCATGAACCTCTCCACCACTTGCATGTGAGGATGATGACATTATCCCACCTAAATTTTCTTTTTCATCAACATGATCAGCCTTGGACCCCTAACTTATCAAAAGGAGGGGTGATCATAACCATCCCTTTGATCCTCCCTGAGATGATAAGAGAAGACTCTCCTACCATCAACATTATTCAGTGCTAGGATGATGATTCTATTCTCATCTATCTTGGTGCTTTATATTCTTCAGTCTAGAAATCCCTTCCTCTTGTGTCTTCAAACATGTTGAATGAATCTACTACAGATATCAACTTGGGTACTCCAAATAACCCTCACATTATCCAACGTGGCCAATCATTGAATACTCAGGAACCCCAAGACTTCCCCTCTTTCCTCTAAGACCGTAGCATAGATTTTGCTTAGTCTTACAATGATATGCCTAGAATTGACCCTGCCATTGCTACCCATAACATAGTCACTCACCATGATGCCAAACTTGTCAAGAAAAATCTCTTATGCATGCATCCCCAAATAGCCTTTCTCATCAAATAAGAACTTCAACATCTTTTATCTATCAACTTCATTAACTACCCTCAATGGGTCTTGAATGTTGTACCTATCACCAAAGCCATAGGGGGACTACGTATTTGTGTGGACTTTCATGATCTCAACCTCACCTACTTAAAAGACAACTTTCCTATACCAAGCATCGACCAACTATTGATCTTATAGCCAACCACGAGATGTTATCTCTTATGGGTGGGTTCCTGGGTTACAATCAGATCTTAAATACTCTCGAAGATCAACATAAAATTGTCATTACCACCCCTTGGGGACCCTTGTGCTATAGAGTCATGTATTTTGGACTAAAGAATGCTGGTGCAACCTACCAACATGCCATGACCTACATCTTCCATGACCTTATCCATAAGATTGTAGAGGACTATGTCGATGACCTTCTCAAAAAATCCAAACTCTGAAAAGATCACTTGGCCATTTTTAAGATCATCTTTGAATGCCTCATCCATTACCATATATGCCTAAACCCCAAAAAGTGAATTTTGGGGGTATTATAAGGAAATATATTTGGTTTCATTATCTCCCTTTATGGAATTGAAGTTGATCCCACCAAAATCAAAGTAATCCTAGACATGCTTCCTCCAACCAACCTTAAGCAACTTTGTAGCCTGCAAGGAAAACTTCATTCCATTCATCATTTAATTTCTCAGCTTTCAGACCAGTCCTAACCTTTCCACCAGCTTTTGAAAAAGGATGTCTCTTTCAAGTGGAATAGCAACTGCCAAAAGGCCTTTTATTCACTTAAAAAGTACTTTTTGTCCCCACCTGTCCTTACCCCTCTCAAAGATGACCAACCTTTCTACCTATATATCTTTACCACTGACCATTCCATAGGGGCAATGTTGGCTCACCAAGATGAAAAACATAGAGAATAATCCCTATACTACATTAGTTGCATGCTTGTGGAGTACAAGACTTGATATACCCATATTGAGAAACTTTACTTAGCTTTAGTCTATGTGGCCAATAAACTTTGTCACTGCCTTCTTAACTATAAAACATACATCATAACTAACACTGACCTGCTCAAGTACATGCATTATAAGCCATACCAAAACCAATGTATGGCCAAGTGGATCATGCTCTTAGCAGTGTTTGATCATGAGTTCCTTTAGTAGAAGTTTATTAAAGGGCAAGCCATTACTGACTAATTGGTCGAAGTACCATTAGTAGACAACCAACCACCTCCTCTTGAGTTCCTTGAAGAGTCCATCTTGACCCTCTCTCAAGTGGATTTCACCTATCAAGTCACCATGTTCTTTGATGGATCAAAATGTCAACATGATGGGGGAGCGAATATCATCCTTATCCCCTTTGATAGCAAGCCTCTTCCTTTGTCCTTCAAGATTGATTTTGAATGTACCAACAATATGGTCGAGCATAAATCTCTAGTGATATGCCTTCAAATTGATTTAACCCTAGGATTCAAAACATTCAACATCTTTGGTGACTCTCAACTTGTGGTCAATTAAATAAATGGCTCCTATCAGTGTAATAATGATATTCTACAATAGTATAAACAACTAGTTGATGAACTCTTAGCATCATTTGAACACTACTGCATCCAATCAACCCCATGATCTACCAACAAGTTTGCCAACACCATGGCTTTCCTTGCCTCACAAATCCTGTCTACACCTTCAAACTCTAAGCTATATGTCATTATCCATAAGCTTGTCCAACTTTCCTATGTCAAACCAGATTCTCCTACCATTTTCAATATGGAGGATGTCAGGAATCTAGAACAACAAACATGTTCTGATCCCACTTGTCAGGATGCGAAACCGGAAACATACAATTGATTACCAAAACTTCAAGCAACTTAATATGCGGAAATAACCAGAATCAACAAGTAACTAGAATTCAGAATAACACAGCATATGAGAGACAATACACAACTTGTATTAACACTTTATACAGAAAAGAATACAATAAAAAAGATGCCACTTCTTCTCCACCACCTTACAGAGGTTTCCCACACCTCAAGTGAACAGTACTTCTTCTCCCCAAAGCTCTCACTCTCACAGGTCCCAACACCCAACTCAAATACAGAGTTGGTGTTCACCTCCCATGCTCCACGCATAACACAAGTGCTCCATGCACTCCACAAGCACTCCACGTGCTCCACAAGTACTCAAGGTACTTCAAGTAGATCTCCCATGAATCTGCAACAACCTGCAATTCAACAGACCATACTTATGGAAGGAACTCCCTTGCCTTCCTCTCTGCTCTATCCGAGTACACACCTGTACTCCAAGTAGATCCTGCCTGATACTGCTCCCTGTTGTGTTGCTGTCTATATGAACTTGCACACCTGCAAATCAAACAATGGTTCTGCTCACCTGTGAACCTCGACCTTGCACACACATACACCTGCAGATCAACGATCTTACTTACCATGTAGATCTCCTATATAGGCCATGCAACTGTGACCAAGATCCTACACTCCTGAAGAACCCAGCTGGCTCTCCAATCCAGCACCAACACACCTGGTACTGTGGCACTAGGAGGAACGCACCATTGCTCTACCTCACACACAGAAGGAGCTTATAATTATGCTCTCTTACTCCCTAGCACACTTTTCCAATACAACCATGAGTCTATTATATAGATCTCATCCAAACAATAATTAGACATCTAATTACAATAATTAGATCCGCAGCTCTCAGTCTAAAAATAGATCTCTTCATGCAAACACTTGGTTCGTTAGCTAACTGCCCATAAATAGCTCGCAGTCGAACCACACAGGCGACCAACGTCGGTCCCTGTCTGCCTGGAGGTGACCGACGTCGGCCGATATATGACCGACGTCGGTTGCTTCCCTTTGCTATCATGCCGACGTCGGCTGATCAGACCGACCCCAACTTCTCTGCAATCTTCAGCAACCTCCTCTCCTATTTGCATCAGTGAAGCTTTTAGCTCCACAATCCTAACAATCTCCCACTTGGAGATAAACAGCTACACTGTACCTATACCTGTACTCTGTCTAATCTATTTCCTGGTTTGTATCCCTCTTCAAGCTCCAACCTGAAGACAACCCACCACACAACCTGTGATGTACCTCCTGTCATCCGAGTACCCTACCACATCCGAACCTACAACCCCTGTAGTGAAGTCCTGACCCTGCATAGCAACACCTGCTGCCGTTCCCTCTCAGAAATCTGAGAACCCACTTCCTCGAATTGGCTCCTAACTCTGACAGCTCCCACTGCATGGGAATACTCAGGTCTATACCAGACCTCATGTGATTTCGGACACTGTACTTGTCCAGCCCTTAGTGTGCTCCGGTTCTGCATCCCGACCTCGCCAACACCTGATTCACATCAGCTCCCACTCGAGACAAAATCAACCTATGATCTCCATGCCTCCCATGTCAAAGAATTCCGCTGCTCCAAACTCCTCATGACATGCCACTGAACTAATCTTACCCTTAGCTCAGCAAAACCCTGTATGTACACCCCTGCTAGCTAGCATACTATCCACATACAGCAATAGAATGATGTTGCAATCATCATCCCCCTGGTAAGTCAAACCACAGTAGTTACCTGACACTGACTGAAGCCATGCTTCGTCCTCCACCTGTCAAAACCTGTACCACTGTCCTGCAGCTACCTCAAGACCATATACCTGGTCTTCCGTCTCACGTATCCGTTCTCTCTATTCTTCTACTAAGGAATCCATTCGTCTCTGTGCTTTCATCCAGCTGGCAAACCTACCAAAACACCCATCTGGTTCTGCATCATAATCCTGCCTAGCTCACACATGTTTCCTGGATCCTTCCTGCTATACAATCAGCAACAAGTATGAAGAAGAGGAACACGAATTTGAGGGCCTACTTACGCCTTCAGTCCTCCGTATGGGTGTTTGAGACTCCTTGACAACATGCTGTCCACCCAAAATTCGTTACAGTGACCGACCTCGGTCACCCCACAGTCTGCATCCGACCGACGTCGGTTCCATGCGTCTGTACCTGACTACCAACCTGCCAGCGCTGGTGTCCCTGCTGCCGATGTCGGTCCTCCTGACCGACATCGATCTTACATACTGCCGACGTCGGTCCCATGATCGACGCCAGTTTTACCCTGCCCGACACTGCCGGCTTCGGTCTGCACATGACCGACATCGACACCTGTCTGTTCGACGCCAGTTCCTCCTGACCGACGCCGGTACCTGTGTTCGCCTGTGAGTGATGACTTTTTACCCGCGAGCTTCTTTGAATCAAAATCCATGTCCAAACTGCTCTGCTCAGATGTATCCAGCCTCATCCACTGAACTCTGTCCGCCATCTCCTCCAAGAACACCAAGGCTTTCCAGTTCTTAAGCCTGTCAAATATATCCGTCTTCCGCTTAAGAACATGCATCTCCTTCCTACTCATGTGACCAAGCCTATGAAGCCACGTCTCCGCAATAGAAGAAGAATCAGTAATATAAACAAGTAGATAAAGTATACTTGTTTTCTTACCACCAGCTAATTCAAGTGCTACCGCTGTGAGAGTTCTTGTGCATCTCTCATCACCCAATCTTTCTGAAGAAATTAGGCAAATCTTCAAACCTGGGCCCTGCATGACCTTCATCAACACCTGTGTGTTGGCCGCCTGCAATTTCAGCTTCACTTCCCCTTTGCCAATTCTTTGGCAAGGCTTACCAGCTCCTCTACCTGGGGCTGCATGGAAAGAGGCAACCGAATCTTTTATCCAAGATTCAACTTTATCCAAGAAACCTGCAAACACATCCTGTGCAACAACACCTGCTACATCTGTATCTTCAGTTTCTTCATGCTGATCTGTTACCAACCAGCAATCTTCTTTTACCTGCTCTTTCTTTCCATCAGACCGTGAGTAATCGTCTGTGCTTTTCAACTCCTCCATTCTTAGCTTACTTTGATCTGCCGTTGCTCTACTCCCACTCAATCAAAAACCCCTGAGAGTGCCCTGTAACCAAAACACAACCTGCTTCCTGCAACCTTAGCTCTGATACCACTTGTCAGGAATCTAGAACAACAAACATGTTCTGATCCCACTTGTCAGGATGCGAAATCGGAAACATACAATTGATTACCAAAACTTCAAGCAACTTAATATGCGGAAATAACCAGAATCAACAAGTAACTAGAATTCAGAATAACACAGCATATGAGAGACAATACACAACTTGTATTAACACTTTATACAGAAAAGAATACAATAAAGAAGATGCCACTTCTTCTCCACCACCTTACAGAGGTTTCCCACACCTCAAGTGAACAGTACTTCTTCTCCCCAAAGCTCTCACTCTCATAGGTCCCAACACCCAACTCAAATACAGAGTTGGTGTTCACCTCCCATGCTCCACGCATAACACAAGTGCTCCACGCACTCCACAAGCACTCCACGTGCTCCACAAGTACTCAAGGTACTTCAAGTAGATCTCCCATGAATCTGCAACAACCTGCAATTCAACAGACCATACTTATGGAAGGAACTCCCTTGCCTTCCTCTCTGCTCTATCCGAGTACACACCTGTACTCCAAGTAGATCCTGCCTGATACTGCTCCCTGTTGTGTTGCTGTCTATATGACCTTGCACACCTGTAAATTAAACAACGGTTCTGCTCACCTGTGAACCTCGACCTTGCACACACATACACCTGCAGATCAACGATCTTACTTACCATGTAGATCTCCTATATAGGCCATGCAACTGTGACCAAGATCCTACACTCCTGAAGAACCCAGCTGGCTCTCCAATCCAGCACCAACACACCTGGTACTGTGGCACTAGGAGGAACGCACCATTGCTCTACCTCACACACAGAAGGAGCTTATAATTATGCTCTCTTACTCCCTAGCACACTTTTCCAATACAACCATGAGTCTATTATATAGATCTCATCCAAACAATAATTAGACATCTAATTACAATAATTAGATCCGCAGCTCTCAGTCTAAAAATAGATCTCTTCATGCAAACACTTGGTTCGTTAGCTAACTGCCCGTAAATAGCTCGCAGTCAAACCACACAGGCGACCGACGTCGGTCCCTATCTGCCTGGAGGTGACCGACGTTGGCCAATATATGACTGATGTCGGTTGCTTCCCTTTGCTATCATGCCGACATCGGCTGATCAGACCGACCCCAACTTCTCTGCAATCTTCAGCAACCTCCTCTCCTGTTTGCATCAGTGAAGCTTTTAGCTCCACAATCCTAACAGAGGAGACCTAAATTAACCTTTGGTATTAACAAACCTTCGACTATATTAACCTTGGCATAGTTCCTTTTGGCCTCTCTAGGAATGATCAAAGATAGTTTATTCAAAGTACCTCATGTTACACCATACTAGGAGGTATCCTTTACAAGCACGACTTTGATGGTCTCCTCTTTTATTGCCTACGTAGTCAAGAAGTTTCCCATGACATCAAGGAAATGCATGATGGATTATGTGGAAGACACCTTAGTGGCCTCATTGTATCTAAATTCATCCTTCACCTTGGCTATTATTGGCCTACCCTTAAACAATATTGTTGTGATTATGTGAAAAAGGGTGTCAAGTGTCAACAACATGCTAATTTGCATCATGCACCTAGCCATGGTCTTTGAGTTTCTATCAATTTTTTACCCTTCTCACAATGAGATCTAGACCTTATTGGTGAAATTAACCCCCATTCCTCACAGTGACACCATTCTATTATCACCATGATTGAGTATTTTACTAAGTGGGTAGAAGATATCCTTCTAGTCTCAACCAAAGAAGAAAATATTATCAGCTTTATCAACCATCACATTATCTATCACTTTAGTGTTCCTCATAAAATTATCATCGACAATGGTAAATATTTTTAAAATAAACAAGTCGAGGGTCTATGTGATGCATTCAGCATTAAGTTAAGCTTCTACTCATCCTATCACCCACAAGTGAATGGATAAGTTGAGGCCTCTAAAAAAAATCTTAATAACATGCTAACTAAAATAATCAATGCATCTAGTCATAATTGGAATCTGCACATCCCCTTCCCTTTATGGGCATATCGTACTAACATCAAAACTCCTATGGGTGTTACACCCTTTTCTCTTGTGTTTGGAGTGGAGGTTGTCTTGCCTCTTGAGGTTTAAATCCCCTCTCTTTACATATTTTTTCAAGAACTTATTTTAGAGGATGATTATCATCAACACTTCTTAACCCACTCAAGTTACTTGATGAGCATCATCTAGCAACTCTTGCCCATCTCCATGTCTATCAAGAATGTGTTAAGCATGCCTATAACAAGCATTTTAAAGTGTGAGAATTCAATATCAAAGACATCATCCTAAAGGAAAACCAACATGTCACTAATATAGAAAAAACAAGTGGGGCAAGTTTTCTTTCAATTGGCTTGGACCTTATATCATAACCCACAAATATGGATCAGAAGCTTATCAGTTGTCTTCTTTTGAAGGCCCCAGAATTTGAGCCCCTCAATGTTTCACATCTACATCCATTCTTTTATTGAGAAGGATCACATTCACCTTTTATCTAACTTAAGCTCATCCCTTGTTATGTACCTACATTATGTCTCCCTATAATAAAGGCAACTGATTAAAACTAAATAATGTGATTAGTTATCATCGGCATATCCTTATCTTAAATAATGGGCATCACAGCTCTACCCATGGCATGGTTTTTATGGTACCTTCCACACCTTCACAAGATGGATTCCCATGATCGTTGTCACCCAAGCCTCTTTACACCTAATCAACCTTCTTGTGATTTTAGTTATGCCTTCATAAGGGTGAAACATTAAACCTAAATAAGCACGTCTATGTCAAGCAAAATACTTGCAATCAAAGCTAAGCATCAAAAATCTTATCACTAGCAATCATGGGTCATTCTTAGCATTCACAAACTGCCCCTCGAAGGACATCGATTGTAAATTTATTTGAAATTACACAAATGTAAAGTAGACTACTCCTTTGAAGGATAACTATCATAAATCCTTGAACAAAGCACATAAACATAAACCACTCCCTCAAAGAATGGCTAAGTAAGCATTTGTCAAAAGCATAACAATTTCTTGGAAGCTTCTCGCATTGATTAGTTTCCCATATGCAATAATCAACACAAGACCCATCATCAAAATCATAGCACAAACAAACTAATTGTGAAAGCCATAATCGACTCTCAAACAACAAAATAAGGTGGAAGCAACAATCAGCTTTCACAAGTAAAGTTCCTGCATCGATAAGTCTACACAGTTTTAACATAAGCTTGTTTATCTTGGTTGTTTAGACACCTACAGAAGAAGCAAGCTAGTCTCACAAGAAGGTTCTATTTTCACCCATCTCCCCTCTACACTGTATACAAGGGATTCTGGAGATTACTTGACATTATGTGGTCAAGACACCCTTTTAACCTATTAATGTACACTCATGTGAAGCATTCATAGGGCTTGTCTTCATTAGGCTAATCCAAATTTGGTTTTTTTTTAGTAATTACACATGTCCACTTTGGGCAACATTGGTTTCACACCAGAATTGGAGTTGTTAGTGTTGAGAGGAGATATTGAATGTTGAAGTGGAGGCTTGTTTGATTATAACTGAGATGAAAGATAAACTAATGAAGTAGTGATCTGACTCAATTGATTTTGAACCCCATTAATCTCTTTATGCATCTCTAAAACATCAGTTTGACTTGTAAAAAAGTCATCATGCCACATCAATCCTTTTATGTTAACCTGAAGTTGAGAAATCAACAGATCTAAAGTTCTAGATTCTATGTTGTAGGAGTCTTAGGAGATTCTTGCCCCCATTTTCATCCCCGTGTAGGACCAGCCACATACAAACCCTAGGAGGGTTTTTGCCTTCCAAAAAGTTCACCAAGGGATGGTACCATTGTGATTGCCTCACCAAGATGAATCCAATGACTACCTTTACGCACTAGGGTAAACAAATTTGGCACAAAAAAGTGTACCGGTGGACTATACCGTTATGATCATCTCTTCAAGATAAATCTAATGACTGTAAATGTGCAAGGCGAAAAAAAATTCCAGACTTTTTTTTAATTATTTTTTTCAAAAAAATGTTTCAAACAATACCACGCTAATAGAAAAAAAAATCTTCTTAGATTGCAAGTTTTTTTTTTTCACTCTTTCCCCTCATAGAAGTCGCACCTCGCTAGATCTAAAAAAATAACGTCACAAGAAGCTTGCCCAAATCGAATCTCTGGTACCACTTGTAATGAAATTACTTAGATGTTCATACATAATGATTTTATATCACATAGAATAAGCAAATATGAGATACCACATAATAATAATTGATAGTAAAGTAGAATTTTGGATAATATAGCAAGCCACTTTGAGGGGGCAACCTCCACAATAATGCACTAAGAGCATAATACTTATATGATCATCAAAGACTAACCACTGCCTATTATATATAGTCTATTTAGCCATGGTTAATATATAGTCTGACCTAACTAAGAATATATAAATATGTAATAAGAATATAAAAGAGGTATATACACCAAAAGTCGGCCATACATATCCCAAGACATGCCAAAGGTTAAGGGTGTAACAAGCTAGTCTCACAAGAAGGTTCTATTTTCACCCATATCCCCTCTACACTATATACAAAGGATTCTGGAGCTTACTTGACATTATGTGGTGATTCAAGGAATAATTCAGGCGACAATTTAGGTGACAGTTCTACCCCAATTGATGATGGAACTTCCAAGAGTCATAACTTTTGCATCGTAGCTCCGATTGACTCCCCATTTGAACCTTTGGAAAGCTAAGAATGAGAAAAACATGGTGAGATGGCACAAAGATCTGCTTAGTTGTTTTTGACCCTAAAAAATCTAATGTAATTGTCCCAACTTTTAATTTTAGTAGTGTAGTCTAAAAATAGTAAGTTTCTAAAAATAGTAATTCCTTGAATTTTGTATTGTGTTAAATCATGGAAGTCAAACCACTTAATCTCCCTCAAGATTGGTGACCTTCCACATCCTCCTCCTATGCTCAAAATATGTATAAATGAAGATGTAACTTGAAATGAAAGACAAACATCTCTTTCCAAAGATAAGTATATAGTTGTATTGCAATCTTGAGTAATAAAACATCTCTTCTCAGAGAATTCATTGTTACTATGTTATTTTCATGTTCTTGAAATATTTGTCATTCAAAAATTTTGAGTTTTGCATCATGTGGTCAAGACACCCTTTTAATCTATTAATTTACGCTCATGTGAAGCATTCGTAGGGCTTATGTTCATTAGGCCAATCCAACTTGGGTTTTCTTTTAGTACTTTTCAATGAAGGATCATTGTACCTCCTTATCCTATCATGAATAGTTGATATTTTCATTATGGCATTTGTCTCTTGATTAGATTCTTTAGTCTCTTGCATAGTACTGTTAATTAAGATACCTCATGTGTTTTATCCTCCAAATTAACAACAAAGAGTAAACATAACCATAAGCACAACCATAACAACAAGCATAACCATGACACGCATAATAAAACCATAGCATCCATGAGCATTTAAACAATCAACCATTTTCCACCACATGTCTACAATCTACAATAATACAACATATACACATTAAGATTTAGCATATCAAAAGCATAACCATATATCAAAGCCATCTCATGCCTAGTAAGTCAACATCAGTATCTAGCAAGTCAACCATAATATAAGCATAATCCATGATCACATATACACATCACATCAAAAGCATTAAACATCAACATCAAACCATCAACCATCAACCATCAACATGAGCTTAAGTAACCATAAGATATATAAACTCATGAGTCAAATAATCATAATAATGTATTTATATAGATAGATAGGACTCTCTCTCAAAAATGTACATCTCACCGCATCGGCTCAGAGGTTGAAATCAAACTGATATACAAAATGTCATACTCTAATTATATCTATACCCTAGGGGCACTACTGTCTCCTAGAGAACCATTGAATCCTAGTGATTACCCACCTATTTTACTTATCGATCCACCACCTACCCCTATCTACCAATATATAGACCCTACCCACTGACATGGGGTTGCCAAAATTTCCCCACGTGCTAAGGTAGCTTGATATTCACCCCATCAAGGCTCTTGTGGAAACCATGTCAGAAACATAGCCTCACAATACTGTAGTTCCTCTACCATAGCTAGGTATCATGCCATGGGGGTAAAACCCAATGGTGTTACATGTGTTGCTATGGCTCCTCCAGATCTCTGTCTCAAAAAATCCCTCCCCTAGGTCACCAAGCCTCGAGAGGCCCTGCCCTGATCCCTCTCCCTTGTAAGGTTGTAACCCAACCTTGTAGTATGACAATCTAACCCTACAACATGGCCACTTGTCCTTGTCATACCTGTACCTATCCTTGTGTAGTGGCTAAAGTCACCCATACCTATTTATCATGGCAAACTAGACCCATGGCCATCAGTCTCACCCCTCCATCATCTCCACCAATATCTACAGTTGCATAGATGGGTTGGTGCCATGCCAAATACCCATCTATAAACTTAAAAATAGCTTGGGGTGGGGTGGTCAACTGACTGATCCCCTTTGGATGGGAAGGTTAGGGGTTTCGACCAACCGGCTGACTCTTCGTCCCCCCTCCTAATCCACATTAAAAAAAATTCTTTCTTGTTTTTTTAATATCTTTTTTATATATATATTTTACTTTTATTTATTTATTATTATTAATTTTTTTAATTAGTCTTTATATATATATATATATATATATATAATTATTGAAAGTATAAATATTATATATATAAAAGAATAGAATTTCATTGTTTTAGATGGTTTTGTGTATATGTATGAATGACATTAGTATCAAATTTTGGAATATATATATTTTGTATAATAATTTTGATAATTTTATATATATAGATATATTTTTTTTTCTTTTCTTTTCACAATTAAATTTATATTTAAAAGTCTTATATGAATAAAATGGGGAAGTTCTTTATTTTTGTTAGTCACATACAAATATAAACTAAACAATTTCTACCTTATTCATTCTTGCCATAATTTAATTTACAACTTGTCTCATCATATAAAATGGAAGGAAAGAATTGTTTTCTCATAAAGACAACTATATCATGTACAAAATTAGTATTATCTAATTCATTAAATCACAAAATGATAATTAAATCATATGCCAAAGCTAACTACTCTTAAACTTGTTTGTTTAATATTCTTGTAAACCAATATAAGGTTGATTAGAGTAATTTTCAACAACTTAAAAAAAAAGATTTACCATATGAATGATCCTAAGATAGTAACATTTGCTTCTCAAAACATTTTTAACATTCATAAATCAAAAGAGAGGAAGAGAGAGATAGTGATAGGGAGAATATCATCTTATCATCATTAATGCAAACAATAACCTTTTTCAACATTTATGAGAGATAAAAGGGAGTACACTTTTATAAGCAAACAACCTATAACATCAAGAGATCAACTTCTCATTTGTAGTCATAATCTTCTTTGAGATTCAAGGGAAGGAAAAACAAGTAATATATTTTCTTTTTAAAACTATTCAACCATTTTTTTTTATCAAGAGTATGCATTACATTCAAATGCTACAAGGATAGTTTCAACACCTCATTTCATAAACAATATTTTTATCAAGATATTAAAACATTCTATTAGTCATATGATCAACTTAAAAAAAGAATACAGTGAGTATACATTTTCTCATTTTCATATATCAACAAGTAGCCATTTGCATTAAGAGGAAAATAACTTAAAAGAGGAGGTAGAATCCCTTTCATAACACTTATTCAATAGATTCAATCACTTCCAATAATATAAATAAAGATAGAATCATAAGTTTATAAGGTTTATATCATAGTCTCTTAAAATATTTTTAAGAATCCATAAAGAAACATTCAAGATTACAAGTTTTAACATGTCTTCAATAATACCTTATTTTTCACAATGGTTCACAAGGGAAAACAACTTATTAACAACACAAAAGGTTTAGAATAACAAAATACATAAGAGAGTAGCCATCATGCTTCAACTTGAAGCTCCAAGCTCCAATAAGTAAACACTTACATTTAAGTAGTCAAGTTCCAAAGATATCTCAAGGACATCAAAATGGATCAAAGGAAGGCATTTGACACCACCCATCCAATAGGCATCATCTCATTGGATATTCAACTATTGAGGTCCATGAATAGCCTCCCCCAAGCCCAAGGGAAAGAGGCATGCCATCAACTTCATATGCATAGGTATAAGGGATTTCAAAGATCATAAAAAAGTACCAAAATCCACAATAAGAAATCAAGGGAAACAAAGCAAGAAAATTTAAGTCACATGGAAGACACCAAGATTTCATTAAGGAAAAAATATTTTACTTTCTTTGTCACATAAGTTCATCAATGTCCATAATGGCTTCCAAGCTAAATGTAAAAATGTTTATCAAGCATCAATATTCCTCCCTATACCTCCTAGTGTAAAGGTGCTCCCAAGCCTACTACCAACATTTGCACTACAACAATAAAGAACACAAAGAAAGGAAGAACATGGCAACAATACAAGATGAAAAAAACTTAAATCAAGGGCATCATATCCATCCAAAACTCTAATACATCTTCCATAAGGAATATTTATTCAAGAAAATAAGAGAAGGGAGAGAGATACCATTCAAACATAAGAAAAACACAAGTAAAAGACCTACCTCAACCCAAGCTTTACTTGACAATCTTCTCCAAGTTTTTTCTCTTTCACCAAGCTCCAAGCTCTTCTCCCTCTAAAAATCCCCCTCAAAGACCAAAAAAAATCTCTTAAAATATATAAGGCCACAAAATCAAAATCCAATAGGTAAAAGACACTTGTCTATCCTCATCCCAAATATGTGACCAACTTTCAAGAAAAACTCTTATAGTCTCATAAATGCACTTACACACCTATATAGGTGTTCCTTGCACAAAATACAACTCACTTGTACTAAGTACAAGCTTGCTTGTGGGGATGAAAATATAGGTCATAAATAAATTCCTTTTATGATCAAAAGGTGGTCAAAAGGCCTTGAAAAACCCTCCTACCCAATGGGTATGGGTATGGGTCTAAAAGAGACTTGTGAGACAAACTTTACTTGTCCAAAACTCAATGTAAAAAGTGGGTATAAGGCAAATTTCAAGATTAGATACATGGGTTGAGTTTTTGGGTCAACCCAACTCTTAGTCAAGGTTAATTAACATCATAGAGGTTAGTATGAGTTTAGGGTAATTTAATTAGGAAAGAGGATTAGGATAAAGCATCCTAATGAAAGATAATACAAGTAAGAATAAAAGACAAATAATTTGACTAATAATTTAAAATAAAATAATTGGTATAAGGTTAAAGGATGGGGTGATTTCAATGGTGCATATGGTCTGTCAAGGCATCCCTGAGTCCCTCTTAATCCCACATTTGGTCCCCTATAATCTGCACAGTCAATACAACATCAAATATATCCAAAAAAATAATTGATATCTAAATGATATGCACACACACACACATATATATAATATAATTTTTTAATATAAGAATGTCACAACATCGAATCATAATCTTGTCCAATATAATCAATTATAAGTCAAAATAAATCATTATGTTATTCAACATCAAAATCCAAATAAAACATATATGCACTCAAGGTAATTACACTAAGTAATCATGCATCCAGCTACAGTTTACTGAACTAGCTACTAAGGTACATAACAATCCTCTTATAAAATCCCCTAAATATCCATTGAAATCACAAAATATACCAAAACATATAATATGAAATAATAATAATACAATTAGGATAACATCAAATATCACACATCAAATTTTATACACATCTAAGGGTTACCACAATGATAAATGGATCAAGACGACTAGATACATAGGTTTGACACAAAGGGTATTACATTCTCTCCCTCTTATAAAAACATCATCCTCGGTGCATTGAATCAACACAAGGGGTTGAAGAACCACACAATTCATATGATATACTAAGCTACAATTAATGTGACATAAGTCATCATAGATACAACAATTGTTACACATATGTTTTCAATTTCTAGAGACTCATCAACAAATTTGTAATGTCCTTATGCTTATTTAGTTATTCTCAATAGTTTATCTTATTTAAACCTTATAATTATCAACATATTTTATTATAGTGGAATTGATTTCTTGTAATTAAAAAAGTTTTAAATTAATAATTATCATTCATCTCCTTAAGGCATAACCCATAGTGTCCAATTATCATATTTTTATTCAAATCTATCTCAAACAACTGGGATCTAAAGGATTTGAAATCACTATCATCCCATAGCCAATCTATCCTGAACAATACTAGGCAACGTCGAGCAATACTATCCAATGCTAATAACCACTGTCTGTCACAGATCAACAAATGTCAAGAGTGATGTTATCAAAACATTTGAAGAAGTTTGTGTATAAGTATCAATTTTGTGTAAGGTGGTATAGACCAAGTTGTGTGTCATCCCATGGTGAACATACAAGATGATGAATAAGTAACAAATTATGTTAGAATCATATAGAATATTACCAAGTAACACTAAAAAATAATATAAATTGTCATCAGAATAGAGTAATAATAATGTTAAAATAACAAAGCAATCATTGTGATCTATAAATACATTCTTAGACCTCTTAATAAATAATGAAATATAAGCTATGGCCAAATCATGTATAATATCACACAACCTCCTTAGGCCTCCCAATAAATAATGAAGCATAAGCTATGGCCAAATCATGTATAATATCATATAACCTCTTTAGGCCTCCTAATAAATAATGAAGCATAAACTATGGCCAAATCATGTATAAGATCATACAACCTCCTTATGCCTTCTAAAAACAAGATAACAAGTGCTTTAGCTAAATCTTGTATAAAACTACCACGTCTGGTGAGCGAGAGGATAACTTAAGACTTGACATCACAAGTTAGATCATCACAACCTCTATCTATGTTCCAAGTTACTTCTTCTCCCCCATACACGCAATAGGCATACAAAGCTCACATCATGACACTCACAAAACCAACATTCAAACATAGAAATAAAACCTCACCAACTTAATCCAATAACAAATCAAATACCAAATGACCAAAAAAATATATATCTTAAGAAAACCAAATGTCCACAATCATCAAAATTATGTAATAAGATGAGATTCAAATGTTCATAAAATTTTTGAAATTTCAATCAAAGTAATTCAAAACCATCTGAATATCTATGTAAAAAAAATTTAGATTCAAGAGAATAAAAGTCTTTGTTTCTAAAAAAAACATAAAATAATAAGCAACTTAAAATAAAATAGGGCATAACAATCTCACAAAGTACACATTACGGCACTATGTGACTAAGAAAGCCACCCGAGGGGAGAAGGAATAATATAAGCCTCAATTACCTCTCAAAGGTAAAAGTAAAACATCAGTCTCTCCATATGTCTCCCAAAGGTTCATAAGGTTGCATCAAGGATAAATCATGAAGGTTGTTCTTTTGACAACTACTAAGGGGTGGGTGAAGGAACATAGCATGTATATAGTGACCATTATGCACAAAAATCTTATGGTGTTTAAGACACTCATGGTGCACACACCTGAAATAATCAAGCAACTACCTCATACAAAAGAGAAAAGTGGGTTTTTAGCTTACGAGAAGCTCCACTTCCTATCTCCTGACCTGGTTTAGACTCATATAAGCATAGTTCTACTCCACCCTCAAACCCCATACTTGCATTAGTACCCAAATATTAGAGTAATTATGCAGGTTATACAACATAAAACATTAATACAAGGTAACAATTTATACTTACAGAATATATGTTTACATGAACAAAATTATTTTACACAACATTTTCACAAATGGAAGTTACACGTAAGGTTCTTCACAACATATTCACATTCACAAGGGAATAATTTGGGCTTAATCATTACAATAACATATTGGGGTCATGACATACACACTATATGATCACATAACATGGTTGTTTACAAAGAGAGGATCCATTATTTGTAGGGTTTGTTATATATACAAAGATGTAAGAGTTCACACAATATGTTACAATTACATATTTACATAACAACTACAAAAGTTAAGGTTACACATGTTTGGTTTGAGATAACTATTTTTATCAATTTACAATCACAACACAATTTTGCAATTTATTGGTATCACACAAAGGGTAAGGTATCTCAATATCCACATTAACAATCCTAACATCCTCCATATCCTAACTGTCATAAAATATATCACTAATCATGGTCAAATATATCTTCAACCCATCACTAATCATAATTGCATGGAATTGAATATGACAATCCTCCCATCCCTCACATAAGTGTCGCTGACAAAGGAGTGTCAAGTTATTCTAACCAACTGAGAGTTGTTTTTTCATTTAGAATTTTATAATTTGTTCTTGGTTCAAAATCTCTCTTCTTTTTCAAAACAAATCTAAATGTATGTTTTCTTTGTTAAATAAACATCAAAGTTTAAGTTCTATTTATCACAATTTTAAATGTTTTCAAAAGGAAAGATTTATCTCAAAATGCCATGGTGAGTGATTATCTAGGATTAAATATGTAAATTAAGATAGACAATTTTGTTCTAAGGTTGGGATGTGAATTAAGCCCAGTTGTAAGATTTCCACTAGGAAAGGAACCATCCTCAGTCTCAAATAAGATTAATAAATTTAAGATCCATTATTGAGTGCTATAAAACTTGTCAACATAAGTTAACATAGGTTTACTCAATCCATTTTCAGAGACTACGATAGCTCTACTAGTCATAAGTTTTACTTGGAATAACATTCATACATATCATTATTATTTTTGAAAGGTTCAAAACATAGTTTCATTAAAAAAATAAAAATGAAAGGTTACCAACTATGCAATAAGAATAAGTACATAATATCCTATTAAAACATTGATTCTTTATACTTCTAAGAGATAAACTTAAGCTATCCATTTAGTAAAATTCCATCAATTTTACAAAGAAAAAATGGAACTATTGTTACTACCTTTATCTTAATAGAGCAAAGTTATCTAAGGGACCATAATTGACCTAGTTGTATGCAGATCAGAGTTTAGATAAAAATGAAAATGAATTGTTTCAATAAGTAAACCAATACCTCATGACTCATATAAGTTGTAAACATGTAATAAAAATCTTATAAATCTCACAAGATTATTTATGCAAATAACCATTACACTCATTAAAGTTATTTATTACAAGTATCCATATCTATAGAATGATACCATTAAATATTCATAAAATCATGTCAATGAAATGTAATTTTCCCACTTTAACCTCAACATTCACGATAGAGATAATAAGTCTAATCTAAACATGTGTTCTTTTAATTATTAATTAAAGTAAGCAATTAGTTTGAATGTTGTCAACCAAATCAAGGTACACATTAAAAAAAAACTTACAACATTTTATATATTCATATCATAGTAAATAATAGTAAAATATATCTATAGAAAGTATTTAAATCATGCAGCAAAGGTTTATTGAAAACAAAACTACTACTTCACCTCTAGAGCAGGGTTATATATACTAAGGTATTAAGAAAGTGTTTTATAATAGAGATATCTCAAAAATAAATATATAAAAAATTCACAGTAATATTATTAATATATAATTCTATATAATTAAATATATTACACACTAGATATAATAAAAAATTTAATTTGAAGTTATAGACATGCCTACAAAGTTTTCAATTCAAAATTCAAATAAACTTCACCCAAACACTAATAATAGGGCCACATATTTTAAATTAAGATCTCGGTTATATCTGAGTGTAAACGGGTTATAAATAAAGTAAGAGTAAAAATCATCATTCATTTTTTTGTATAGAATAAGTCTAAGCAAAGTAATGATAAGTTTCATAATTTCGTTAGCAATAACCAAGTATAATTCCCAGAGCTCTAGGTGTTGAACCTAGGGTATGATACCAAAATGTAATGCTTAAAATTTTATCTAGATAAAACTCATAAAAACACTAATATTTTTTTTATTAAAACTACTAAGATTATATTAATCTCACAATTAGGCTAAGTCCATATGCCACTATGTTAAACTCGTTCCGCTTTACTATTAAAGTTTCACTAATCAAATAGATAACTTAATTATAAATTGAAAACTCGGATTCATAAATGATACGCTCAGTAATTAATAATCATTGTTTCTAATACTTTAATATTATTTATATTATAAAAAAATATTAATAATAATTACATTATGATACATTAAGTCAACTATTAAGATGTCGTTAAGTGTGTTTTAATAAAATGTTTAAATAATCTTTAATAATTATCATTTTTAACCAAATAATTAAAAGACACCTTATAAAAATAAAGGAAGATGGATGATTATTTCAATTTACAAAGATTTATCATCCAAATAAGATAAATAATTTCAAGTAAATAAATCAAAAATTAACTTTAATAAATTAATCGATTAATAATTAATTCAAAATTTAAATTAGGAGGGTTAATCATGAAATAATTAAATAAAGTATATTTCAACCTTTATTTGAATACTTAATTATTAACTTTTACAAGTTGAAGGAAAAATAATTAATTTATAAAGATAAATTAAAATTAATTCATTAATTTCAGGTAAGTCACCAAAGAATAAATTTAATTAACTTTAAATTTGAATTTTAAAGTCAAAAGTCTTTTTCCCACTTGTAAGTGGAGGAATAAGTGAGAGCCATAGGATTGAACTAATCTAAACCCTTGGATCTAGGTATTTTTTTAGAAAACCCTAAAAAAATTTATGATCCAAATAAAATTTATTTCTCAAATTTGTTTCTCATTTTTGCTTTGTTTTTTTTTCTCACAGATTTGCACGTTCAAGCTATAGAGGAAGCTCAAAATATAAACTCAATGTAAATATATATTTTCTTACTTTTTTTAAATTTTCTTTTTATTACTTTTATTTTCTATAATAAATTTGGATTATTTATATATATTTGATTATTGAGAATCAAATATTTATATGTTTGTATATATAAAACCATATATATGTGTGTGTGTGTGTATACTATCTAAAATAGAATAACCGAATTCATATTAAACATAATATTTTAATAAAATTCTTTTAAACATGTTATTTATTTTATAAAAAAATATTTACAAGCCCACTAACCCCAGGTTGACCCAAGCCTGCGGCCTTAACATCGGCTAGGGCCGATGGCCATTAAAAACTACTTGGGGTGGGGTGGTTGATTGATCGAGCCCCCTTCCCCCATCCTATATTCGATGGGAAGGTTGGGGGTTTCGACCAACCGGTCGACTCTCTGTCCCCCCTCCCAATCCACATTAAAAAAAAATTATATTGCTTTTTAAATATTTTTTTATATATATTTTTTAGTTTTATTTATTTATTTATTATTATTAATTTTTTTAATTAGTCTTAATATATCAATTATATATATAAGAATAAATTTCATTATTTCAAATGGTTTTGTATATATGTATGAATGACATTAATATCAAATTTTTAAATATATATAAATATATATATTTTGTATAATAATTTTGAGAAGAATATATATACATATATTTGTCTTTTCTTTTCACAATTAAATCTCTATTTAAAGTTATATATGAATAAAATGGAGAAGTTCCTTATTTTTATTAGTCACATACAAATATAAGCTAAACAAGTTCTACCTTATTCATTCTTTCCATAATCTAATTTACTACTTGTCTCATCATATAAAATGGAAGGAAAGAATTGTTTTCTCATAAAGACAACTATATCATGTACAAAATTAGTATTATCTAATTCATTAAATCACAAGATGATAATTAAATCATATATCAAAACTAATTACTCTTAAACGTGTTTGTTTAATATTCATGTAAACCAATATAAAGTTGATTAGAGTAATTTTCAGCAACTTAAAACAAAAGATTTATCATATAAATGATCCTAAGACGGTAACATTTGCTTCCCAAACATTTTTAACTTTCATAAATCAAAAGAGAGGAAGAGAGAGATAGTGATAAGGAGAAGATTATGTTATCATCATTAATGCAAACAATGACCTTTTGCAACAATTATGAGAGATAAAAAGTACATTTTTACAACATCAACAGATCCATTTTTCATTTGTACTCATAATCTTCTTTGAGATAGGAAAGGAAAAACAAGTAATATATTTTCCTTTTAAAACTATTTAACCATTTTTTTTAATGAAGACTGTGCATTACATTCAAATGCTACAAGGATATCTTCAACACGTCATTTCATAACAATATTCTTATCAAGATATTAAAATATTCTATTAGTCATATGATCAACTTATAAAAAGAATACAATGAGTATACTTTTTCTCATATTCATATATCAACAAGTAGCCATTTGCATTAAGAGGAAAATAACTTAAAAGAGGAGGTAGAATCCCTTTCACAACACTTAATAGATTCAAGCACTTCCAACAATATAAATAAGGATAGAATCATAAGTTTATAAGGCTTATATCATAGTCTCTTACAATATTTTTAAGAATCCATACAGAAACATTCAAGACTACAAGTTTTAACATGTCTTCAATAAAACTTTATTTTTCACAATGGTTCATAAGGGAAAACAACATATTAAAAATACAAAAAAGCTTGGAATAACAAAACACATAAGAGAGTAGCCATCATGCTTCAACCTTAAGCTCCAAACTTCAAGAAGTAAACACTTACACTTAAGTAGTCAAGTTTCAAAGATATTTCAAAGACACCAAAATAGACCAAAAGAAGGTGCTTGACCACCCATCCAATAGGTATCATCACATGGGATCCTCAACTATTGAGGTCCACGCATAGCCTCCCCCAAGCCCAAGGGAAAGAGGCATGCCATCAACTCCATATGCATAGGTATAAGGGATTTCAAAGATCACAAAAGAGTATCAAAATCTACAATTAAAAATCAAGGGAAACAAAGCAAGAGAACATAAGTCACATGGAAGACACCAAGATTTCATTAGGGAAGGAGAAGAGGCTTTTACTTTCTTTGTCACATAAGTTTATCAATGTGCATAATGGCTTCCAAGCCAAATGCAAAAATGTTTATCAAGCATCAATATTCCTCCCTAGACCTCATAGTGTAAAGGTGCTCCCAAGCCCACTACCAACATCTGCACTACAACAAGAAAGAACAACAATAAAGGAAGAACATGGCAACAATACAAGATAAAAAAACTTAAGAACAAAATCTTAAATCAAGGGCATAAAATCCATCCAAAACTCTAATACATTTTCTATAAGGAATATTTATTCAAGAAAATAAGAGAAGGGGGAGAGAGAGCATTCAAACATAAGAAAAACACAAGTAAAAGACCTACCTCATCCGAAGCTCTATTTGATAATCTTCTCCAAGTTTTTTTTCTTTCACCAAGATCCAAGCTCTCCTCCCTCTAAAAATCCCCCTCAAAGACCAAAACAAAGCTCTTAAAATAGATAAGGCCACAAAATAAAGAGCCAATAGGGAAAATACACTTGTATATCCTCATCCAAAGATGTGACCAATTTTCAAGAAAAACTCTTACAAACTCATAAATTCATGTACACACCTACATAGGTGTTCCTTGGACAAAATACAACTCACTTGTACTAAGTACAAGCTTGCTTGTGAGGATGAAAATATAGGTCATAAATAAAGTCCTTTTTATGATCAAAAGGTGGTCAAAATGTCTTGGAAAACACTTCTATCCAATGGGTATGGGTATGGGCCTAAAAGAGACTTGTGAGACAAACTTTACTTGTCAAAAACTCAATGTAAAAAGTGGGTGTAAGGCAAATTTTAGGATTAAACACATGGGTTGAGTTTTTGGGTCAACCCAACTCCTGGTCAAGGTTAATTAACCTCATAGAGGTTAGCATAAGTTTAAGGTAATTTAATTAGTAAAGAGCACTAGGATAAAACATCCTAATGAAAGATAATAAAGGTAAGAATAAAAGACACAAAAATAATTTGATTAACAATTTAAAACAAAATGATTGGTATATGTTTAAAATTTGAGGTGATTTCAATGGTGCATATGGTCCGTCAAGGCATGCCTAAGCCCCTCATAATCCCACCTTTAGTTCCCTATAATCTGTACAGTCAATACAACATCAAATACATCCAAGAAAATAATCGATATCTAAATGATATGCAGACACACACACACACATAATCAATAACTATTAATATAAGAATGTCACAACATCAAATCATAATCTTTGGTGAGTCCAATATAATCAATTATAAGTCGAAATGAATCATGATGTTATTCAACATCAAAATCCAAATAAAACATATACCCAGTCAAAGCAATTGCATTAAGTAATCATTCATCCAATTAAAGTTTACTAAACTAGCTACTAAGGTACATAGCATTACTCTTATATAGTCCCCTACATATCTATTAAGATCACAAAATATACCAAAACATATAATATTAAATAATAATACAATTAGGATAACATCAAATAGCACACATCAAATTTAGTACACATCTAAGGGTCATCACAATGATAAATAGATCAAGATGACTAGATACATAGGTTTGACACAAGGGGTATTATAGCTCGTAGGCCTAACAATGCAAAACCAAGCTGACACTAATGCCATACCTCTTGTGAGCCCTAAACCCCCATAGCTCCCTGTATATCTACACAAGTAAAATAGGTGCCCAACCAAATACTATCCACCCCACCAATAACTCAACCAGAACTCCCAGTAGAAAATATGGGAACCTCTTGCTAATCGAGTCAGGAAGCCCAAAGCAAGTAACCACAATCATGAGCATGGTCATGAGTCTCCTCTTAAATGGATCCCTCTGATACCAATCACTATACTTAAATCCTCTAACATGCCACCTAACCTGGTCATTCTCATCTCCATACAATAGCTCGATATGATCATCATGTACCTCTTGCTCTACGTGGTATATTAGATCACCATAAAGTGGAAGTTAAGTAATCTTATGCACGTCCTTACTTAAGATAGTCATGTCATTGATCGACAACATAAAGCTATTCGTAATGGGATACCATCTCTTGGTGAGTGTTATGATTATGGATGCATCTTGAGGCATATGTTGATAGTGCCTTATCGCTCATAGCCCCGCATCCTCTATGTGGGCCCAATTAGTTAGGGTCATCCCTTACTGTATCTCTACAAATAAATGAAGCACTTGGTCACGCATCTAAATCTACTCCCTGGCCTACACCAATTTAAAGCATGACTTAGTCTCCTAAACTGATGACACCTATCCTAATCTACATTACCCTTTAAATCACCTGATCTATTTCTCTAGCCTCCTCTACCTATTTATCATGTCCCTACCAAATATACCCTCTACACCTACAAGGTCTACCTACATATTTACTACATACCCACTAGGTTTTCCCTCTAAACCTACCCCTTAACCCACACTTGACACACAAACATTATTTTATGCCTTAAATTTTTAAACCACTTATTAAAACCAAAGCAAGCTTCTCTACCCTAGTCGACCATCGACGATCAAACACCCATATTTTCTAGGGTGTCAACCATTGACAGTCAAACCTGACCATCAATGGTCACTATGGGCATTCCATGGCCAGAATGTCCAAACCCTATCACACCCAAAACACCACCTAAAATGCAATAAATTCTCTTCTTTGCTACCTAACATGCCTAGCCTACCCAATTTCACCCACCCACCCTATCAATATTAGTTTTTTCTTACAAATTTGCCCAACAAACCCAAAACCCTACCTAGGGCACAACAAACCCAACCTAAGCATTTTAACCTACCTTAATCTCCTAACCCAATACAAATGCTTAAAATCAAATCTACATTATCAAATTAAAAACACCCCTACCTCATTTTATGACCTCTGTTGCGGAATTGCCCTTGTGGTCCTTGACTGTCGAGGATAAGGTTGGCCCACTTTTTTGGCTCTTACCTTTTACAATCCATCTCTCAATAGACTCAACATCAACTCACCCACCCATGGAGTCTACCTTCCCCACCCACCCTGACCACCTTATCACCTCACTATTGGGTCATTTTGGCCCCATTAGTGCATGTTTTAAGCCATATTTTGCCTGGTCTTTTGATCACAACAACATTGCCATGTTGACCACCTTTTGAAATTGCACCACCTCACACTCACCTAACCTACTTGTATCTTTTTTAGAGTACTTCCTACCTCAGATACCCATGACACTTGACCTATTTGTGTTTTTCACGAGAACAGGCAGTTTACATGTTGAATTCGGGAGAGTCTATTTTGAGACTGTTAGTTTGCATGTTGAAGGCTAGTCGTAGTCTTGAGTTGTGAGTCTAATTATTGTAATTAGGTTAGTCTAATTATTGTAAGCATGAGATCTATATATGGACTCATGGGTTGTATTGTAAACTCGTGCTAGAAAGCCATTGGGCTTGTACAGAGAGCTAGTGTAGTTCCTCCTAGTTACCAAATAGGGATATTGAGAGTGTATGATCAGAGAGAGTTACAAGTTGTGCAAGTTATTGGAGAAGATCCATCGGGGTACTGGTTGAAGAATCATAAGGACTTGGTGAGGCAAGGACAAGGGTTCTTCAGGTGTGTAGAAAGACATCTACATGGTGAGTATGATCTAGTTATTTGCAGGTAGCAATAGAGAGCAGGGGATCTACTTGAAGTACAATTGTGTACTTGGTGAACTGGCAGTGTGTTACTGACTGGTTGGAGAGGTGAACATCAATTCTATATTGGAATTGATTGTTGTGACCAAGAGAGAGAGGGAAGAAGGTCTTGAGGAGTGGCGAACCTTTGAGGTGGAGGAAGAAGTGGCATCTTCCTTATTGTATATTCTTCTGAGTGATTATTAATACAATTGTGTATTGTCTCTCAATTCCTATGTTGTTTCATATTTCTAGTTACTTTATATTTTTGGTTAAATTTCGTGATTAGTTGCTAATACGAGAAGTAATCATATGTGCTCTAATTGGTAGAGCAAGATCCTGACAAGTGGTATCAGAGCTTTTGGTTGGGTTGACTAACAGGGGATTCAGATCTGGTAGTGTTTTTTTATTACAGGTCACTCACAGGGGTTTCAGATTGAGTGGGAGTATAGCAATGGTAGAAGAAAGAAAGCTACGAATGGAGAAACTGAATAGCACGAATGGTCTGATTGATGGAAAGAAAGAGCAAGTAAAAAGAGATCGTTGGTTGGTAGCAGATCAGCTTGTGGAAGCATATGTTGCAGGTAATATTGCACAAGATGTTCTGGATAAAGTGGAATCTTTGTTTACATATTCTTTTGCCTCTTTCCATGCAGCCTAAAATAGAGCATCTTTTCATGGGTATGTCTTTGGAGACTTTGGAGAGATTTATTTAGGGGTTGGAGAGCCTTGTCAGATGATTGATGAAGGGGAAGTGAAGCTGAAATTGCAGGCAGATGACACACAGTGGTTGAAGGAATTCATGCAGGTACCAGTCTTGGAGATGAGTCTAATTTCTTTAAGAAATTTGGGTGATGAGAGATGCACTGTAACTCTCACAGCGGATACACTTGAATTAGATGGTGGTAAGAAAGTAGGTATCCTTTATCTATCTACTTATATTGTTGATTCGTCTTTTATTGCAGAGATGTGGCTTCATAGGCTTAGTCACATATGTAGAAGGAGGATGCAGGTTTTGAAGTGAAAGTCAGATGTTTTTGACAAGCTAAAGAACTAGAAAGCCTTGGTGTTCATGGAGGAGATGACGGACAAAGATCAGGTGAGAAAATTGAATTATTCTGAGCAGAGTAGGGTTGATTTGATTAGGATTTTGATCCATGGAGAGCTCACGGATAAAAAGTTATCACTCACAGACGAACACAGGTACTGGCGTCAGTCACACAGTAACCGACGTCGGTAACAAGAAGACCGACATCGGTCATAAAGTAACCGACATCGGCAAAAGGGACATCGGCGTCGGCCAGGGAAACGATGTCGGCAGTTAGGCTCAGTACATGGAGCCGACATCAGTCGAAAATAGACTGGGAGATGGCTGAGATCGGTCACTGGTACGGATGGTGGGCAGACAGCAAGCTGTCAACAAGTCTCAAACGCTCATGTTGAGGTTAGAAAGGGTAAGTGAACCTCATATTTGTTGTTCACCTTCTTTATATTGCTTATTGATGGTCAAGAACCAGGAAGATGGAAGAAACAATGCAGGTAGAATCCAGATACAGTGGGAGCTTGGCATGGATGAGGAGTTTGAGTCCTTGGAGAAGAACCAAACAGGTATCTATTGGTAGAGTTGTCAGTAGGAAGTAAGCACTGAGAGACGGAATGGATTCTCATTTTAAAGAAGAGAGTGGATGGATACAAGAGACAGAAGGCCAAGGCATATGGTCTTGAAGAAGTTGCAGGACAGTGGTACAGGTATTGACAGGTGGATGACTAAGCATGGCTTCAGTCAATGTCAGTGTAACTATTGTGGTTTTATCTTACCAGGTGGATGATGATTGCAATATTATCTAGTTACTATATGTGGGTTATTTGCTAGCAGGTTTGTACATACAGGGATTTGCTGAGCTAAAGGTAAGGTTAGTTCAGAGGCGTGTCATGAAGAATTTGGAGCAGCGAAATTCTTTGGCATAAGAGACATGGAGATTTGATCTCCAGTGGGAGCTGATGTGAAGATGGTGTTGGCGGGGTTCATGATGCAGGATGCAAAATCAGAAAGCACACCAAGGGATGGACAGTTCAAGCTTAGCTTGAAACAGGGTTCGAAATCACATGAGGTCTAGTGTAGACCTGAGTTTTTTCTTAAGCAGTGGGGGTTGTCAGAAAGTATGGAGCCAATTCGGGGAAGGAGTACTGGAGGGAAGTTCAGCGGGACTAGCTGCAGGGATTCTTGTTATGAAGGGTCAAGTTCTTCACTACATGGATATGTAGGTTCGGATGTGGCAGGTTACTTGAATGACAGGTGTAGCATCATGGGTTGTGTGGTGGTTGGTCTTCAGGATTGATCTTGAAGAGGAATTCAAGCCAGGGAATAATTTAGATGGTGTAAAGGTACAGGTACAGGTGTAGCTATTTATCTCCAAGTGGGAGATTGTTAGGTTGTGGAGCTAAAAGCTTCACTAGGATGTAAACAGGAGAAGTTACGGAGGATGCAGAGTTGTGGGGAGTTGCAGAATCAGCTGCAGGGAAACTGGCATCGGTCTGATCAACCGACGTCGATCAGATAGCAAAGAGGAAGCAACCGGCGTCAATCACCAGTCTGCCGACATCGATCATGGAGGAGCCGACGTTGGCAGCCTGTACGAGAACAGGCAGTTTGCATGTTGAATTCGGGAGAGTCTATTTTGAGACTGTTAGTTTGCATGTTGAAGGCTAGTCGTAGTCTTGAGTTGCGAGTCTAATTATTGTAATTAGGTTAGTCTAATTATTGTAAGCATGAGATCTATATATGGACTCATGGGTTGTATTGTAAACTCGTGCTAGAAAGCCATTGGGCTTGTACAGAGAGCTAGTGTAGTTCCTGCTAGTTACCAAATAGGGGTACTGAGAGTGTATGATCAGAGAGAGTTGCAGGTTGTGCAAGTTCTTGGAGAAGATCCACCGGGGTACTGGTTGAAGAATCATAAGGACTTGGTGAGGCAAGGACAAGGGTTCTTTAGGTGTGTAGAAAGACATCTACATGGTGAGTATGATCTAGTTATTTGTAGGTAGCAACAGAGAGCAGGTGATCTACTTGAAGTACAGTTGTGTACTTGGTGAATTGGCAGCGTGTTACTGACTGGTTGGAGAGGTGAACATCAATTCTATATTGGAATTTATTGTTGTGACCAAGAGAGAGAGGGAAGAAGGTCTTGAGGAGTGGCGAACCTTTGAGGTGGAGGAAGAAGTGGCATCTTCCTTATTGTATATTCTTCTGAGTGATTATTAATACAATTGTGTATTGTCTCTCAATTCCTGTGTTGTTTCATATTTCTAGTTACTTTATATTTTTGGTTAAATTTTGTGATTAGTTGCTAATATGAGAAGTAATCATATGTGCTCTAATTGGTAGAGCAAGATCCTGACAATTGCTCCCACTCAAGCTAATAACCCTTCCTGTAATTTACCACTTTGGCTAAAAACACCACCAAAGTTTGATACCAGTTGTTAGAAATTAAATTAATTAAAAACATATTTAATTTACCATAAAATCAGAATTTAAAACACATAAACTAGATTTTAAATGTGTAAAATCAGATTTATCTATGCACTACTTACATCATGGAATCAATTCCTCAAATCACAGTAAATGTTCTTTAATGGATAAAATAAAAACCAGCAATAACACATAAGACAAGTATATCATGGTTCACCCAATGTGGGCTACATCTACCAAGAAAGTCCTTAATAAAATAATAACAAATCAAGAGTACAAACTTTCCAAAAAAGAACCTCTCACATAAAGTGAATATCTTCTCAAGAATTCACAAAAGAATTCTCTAAATTGTTGATCCAAATATGATATCTATCAACAATATTTCATAGATGATATACCACACCTATACTTGAATAAAATCACACCACAAGCTACTATACCACACCCTATAAAAATAAAGATCCATTTGCAAAGTCACACCACCACCTGTATATAAACAAATATGGAAGAAAACATCTCAAAAAGAAGAAACTCACCATGCTTATCCAAGATAGCCTTATCCTCAAGGAATTATGCCATCCTCCACCTAATCAAGTTTATCCTGAAGCCCTCCAAGGAAGGAATACGCCATCCTCATCTCTCCTCCAAAAAAGACTTACAAAAAATAATGAGATAACAACTAACTCTCTAAAACAAGGAAGTCAATCCCACTTCCATAAAACATGGAAGTCAACATGGAAATTAGAAAAACATCTAAGAAATATTCCACTCATATGGAAGCACGGTTCTACAAAAGGTGAAGTGGAGGATGAACACAAGACAATGCGCTCCCCCACATCTGTGGTGCTCTCTAAGCCCCTAAAATGCTCCACCAAGGTCATGTGATAGTTAGAAAGGGCTCCACACTCAACAAGGTTTCCCCTTGTCAAGTGATCTACTATAATCACCATCAACCTAGAAATAAGGGAGATTTGTAGCATGACTATAGGGTTGAACACCAAAACACCAAGAACAAGGTCACTTATGACCTTGTAGTCTTTAATTTGTTGAATGATGTCGCAGTGTTCCATTTTTACCACCTACCTTATTTTGGGAAGCCTGTAGAAGTAGAGAGATTTTTGGTATCACAAATCCATGAGGAATATTTTTACTTTGTAAGGCACAAGATGTGAGTCACTACCCAATGGATCATCAAGATAATAGGGTTATAATGTTTGGGTATCGACCTTAATGTGGATCTGGAGGACCAAGAGGTAATTGAGAAGAGGGTGGTGGTATTAAAGTATAAAAAGGAGGGACACGCCATGTACATTTCTAGTCTTCAAGATATCAACATTCGAGTAGTTACATGTTTTATTATGACCAAGCTTGGGGGCATGGATAGATGGAAAGAGGTTGACATGGCACACCTCTATGTGGTGATCTAGATAGCCTAGGGGAAAAAGTGCAATTATTCCTAGTATTTTATTGAACAGATTGAAACAGATGTTGAGAAGGCCCATCGCTTGCCTAATCATAAGTTTCCTTTGGGGCGTAATTTTAATTTTCCTATCATTTGATGAGATTGGTGTTCTAGAGTAGGCGAGTAAAAAATTGAATTGAGTTTACCCAACAAAGAATAAGTCCCTCGCAAAATGGTTCAAACAGTTCACTTGCCTAAGCACCATCACCCCTCCCACAAGCTAAAAATGAAAGGATGGTTCAAATGGATGAAGGAAGCCTCTAGAAATGAATGGTGCATCCCCAAAGATTTGCCTACACAGATGGGGACTCAAGCTCAATTTGTTGTTATGCAACATTTCACTCACGCAAATTTGGATAGAGCCCACATATAAATTTTTAAGTGGCTCAAGTTACCTTATGCTTTCATTGCTAAGTACTTCATGAATTTTGTAAATCAAATTAATGACACATGCAAGGTGCACATTGACATTGAAAATCATACTCTTCCAAAATTATATGTCTACTTAGGAAAGAAGGCCTATAGGCAAAAGAAAAGTTTGGATAACACTAATATCAATACACACAAGATTCTCATAGGGGACCATATTCATTTGTTGTATTATATGCTAAAGCCCAAGAAGAAGGCTTCAAGAAGCCATAAGACCACCAAAGAAACCCTTCTCCTTCCACTAGAAATAGAAGTTAAACAAAGGTAGCGAAGAAAAGAGAAGAGGCCAAGGCCTAATGCTACTAGGAGCGGACAAGGGGAGCAACCTAAGTGGAAAAGGAATACCCCATCACCACCAAGAGACAAAGGGATGCCTACAATATAATAATAAGATGGCCCCAATACCACCTAATAGATAGTTATTCCTTCGGGGCAAGAGCATTCTGCACTGAATGTTGGGGTATTTGAACAAAGGGTGGTGACTTTAAGTCATCACTTGAGAGGGGACCTTCCCCAAAGGTTAGAAAGGAAGTCACCCCTAAGCCATAAAAAGAATCCTCAAAGTATCAAGAAGAGCCTGTCCCTGATGATACACAAGTGGACATTAAGAGTCCCACTAGTGAATAGGGGAAAGACAGAAGCACAAACCTAGGCACCAGTGACCAAGATATTGACCTAGGTGGCCAACAACAAACTAATTTATAATTTGAAATAATAGAGCATGATCTTAATAATGGAAAGGGTCCTATTGGGGAATCCAAACAACAATAAGAAAATAAGAGTGATAACCTCCTCATTAATGGCTATCTCCAAAAAATTGTTAGGTTGTGGAGCTAAAAGCTTCACTGTTATGCAAAAGGAGGAGGTTGCTAAGTTGTAGAGCAACTGACATCGGTCATATCCAGTGTATAGAGAAACTAGCATCGGTCAGAGATCATCTGACATCGGTCATCTCCAGACAAACAGGGATCGACGTCGGTCGCCTGTGCGGTTCCAAAACTGCTAGTTGACGAAGAGTTAGTTTAACGAACCGGTTGTTTGCATGTAAAAGACTAATTTTAGTCTTGAGTCTGTGGTTCTAATTATTGTAATTAGAAGTCTAATTATTGTTTGCATGGGATCTATATAATAGACTCATGGGGCTGTATTGTAATCAAGGACAAGGAAGAGATCCTTCTGATTGTAAGATCTAGGTTTGTAGGTGTGCAAAACCAGGTTGATCTACAGGTGTTGCAAGATCAGGGAGATCTACATGGAAAGTAAGATCATTTGATTTGTAGGTTGTTTCAAGTTCAAGGGAGATCTACTTGGAGTACTTTGAGTACTTGTGTACTAGCAATATTGTTACTGACTGGTGGAGGTGAACAACAACTCTGTGTTTGAGTTGTTTGTTGTGACCGTAATTGAGAGAGAGAACTCTTGAAGGAGAATTACTAGAAGCCCTAGAGGTGTGGGAAGCCCTAGAGGTGTGGGAAGAGTGTGGCATTTTCTTTATTGTATTTTTCTAGATGAGTTGAATACAATTGTGTATTGTCTCTCAAATTCTGTGTTGTCTTTGATTTTTAGTTACTTGTTACTTCTGGTTAAATTCCGTGTTTAGTTGCTTATACAAGGTAATCAATTGTGTTCCTAATCCTGACAAAGTGGTATCAGAGATTTATGTTCTAGATCCTGACAAGTGGTATCAATTGTTGGTTGGTAGAAGATCAACATGAAGGAAATGAAGAAGCAGATGTTGCAGGGATTGTTGCACAGGATGCTCTTGTATGTTTCTTGGATAAAGTAGAATCTTGGTTTATAGATTCTGTTGCCTCTTTCCATGCAGCCCCAAATAGAGTATTTTTCTATGTTAATGTCCATGGAGACTTTGGAAAGATTTATTTAGGGGTTGGTGAGCCTTGTCAAATTGTTGGCAAAAGGGAAGTGCGGCTGAAATTGCAGACAGGCAACACATGGGTGTTGAAGAATGTCATGCAGGTCCCAGTCTTGAAGAGGAGTCTAATTTCTTCAAGAAAGTTGGGTGATGAGGGATGCACAGTAACTTTCACAGTGGATGCACTTGAATTAGCATGTGGTAAGAAAGTAGGTACTCTTTATCTATCTACTTGTATTACTGATTCTCCTTCTATTGCAAAGAAGTGGCTCTTTAGGCTTGGTCACATGAGTGAGGAGGGAAGAGTGTGGCATCTTCTTTATTGTAATTTCTTTCTGGATGAGTTGAATACAAAATTTGTATTGTCTCTCAAATTCTGTGTTGTTTCTGATTTCTAGTTACTTGTTACTTCTGGTTAAATTCTGTGTTTGGTTGCTTATACAAAGTAATCAATTTTGCTCCTAATCCTGACAAAGTGGTATCAGAGCTTTATGTTCTAGATCCTGACAATTGGTGTCAGAGCTTTGTGAACTCAGTTCCTGTCAAAAATCCCTGAAGAGCCACTGTATATATGGGAGTATTTCCTTGGGGAAAAATCCTCCAATCAAATTCAACATGAACACTCCTTATACACAGATGTTTATAATGAGGAATGTCGCTTTGAGCTTCCATTAGTTAGAACGTATTTGATGTCGTGGGGGTGGATTTTCTTGAAGTATTTTGGGTGGATCCCTGACAGTGTTCACTAGCTCAAGCAGGGACGTCCCTCATTAAATTTTCTCTCAAGGTCACTAAGCAAAATATTCTACATGGCTATGATGTTCTCCATCTACAACAAAAGCATTGTGAAGTTGTTCCCATGTATCATCAAGAATTTAATGCAAGGTTGAGACTTGAACAGGAATTAAAATATCTCAAACACCAGTAGGGAGCAATAATAATGTCTCAAGTGAGGACTCTAAAAATTTATAAGATAATTTTGAAAAATGAGCCAAAACTTGCTTATGGGATCTATCCTACGGGTGAATCTATTGATAATTTGTAGACCATGGTAGATATTTTATTTTAAAAATACAAAGACTAGGTGAACCCTCGACAGGTGTAGACTTGGGCCATGGAGTAATTTATTGAATCAGTTGAGGTGTGTAAGATATTTTTGGCTGGGGTGGGTGCCATAGTTCCCGTCACTGATGGGGTTTTTATAAAATTGGCATGACCAACTAAAGTTTTGGAAGTTAGTCTTCAATCAGAAAAACACCAACACCAAAAATTGGTTGAGAATGTTATAACAATAAAGGATAGAGTGCAACATGCAAAAGCATTCCAGGATGTGGAAGAACTGGAAAATAATATTAGCGCTCATCACCAAGAGCTTAATACCAATTTTATAGCACTCCAAAGATAGGTCTTGATAAAATTCAGGTCGCTTGAAGACATCCACAAGGATACCATTGCTAAACTTCAATTTTTGATGACTCAAGCAGGTGACTTTCCAGAATAGCTCGAGGAGATGAAATGACTAAAAGGCAAGGTCGCTGAAATTACCTCCACTATAGATTGCCCTCAACCACTGGAAGTCAAGCACCAGGTTGAGCAAATGAGACCTAAATTTTTGGAATCTAAGGGACTTGAGGATGGTGCATAGTCTGGGACAGATTATTAGCTTAGTGTGGGGTGATGTTGGACCCCAAATTTTATATTGATTTATTCTAAGTACTTTTTGGACACGACGTAGAAGGACTTGGCATGAGAGAATCAAGTTGTAAGGAACAAGGATGCATAAAAAATAGAGGAACTGATGATGTAAGACTCGGATAATAGCGTATGACTTAGACAAGGGTGTATAAAGTAGAGATGGTTAGGAAGCAGTTTGTGTGAGCATCGAAGGAGAATAGTCAAGTGTGAATCTAGCACTAGTTTGCAAAAAGATAGGAGTATGACAATGCATATATAACATAGAGAGGGTATATAATGAGAATTGGTTGTTGGCAAGTCATCATTTTCATATTAATACTATATCATAGTGGTCAGGGTAAAACCCTATATAAATACCCTCTAGTTTTATTTAGGGAGGTAAGTGTGATTTGGTAATTGTAATCTTAAGCTTAGTCATGATCTTGATGTGCATTGTAACTTGCATATGTTGATCTTTGATATGTAATGAGATAGAATACATGTGCTACTAAAATATATTTTTTAATCCTTTTATGAAATCAATGGTAGTACTACTCTTTTTCTCAATTTGCACCTATATTTTTTTGCAATGACTAGCTTAATTATGAAATGAGTGAATTGTTAGGATTATATATGATATGATGTTCATGGTTAGAACTATGTGCATGTTCAAATACCCTAGTATAAATATCTCAATGCATACACCACCATGTGATAAAACCAATGGGAACCAGTCTTAAGCTACGTGCTTTGGGTGAGTGTATGAGATCATTTCTCATGTGATATGTCAATGTACTAGCTCATTGGACTACTTATTCTCTTTAGACACGTGATTAGGATAAGTCATGCTAAACTAAAGGAAAAGATCCCAACATCATCCTTCCTTCACTAGGTAAGTCAAGGTACACACTTCAATTATGTATCATTTTTATACTTTGATGCACACATGCATTCATTCACATATGCACATCAAAGTAGGGGCATTATGTAGGGACCTAATTATGATACAAGGCTTTTTATTGCAATGTTTTTAGTATTGTTTTGTGCATACGGATCATTGGTTTGAAATTACGTGCTATTGGCACTTGTCTATGTGTCTTCATCCTTCTTCTCTATGCGATCCCATGGTCTTTTGTTTTTCTCTTTTTCTTTTGTATTTTGTTGGTTTTATGTCTACAAGACTATTTTCTATGTTTTCCCTTCATTCTCTAGTCTTTCTTCCTCTAGGAAAACTTTGGTGTTCTCGATGAATGTGCCTTGGGTGGATTTGATAATATGTTGTATCTATCCCCTATATTTTTGGGGGCCCTTCTATCCTTGTTGCATAATTTTGATGTGTGGATTCGTGTATGCTAGTTATTTTATTTTTCTTTAGTCAACTTGGCACCAATAAGTCTTTAATTCAATCTTGAGAAGTTTATTTCTACAAATCATCTAAAGGACTTTTAATAAAAAGTAAGCAAGAAAGTATCAAGAGGAATTATATATCGTTTCAAGTTTAGGCACACTCTACAAAGATTTATTTTTTCTTAGGGATTTTTCATCAAATAATTTACAAGCATGTTGTATCAAAAGAAGGATAGCTGATTATCTATGTAATTATATATCACATAGGGAAGAGGAGGTGAAACCCTCGCTTGAAATACCATTCAAATTGTACAAGAATTACATATGGTCTTATTACAATGTGTGGGATAGGTAGTTGAAACTCCCTTGGGGTTGCCTAACCCATAACCTATTTTTATTATTCTTCATTGTGATTTTGTGGTAAACTAGGTTAATAGAAGAATAAGCTATAAAATTATAATTTCTACCTATAAGTTCAAGAAAATAAAGACACTTGATTGTATGACATCAAAAAATGTCCCTGCACAATAACTCAAAATCTAGAACATGGTGCAATATAAATTCGATCAACAAAACATATTTGGAAACAACACAAGGGAATATTCAGCAATTGAAATTGCTCGAGGAATTTTAGATGACAAGTTAACAAGGGCTAAAAATGTTTGGTTATAGTCAAGGTTTTAGATTTCATATAAAGTATTATCATCACTCCCAGACCACTACTGCACTCTCAAATTCCCAAGATTATGCCCAGGGGTGTAAGATTTTATAATGTTGTTATTGATTTACATAGTTTTACTTGTTCATGCCTTGTTATTGTTTTGCTTGTACATGTTAAAGGCCATAAGGTAGATTCATTGATGTTATGAATTGTCATATTAGTAATCTTCTTTGTGCACCCATTTTAGTTTATTTTGCTTAGGCAATCTAATCATAATCCACTTTTAGCCAAAATGGTACCAAAATCAGGTTTCTATAGAGTCACGTTTTGTTTTTATTTCTAAACAAGCACAAAATATAAGAGGCATAAGCTATGATGATCAAGAACATAATTTGCCTGGTTTTCTCCTCGGGAACATTCTGAGGTTTAGGAAAGTTATGTGTGATAAGTGTGAGAACCATCCCACTTTATTTTGATTATTCTCTTAGGACATGTAGAATTCGATTTGGTGAAATGTTGAGATGGATGTAGTGGTTTGGTACATTGTGGTCAAGTTGGAGCATTGCACAATATTTTTTAGCAGTACCATTTTGGATCATTGTTGATTAAATGAAAGCGACAATTGTAACTAGCCTCATGTGCATTCCTAAAAAGGACATGACGATATTAACTCAAATGTCTTGCAGTGCGAGTATGGTCTACATGTGAACATAATAAAAATATCGATGTGAAAGTAGTATGTAAGTGCTAGTTATATGCACATTATTTTCCATTGGTGTACAATACTTAGAAATGCCAAATGGAAGGGTGAGGGGCCCCATGTGACTTGACTTAATAATGTTTCAAAAAAAGTTTCAAAATATTGATTTGAAAGCTTAAAGGATAAAAACAAATAAGTGTTACTTTATCCAAATAAGTGTTATAGGTAATTTGGAACATACAAGCATGGTCAATTACATAGCTAACATTATATTGTAAAGCATTTTTGGTGCACAATTTGAAGTTCTTTTCTTTATATAATTTATTGTTTTTCAATATTTTTGTTTCTATTGTATGGGCCCAATAAATTAACGATATTTCATTGAACATTAGTCACAAAATCCAATTTGATTTTCTTAACATTTTCGGGAAGAAAAGATTCAACTAGTTTAGATACAAGAGAGTTGTAATGGGAGATCTAAGTGCAGGAAAGTGAAGAGAGAAACTAAGAGAACAAAACCTAGAAGTCATATTTTAGTTACAAACACTTTGTTTGAAGTGTAAAGCCCAATGAAACCATTGTTTGAAGTGAGTATATGATCTTAATTATCTTTGATCAAACCTAAATTTTTGGTGATAGTCATTTTGACCTCGATTATACATTTTAAGATCAGATTTATAAGACAAAAGTTCTACAATATTATAAATACAAATACATAACTTTTATCCATTATATTTATTTATTATTTAAATTTATTATGTAGTGAATGCTTCATTAAATGTAATTAATTTATTGTGTTTCCATAGAAACAGTAGCGTACTATATTTTAAAAAGTTGAGAGTTTCCATTAGAGATGGATCATGGAACGAACTTGAAAATAGTGTTGCGGTAGAAACCAGAGACCCCACCCCCTCAAAATATATATATATATATATATATATATCTCTTCGAATTCAAAAGACATAAGAGCCCCCAATATTTTTAATCCTTGAAATCTCGTCTTCATATCTTAGTGCATTAAACCCAATTTTCCATTTATCCAAATAAAAACTTGTTCAATTCAACTCAGTCATCCTCTTCATTTATTTGGGCAGAATGGAAATTCCTCAGGCTTATATCTAACAGGAATTATGCTCGCTTTATGCTGTTCAGCATTTGCAGGCCTGTCTGTTAAAAGGCACAGGGAAAAAATAAATCTAACAAAAAAGACTGAAAGAATTGAAAGAAACAACTCCATATACAACACTTAGGTTTTGGTAGGTTGGGTTGGAGAATGCAGGGGAAACAGAGAAAGCAACTCTGGTTTTCGTTTCATATTGAGTGATGAAGGCTGAAAACAAAACTCTTCCTCCTCCTTTCCTAAGTATGAGGATTGATTGCAGGAAGGAGGGGTAGAAGAATAATAAGAATAACTTGAAGAACATTTAAATGGATCGGCAGGCCCCAGAGGAGTGATTGGTCTAGGAATTAGAGTGGGTGATAACACCTTATTAGTACCTTTTAATCTTATTGCATCATTGAGATTCAAATTAGCCTCAAATTTTCTCTGAGCTTGCCTTCTTTTCTGGATCTTGAAATCTGATTTCTGGGCACCCACTTCAATGCCACACCTCTTCGATGCACAGCAATCCCCATTTGATTTGATCCCTGCTGCTGCACATCTTTTCTTTGAATTTCTTTGAGGTATGGTGACAGGGAGCGCATTCCCCTCTGAATCATCTGAAATGCCTGTAAGTTTCTGCACAAGCTCCTTGAACATATGGCTCTCTGTCTCTACAAAGGTGGTTGATACTACGAGCACAGTCTGCTTGAATGGTGTTGTGCATTCAGGATTCTCCGACCCCCAGTGTTTGGGACCCCCAGCAGGCAGGCCTTGGGATATGGTCATGGCCTTCTCTTCAACTGAACCAGTAATTACTTCAAACCATAAAAATCACCCAATTACAGCATATCAATGTCCGTCGGATTGCAATTAAATCATTTTCATCCCTTCCAATTTGATGAGAGTAACGAGCACGGCAATTTGAAGCCATGAAAAAACGAAAGAAAACAAGAGCAAAGAATACTAAGGTCAATAACGTGTAATGTAGTAAAAGTTATTATGACTTATCTAAGAGAGTGATTCCTCCAAATTGAATTCAAAGTAAAATTTAAAAATATTTCTTAATGTTTAATTAAATATTATAATTTATATATTTTATTAATTTTAAAATTAAAATAATTTATTATATATTCGAAAGATTAAGTTTATATGATAAAAATATAACTTACAACTTAATTTGAATGGTTTAAGTGTCTAGTTGATAATTTAAAAATTAAAAATAAACATTAAAATATATTTATTTTTCATTATTTAAATTTTGTGATTAATATTTTAAATGATTAAATGGAATGTAAAATTAAATATTTATATAAATTTATTTAAAATTATATATCAATAATTAATCAAAATTTGTAGTAATATTAAAAATGTTGTTATATTAAAATAATTTAAAATTTAATCATTATTTTTTGTAAAATTTTATTTATATGTTTAAATAATTTAAAATTGGTCTCCATAAATATTAATTTGTGTTAATGAGTTTTTTCAAATAAATTTAACTAATATAATATATTATGGATAAATAGATTTAAGTTAATATGTAATACAAAATACTTATAAATATTTAATTAGGTATAAAATAAATTTAAATATTAAATTATTTATTTAATTAATAATTTTTTTTAATGAAATATATTTCTATATTAACTAAATAGAAATATATAAATAATTCATAAAAAAAATAAAGGCGGCATAAAAGCACACTACATTACATTAGATAAAGTCTAGGAACAAAACTAAGAGTTCAAAATACTAGGCAGCGCTTAGGAACAAGTCACAAAGTTATAAAAAATAACTATTATGCAGTAAGTGCAAGTCCAGAAGGCGGAGGATTTATATCATCAGTACCTTGGCCCGAGCTTGGTAAGTTATTACCCTCTGGGATAGGCTCCTACCCAGTAGTTTGAGTACTGTCCCTATCATCATCTTATGCTTGTGTCCGAGTGGGCAAAATGGTCAGAGAAAACCTAGGGAACTTATCCATCATGTTTGATCGGCCTCCAGGGGGCACCCCTAAGCATCTGGGCACAGAGGAGGAGGAAGAACGCCCCAGCCATGTTGCCTTGCAGGGGAAGGAGGTGGCAACTTCCACCTTCATTGCTGCCCAAGAGGGGAAATACGCTTATATGGGGTGTCGCTATGAGAGTGACCCCTGGAATGACTGCAACAATGTCCACCACGAGACAGTTGAGGCACTCTGTCATCTAGTCTGGGATCCCTGAACGAAGGAGGAACCCGAGCCATTGCACAAGGAGCATCTCCCCAGTGGGAGAGGCGATCCTGAAGATGCCCAAGCTCCATAACTACTTTATTGGCTTGAACTTGAATTTGCAAAAGAACATTGGAGATGATATAGGACTTGTGTAAAGTAGAAACATTATAATCAACATAAGCATTATTAAACATATAATTATTTTTTTCTTTTTAAAGTCAAAAGAGAATCTCCACTTTCAAAGTATCCCAGAGTTGTGTGTATTTGAAGGGCATCATGGGTTTGTCTCCAAGGAGGATATGTTGCCAAAGGAAGAATTCGAGTTGAAAAACCTGAAAAGATCATGGATCTAAGTCCAAACCCTTTGAGCTTTGGAACAATACCAGAAAAGATGAGGAAGCATCTCAAGGTGGCCACAAAAAGGGCAAGTAGGTAGGTGGACTCCAAGTTGGACGAGTCTTCTACCAATAGGTAAGCCTTGGTGCAGCATACACCAAGCAAAATGAGCAAGCTTGGGCTCCACACAAGCCCCCCAAACATTGTTGAAATGAAATCTCCATGTTTTGACAGACGAATGTAGCTCCCAATAGGGGTTAAGCTTGTCAACCATAAGCAAATGGGGGATGAGCATGCATAGCCAAGCCGAGAGTATAATTGCGAAAAGGGGTCTCAATAAACCATTTCTAATCCTTCTACCATGACCGAGTGAAATGGATGAAAATTTTATTAATAAAAAAATAAAGAAATATGTAAAATTTTTAAAAGTATCTTGAATATTCTAGAAGATTTAATAGTGAAAATACTCATTAAAAGTAATAAATAATTGAGTTATAAAAATTGTGTTTGAATAAATAATATTATTTGGACGAACACTTTGAATGATATTTATACCATATATTATTAAAAAATAAAAATAATTTAACAAAATCTTGAAGATTGGGTTTTTTCAAATTTTTCTTCTTCCCTCAAATCACTATGTTGGCCCACCATTTCGACAAAGTATGAAAGAGTATAATTTTTTTAGTATTTTGAGGGTGCAAAAGACGTGTATATTGGATGAGTAACATGTAAAGACATTTCATGAAACGGGTATATTAGATGAGACATCAATTTTGATAAAGTTCAGCAGAGCATTGTTATACTTAAAAGTGTGTAAGAAAGCATTTACACAAATGAACTAAAAAATCTAGGAGATGAAATGGGTATATTAGATGAGACACCAATTTTGATAAAGTTCAGCAGAGGACTGCCACACTTAAAAAGGTGTGTGAGAAAGTATTTACACAAATGAACCAAGAAATCTAGAAGATGAAATGGGTATATTAGATAAGACACCAATTATGATAAAGTTCAACTGAGCACTGTCACACTCAAAAGTGTGTGAGAAAGTATTTACAGAGATGAACCAAAATATCTAGGAGTGCTGGGATGGAACAGATATGTTTGAAATTAATGTTTTATAATGTGAATATATTTATTATAATTAATGTGTTAAAAAAATAATATACATACACGTCCCATTATAGATAGAGAATGAAAGATATATTATAAAAAAATAAAGAGAGATTTAAAGAATATGAGTGAATTTAATTAAGGCCTATTTCTTAATCTTTATGAGATTAAAAGCCTAAAAATATGTAAACTTGTTTTATAAATATAAAATAAAATTTTTGGTGTGTTAATTTACTATCAAAACTGCACTTTATAATCCTTTGTGCCATGAAAATAGAGTGAGACTTTTAAGGGGCAGCTGTACTGCCGTTCTACCTCTCTGAATGAGAAAAAATAATTTGGTAAAGGGGTTCATTGGATTCTGTGTGTGTCCTGTGCATCTTTCACTCGGTCTTTTGCATCGATGTCTCAGATTTGCATTGGATCCATTTTTCAACGCATTGTGTTCATTGCATTGCATTCGATCAAGTTCGGATCGTAGACCTTGCATTGATCTCGACTGCATTAGGCTTCAAATCTTTTTAGTGATTCAAGCTAGAGATTCCCACTGTGTATTAAGGTTCTAATTTATATATCTGAGCTGTCAAATGAGCATCTTGATTCATATGTCTGTCAGGATCAAGTATGCTTATATATCCGTTCCAGATCGTTTTGAAGACTTGGGGAACAACAAAGCTACTTCTTTCTATTCCCAAGATCTTGAGCATACAATTGGATTCTCTCTCTCTCTTAAAAATGTCCAGGCCTAGTTTTTTCCTCATTGCAGTTTTTCAGAAGAATTATAATTGGCATGTTTATTCTGCTTCTGCTTGTGATGTTTCTTATGACAACTCCAATCCTATTTTTACATTTGAGATGTGCCTGACACAGTTGGAATGTGAACGAGCTTCCATGTTTTACAATAACACTAAATCGATTGGCGAATGACTCTTAACTCAGGTTTTCTTGATATTCTACTAATAGATCCGCTATATTAAAGTCTAGTCTCTTTATTAAAGTCTAGTCTCTTTATAGGTTGTGTTAGTAAAGAGTTAAGGCACTTATTTTGTAACGAGTGTTAGGTATATAGTTTGTTTTAATAAACTTTTATGGTCTCTTAGTGTAACAAACCCTCTCATTTATTCGGCCATGTAAAATAAAGCGTCTTCAAAATTAATTGTGGGGGTATAGTCATTTCTTATCCTCTTAGAATTAGTATTGTGCATGTCATCAAATTTAAATTTATATTTTATATAAAAGATATATTCTCGGTTGAAATTGACGTTTAAATTTCAACAAATATATTAATTATGTGGGGCGGGAGGGGGGTTTCTTCTAGAAAATAACATGCAATTGAGTCTCAAAGTCAAACTTATTGAATAAGCAAGGTCTAACTAGAGGTCAGAGACTTAATAGAACCTCTCATGAGCCACTAACAATGGGGCCACACTATGTTGTAGTGGCATAACTTTCAATACTTTCATGTTTTTGTATGTTGTGTGAATAATCTCCTACTACAATAACATTTGTGAAAGACTCATATTTCAAGAAACTCGCTCATTGAGTACAAAAAGAGATATGAGGTAAACTCAATATGGATGACTACATAGATAGTTTGGGAGTTTGGGGAGGTGGAATTTAGGAATTCAAGAATTCAATTCGAGAGCCACATCTTTGTGAGGGTTACAAGACAACTTGATGGAGTTGAACCTAGTCCAATAAATATTTTCAGAGAGAAGCTTCTGAAGAATGTGTGCAAAAATAATATATGTACACATCCTATTATAGATAGAGAACGAGAGAAAGTATAGTAAATTAAGAGAGATTTCAAGAATATGAGTGGATTTAGCTAAGGCTTATCTCCAAGTCTATAGGAGACTAAAAGCCTATAAATATGTAAGATTGTTTTATGAACGTGTAATAATTTTTTTGGTGTGTTAATCCAATACCAAAACTTCAAGACTTACCAAGTGTTGACAAGCATCAATGGCTATAATTTGGTCGACACAAAACATTGAGTGTAGTAAATGGGAAGGAGGTTGTTTGAGCCACAAAGTGCAAATTGTGGAGCACCAATCTAGGGAGCTTGTAGAAGGAGCGAGTCTTCAAGTAGAATAACATTAAGGAAAACTACAACATGGAAAGGTCTTGAGCAGATCTAGCCCAATATGGTACAAATATAAAGTTGTTAATCAAGGCAATTTATTGTAAAACAATCTTACCCTACTATATTTAGAAAAATTAACACACTTCAAGGGGGACATATTTATTGATTGTAATTGAAAAGTGGTGGATTATACCTATAAAATCCTATATTTTCTTTTAGTTTAGGTGGCTATCATGGTTGTTGATGACAATGTGGTTATCGATGTTGTCAATGTTATCGTTATTATTTTTGTTACCATTATTGATTATGTTAAGTCTAGAGCATTCATGTAATTTTGTGTATTAATTTTACAATGGTTGATGTGAATATACAAGTTCATTTACTGAACTTGTAATGTTTATGGTGGTAATTATTTATAGATCTCTTCGATAACTCGTATTTAAAGTTTAAGGTAGACAAGTGTTTGTCTATGCTAATTTGTTTTGATAAACTTTAACGAGGTTAAATAGTTCAACTCATCTTTTTTGACCAACCCAATCAGGCCCCTGTAGTCTCATTGAACCTTAGGTGAGCATGCAAGCCCACTTGCATGATATTTTAGTGTGGTGAGTATCATTTCTTAGGGTAAGCAGAGTGACATATATATGACGTTTGGTTTATAGGAAAATATACCCCAACATTTTGGTTCCATTTTTGGGACATTGTTGAAATAGTTTTAGAAAATGATTCATTGGATTTCCTTAGAAAACATTGAGAGGTGGATTGATAAGTTACAGTGTACCTTCGTAATAAATCATCCCAACTTAAGAAAGTTAACTCATAGGAAATGGATGGATAAGTAATTTTATGATACTCTTAATTAATTATTTTTTGCAAGTTACCTAAGCATCTTCATGCATGGTAATCCATGTATGTTATAGAAAATAGTAGAAAATTTGGCATAAAACATCCCTTGACAAAAGCATATATCAAAAATTTATAGCGCACTGATGAATTTTGGACCAGATCATTGGATGTGTGGTGGAAGGGCACACCAAATAGTTATCTTTTGGAGTTATCTATTTCTATGTATTCTTGCCTAAAAGTAGAGTATCAATTTTTTAAGTGATCTTAGAGGGTATCATATAATGTAACCACCGTTTGAGATTAAAAATCTTATGGTAGATTATAACATTGATAATATTCATATGGAGGGCTAAAAATATACCACTCATGGGTTAGGTAAACTGTATAAAGATAAGGGTGAGCAAGGTTCACATGATTGCAAACTCAGATGACACAGATACTATAAAGGTAAAAAAATGTGATTGCCACCATGGACCCTAGGAAGGGTAGAGAGGTAAGTGAGGGAGATGCCATGAGGACTAACATAGAATGGGAAGGACATGGGGATGACTTTCATGTTGATGAGACACAATCCAATGAGGGAGAATTATGCACTATTGAGTAGGATGTTGATATTATGGAGAAGCTATATATAAACTTACTTAAGACCCCAAGAGCACACATAACCACATGATAATTGAGAAGGCACACACATAAAATATGCTCAAATTTCCAGCTAATCCATTTCTTAGTCAAATGGAGGAAAGCAAAGGAAACTATGTAGATTCATCCCAGATATTGGACGTTATGAGATAAGAGATCACAAAAAATATTTATCAACAAGTGATACCTTATAAACCATCAAGACTAGTAGCAACACCAGAAAAAAAATCATAGAGCCTAGTAATGTTTGGTATGCCACCAACTGGGGGCAATAATCCAATCACACAAGCTAGCAATAACACAACAAGAGGGACAATAGCTGCAGGTGAGAAAACCACTATGTACCAATCCACCTTCAACACAACTAGTATTAGGATTGGTGAAAATGTGTCTCCAACTAAAGGAGATGATAGTGGCACATGTGAAAGTAGCCCTAGGGGTAGTTAGAGTTCAAGTGCTTAAGCAAAAGGTAGTGCATTGATCACGCAAGTGCCTACCTTATAAAAATTCATTTATGAAATTTCTCTAAGTCTATCTAAGTATTTAGGAGTGGAAAATCCTACTAAGCATGTCCACAATTGTAACTTATATGGTACACCAAGGGTGTCCTTTTGATAAAAACAAAAAATAAATCTAGTTCATGACTACATTGTTAGATTGTGCACATATGTGGTATGATGAATTTTATCTATATAAGCTATTATGGATTATTAACTCCTAAAGGATGCATTATTAAAGGAGTTTGATATCCATGAATTTGAGTAATAGAGCATTTCAATGCTCAAGTAAAGCAAGAATGATCTTACCAAAAGTGTTTACACATATGATGCAGTTCAAAACCTTACACTAAAAAATCCTATATGATATCCATCCTCTTCAACACGTGCTGATATGAATTGTTAGTTAATGCAAAATGCTCATTTTTTACCAATTTTGAATAAACATGACAATTTTCTCAATTTCCTTCTTTTTACATGAAATTAGCTTGTTTGGTTAAAAATTAGGTTCAATACTGATTAAAAACAACAATAAAATCAATATAAATAGAGAAAATACAAACCAAATTGATAACAGAGTTCACCCTTTTGGGGACTACATCTCCAAGTCCAAAAAGCACTCGAACCGATCTATTAAAATACACTTTTTGTATAACATTGTTTACACCAAAATATGACTTTGGTCTATAAAAATAATCTCTACTCTACCTCTAGAAAATTTTTGCAACAATCTCTTTTTATGGAAGTTGTTCTTTTTTACATAAAAAGACACTTGCTTACTTGTTCTCCTTCAAAGGGATAAAAAAAAATTCCTCTGTCTCTCCCTCTCTCTCTCTCTTTCAAATATGGTAATGAGTCTTTTATAATGTTTCCAAGAACCTTATTTTATGGGTTTAAGCCTTATCTTCTTACCCAATATGTTGGGATTCATATCTCCCTTCCATTTACTTTTTTTAGGCTTGGATAATGCTTCAATGCATTTTGGGTGGGATTTAATCCCACATTAATAGGGATATTAATGTTTTAAATAAAATTTCAATGCCATAAGAATGGGTCTTAAGACCAATCTCTGTCTTAAGTTGTTTTTGGATGTTCCACATGTCAAGATACAATTGGTACACCTGTTAAGCACTGATTGGGCCACTTGTACATGGCTAGTCAGCATTGTGTTATTATTTTTTTTCCTATTTATTGTTGCCTTCAAAATTCCATAACTTTCACATGTGATGTTAGTTTGACCCCGTTTAAATGATGTTAGAAAGCTATTGAGGATCTCTTCAATGTGTGGGTAGTTTATAGAAAATTACAGAACATAGAATAAAATTGGTGTTAGGATCCTCCTAGATCACTCCACTACACTAAAAAAAAATTTGGACCACCAAAAGTCTAGTTTTTATTCTAAAACATGAGGGTAGAACTCCCTCACTTTTCAAATTTCCATCCACCTTGCCTTAATTGGATTTGTTAGGGAATTTTAGGATAACTCGCAAGTATTCAACATCTCCTCTTCATGATGTCCTTATCTTCATGTCAAGAATTGTTTCTTCATGCAATTCATCAATATATTCATGAAAATTATCTATAGAGGGAGCTTGAACACTCTCACCTTGATCAATCATCATAGGTATCTCATACAATTTCAAGTTTTCCAAATTTATAGCTGAATATATCTACATGTAAGGTGTAATTCCAATTAGAAAGCATTATCACCAATCTTATCAAAAAGATTAAATGTAACATACCTAATTGTTTTAAGCTTTATACCTTCACCTTTGAGGTGTTCTCTACTTATGTGAATCCAAACTAAATCACCAACTTGGAAGTGATGATTAACCCTATGTTTTTCATACCTAGCCTTGTACTTGGCTTGGCTCTTTTCCAACTACTCTTGGATAGCTTGATGAATGGATTGGATGTTTTGGATGAACCTATTAGATTTGTCTTCATCCTTAGTTTCATTCATCATTGTTTCTTTTCCAAAAGTGAAGTCCAAGGGAGACTTAAGAAAATAACCAAAATAAGTCTCAATAGGAGATTTACCTATAGAAGAATGTATGGCACATTTATAAGCATGTTTCATAGAACTCAAGTGTTCCTCCCAAATCTTAGGATGCTTATTACAATATCCTCATAGCAAATGAACCACTGTTCAGTTGACCACTTCTATTTGACCATCAATTTGTGGATGAAATGCATTGCTCTTCTTGAGTTCTGTGTCCATTAATCCTAAAAAGTTAACCTACAGTTCCTAATGAACTAATAATCTCAATAAAAAATAATAGATTTGGGTAAACCAAAATGAACCCAAGCATTATAGAAGAACAAGTGTGTAGTCTCCTCACCTATGATAGTTTTCATACAGGGCACCAAAACACACATTTTACTAAATGTTTCCATAATCATATATAAATACTCATTATTCTTTCTAGACATAAGCAAGCCACCCACAAGTTATATATAAACACTCTCCCATGGATGGGTTGGTATGGGAAGTGGGGTATATAAACCCAACTTCCCATTACTAGGCTTGCTAGTGGCGCAAAAATACAACCCTTTACATATTTGGATACATTTCATACATTTGAGGCCAATAACAAAATATTTGCAAATGTTCAATTATTTTCCCAATGCTAAATTGATCATAAATAAAATAAGTGTGTGCCTCCCTTATCACACAGACTCTTTCATCTTGTGGAATTCATAACTTACCAAGATGATGCAATAATCCGTTATGCATGTGATAGTCTATTTATTCTACATGATTTCCATGGGTTAGATCTTCATAGACATCCTTAAAATCAACATCTCTAGCGTAATGTTCCTTATGACTTTCATGCATCAAATAATTATGATACAAAATAATAGATGCTACAATATGAGGTCTTGAAAGCATATCAACTTCCTTGTTTTGTGTACCTTTTTTATATCTGATCATAAGATGGAATTTGTGTAAAAACCCCATCCAAAAAAAAATGCTTTGTTTATTTTAATTTTGAATATGATTAGAGATATTGCAAAGGCTAGTGATCCATGTGGATGATTGTCTCTTTTCCCTTAAGATAATGCTTCCATTTTTTCACACTTTAAACCAAAGCATACAACTATTTATCATATGTAGGATATCCCATTACCACACTTGTGAAGGTTTCATAATGGTAATAAACATGATTTCATTTCTACATCAAAATTGCTCCCACGTCATAATCACTTGCATCAATTTCAATCTCAAATGGCTATTGCAAATCTGGAAGTACTAACACTAGGGTTGTGCTTATCTTTTCGTTCATCATGTTAAAGGATTTTTTATGCTTGCCTCCCCATTAAAAGACCTATTTTCAAATCATGCAAAGGAGATGTAATCAATGAAAGGTTAGCAATAAACTTCCAAATATGTCCAAGGTTAAGAAGAGAGAAAAATGTCAAATCCCAATAATCAACAAGGTCCACTATTATAAAAAAACTCATCAACTAAGAAAATCATGTAGCTAGAATCAACAAGAACAACTTATGTGAGGAAGAATACCATAATATTTAAGCTAAACAAAAGCATTATAAAGGTTATATTTTTAATCACGTGTTCTAAGAACACACTAAAGCTAGTTTACAATTTATTACACTATGAAGGCATCCTAATGGTTATATTTCTAATCATGTTCTTCAATAACATCCTTAAGTTAGTTGATAGCACCCACACAAAAGGGCATCCTAAGGGTTAGTTCACTAAGCCCGCGTCCACTCCCTTAGTTGCCTACATATCTACAATGATCCCATCACATGTAGAATCAAGGTTGGTTGTACTTCACTTATTCCTAAATGAGTGTTAGATATATAATGAAGGTATTTAGACTTCACCGACATCGCACGACTAAGATTAACATAGTTACCCTTTGTGGGTAACACTACATCCACTAGTTGGAGCAAGTGTAACTAGGCACTACCAAGAATTACAAGGACATCCAAACATATTGAAAGTTCGTGCATAAATGAATCTAACCTCAATTGTGAAAACCAAGACTTATACCAAGGTTACATTCCAAAATAACTTCAAGTAGGTCCCAACCCAGGCCTACCCAATGGAAACTAAAGCCAAACATAAACACTTATGTTTGTGGCCTGAATTAAAACTAAGGTAAAAACTTTTGAAAAGGTATAAAATAGTGTAGGGTAGTCATGACCCAAAATATAAATTCTAAAAGGTACTAAAATAACCATCGCATTAAAGGACCCTTCCAAACAGGGCAAAATGCACTAATAATCAGGTACAAAATTAACTTTGATTTAAATTTGACATAAGAGGATGAGTTTTTTATTTTCATGGTGTAATATCCCCACTAGGATTTACTTAAAATAATGTAATATTTTTTCTTAATTTAAATCTACGTATTCTTTCATTAGATTTCAACTCAAAACTTTAATTAGTGACCCAAATCTAACATACTAAGTATGTTAACTATAAAATAAATATGTAACATCTACCTATTACTGATCACTAGCATCATATGAAACAAAACAAACTAAATATAGAAAGTAATTACATATTTTCAACCATGAATGGTACAATAATATAACCATTATTGTCAATGTATAATAAGTAAACAATTACATTTCATCAGAAATAATGTTTTACGAATAATAAATACAATACAAGATATAAGGCTCCATGAAGCGTGAGTTCTCCAAACTCTAATATCTATAGTAATCTCAAGTGTAGTATCTAAATAAATACTTTTGTGGGGAAGGACAGCATCATCCGAGTGCTTTTCCACACTAACCATGAACCATCGATCCCCTGCACCCCCATAAGGAAATGGCCTTCCCTTCACGGATGGGTAAATAGTGACAGTGCAGTAATCTAGAGGGACAAGCTAGTACCCATGTGCTGTAATATTTCTAAAATATGATGTGTACCATAAAGAGATGCATTCTAATT